>OX459049.1:9733917-10333917 GCA_949775005.1 Orthosia gothica
TTTGCAGTTTTTAGTACATGAATGCCAAGTCTTTTGTGTTTGCTTGTTCGTCCACATAAAACACGCTTGTACGAACTGCTTGGCCAGACTACGTGAATGCGAACATTCGCCGAAGCATTGTAGTATGTGCACATGAGTAAAGAAACGGCATAGAGGCAAAACTTCTAAACCGCGTACACGATCATTCATTCGAAGGCCGGACCCCGGGGACACGGGCGGTCCGATTAGGGAGGATTCCAGGTAAGACGGTATCTCAGTAATCCTGCCGTGCGCAGCGAAGCTCAGGGAAGACGCTTCTTCAGTCTACCCAGGGTTGTGTCCTACTCCGCGTTGTTCAGAGGGGGTTCTGGGTGGTCTTTTAAGAGGCATCCACGGGGGTTCCATATGCTCATGATGATCACGAGGATAGTTTTAGTGAGGTAAAAACTATACACTGCCTGGTCTTTGCCCCAAAAGTCCAAGCGTTTTTTGAAGGTTTCCCCTAATAATAAAAAAGGTACTGCTGCAAATATTCAGCAGAAATTTTCAAGCATGAAAATATAAACGGTCCACAAATGTAGGTGTAATCAATGAACATACTTTAAAAAAATACACACATTCAAACATCCACCTCTTTTTTTTAAAGTCGTTTAATGATGATTTTGTTCTTATTAGTATTGTTCATTAACGCTTTACAATAAACAATTATAATTACACATTTTGTATTAAAACACTATTAGGTTTTACTGATTTAAAAACGTGAGCGTAAACAAACATGACGCTCGACGCGTGATTCAACTGAGCTGGTGTAAAACGGTTTCTCATCGTATATGACGAAGTCGCCAGTTGTACGCACACACGCGCCTCATACTAGTAGTAGTGTACCTGTCAAAGCACAGTTGTTTGCAGCTTTACCTCTGTTCCGTTTTTTTCCCTCTTGTAGTATGTAGCCGCAGGATAAAACTGGTTGAACAAGATTGACTGTTTATTCAAGAATCTGCTAAATGTCATTTAGTGTATATGTTCACCTGGTGCGGTTCAAGACGTCACGTCAGTCGAATAAATCGCCGAAAATGTATACGAAAGCTTTATTGATCTTTCTGATTGTAAACTTTGCGTCAATATCCAGTAAGTATTTAAATGTGAAGTGTTTTTCTCGTTTTAAGTGCATATTCGTAACAGGATATAACGTGATCTTTTGTTTTTTTTAATTTAAATTTTAATTGTGATCACATACACGTAGCCAAACTAGCGATTGGGTTACATGAAAAACCTAATAAACTTACTAATATAATAATATTGGGATAACAAACTAGTGTTTTTAGATTGTTTTTCGTAAAGCAATATTTTTATAAACGCAATTATCTCTTTTAAGATGGACAAAAATCGAAAAACTTTTTCCGGAAAGACTACACTTACATGGAAGCATTCCAGAATTTTTATAAGATTCACACGGTTCCGCAGACTTGGGCTGATGCCAAGCGAGTGTGTGCTCAGGAACGAGCCACTTTCTGGCATCCTGACAATGACAGTGTAGCTCAAGCAGTGTTATCATTTTGGAACAAAACTAAGCCTAATATTGAGTGGATGTATGTAGCACTGTCAGACTTATTAGTTGAAGGTGTATTTGAGACCATCGAGGGTAAGTATATTTGATTTAAAAAATAACTTAATTGTCAATGTAGAAGGTATCTTGAAACTAATGTTAAAAAGAAATAATCTAAAATCATATTACATAAAATTTAATTCACTTGCACTTTTTCAGGGCTCTCCTCCCCTCGGGGTTGATTTTTGTGATGTCCTTTTTATTTATCTGAAATTAATAATTTGTTATATGTAATTTTGTACTTTGGAAAAGTTGATCCCATAGTAAGAAAGATAGTGACGTGAACACTAATAAAACGATCCAGAAAGATTTCTAATGAATTTAAAGTTATGTATAGTTCTACAATATATTTGGCATAATAATGTCGACTTCAAATTCATGTTTCTAGGCAAGTCAATCTCTGACGTTTACAACAACTGGCTTCCTGGAGAGCCGAACAATTCTGACAGAAATGGAAACCCTCAGAACTGTGTTTACATTTATTTAAAGGAAGGACCCGGATACCTGGACGATTACGGATGTGATCTAAAGTACTCATTCATTTGCAAGAAAAGCCTCAAGTCACTCGAGTGGAACTATAAATGCGATATGCCATATTTAGGTAAGTGTTCATCTATGCCAGTAGCTAAGAGAACAACCTACATAATATGTACCAAGAAAATTCAAATCAAACAAATCATTTAACAACCTTTTTTGCAAAGGACATAATTTTAGAAAGGTAACAAGTTGTAATGCCGGTTTGTACTGTACACCTAATTGAAAATATCCAGATTGTGACAACCGAAACTGAACTCTTGTCGGCACAGTAGTAGTTTTTTTTTAATACAATAGTTATGTTGAAGAGTACCGTAACTAGAGAGACTTGTTAGGCGCAGATTCCAAATAGCCTCATACTTCTAGAGCTCTCTACTTGTACATGTATCCCAAAGGGCTATATATCATATTAATGAGTCTTGTCTGAGACTGTGAGGGTAAGACTGTTTCCTTCTGTCAGCAATTTCTAGAATGGGTTTCCATTAAAAAGTTAACTGACGTTATAGGTTGCATCTTCAGTAAAGAATACTTTGCGACTTATTGTTTATTTATTTATTTTACACCAATAAGTATGACATTTTACAGTATTCCAAAATGATTTCAAAACTTTAACTATATATATCTTATGAAATATACTTAAAAATAAAAATACAACAGTTAAAATGAAACTAAAATAGTAAAAATTACAATATTTACTTGACCGAGTTTACCTCTTATAGGTATCTATATAAGGTTACGTTTAGGTACTTTTCTTGCTCTTATTATCACAAATAAGTCAATTACCCAGTTTAACAAGTTAGCCTGAAAATTTTAACCGGTGATAAGACTGCATTATTAGGTACCTACTTAACATACCAGGGCTCATTAATTGTATTGTTACGTTACATCCGCATCCGCTCCAGCCGACAGAATCAATCAATCAGCTTAGCCTACCGCAGCCCATTGCTGATCACTTGCCCCTCCACTTTCCCTCCTTATCCAACCATTTCCAGCCATTTTTTAATGCCTGAATTTCTTAGGGATAAGATTTTTTTGCAGACTGTTTTTACGGTTTAAAACGTTTGTTAAGCGACGTTCACACTCACCCTCAGTTTCCCAGCTTAAAATTATCGGAGAATTAATGTGACAAATTGTCAAACACGCGTTATCTGCTGTGATTGGTTGAATGACTTTTCAACAGCCCATCACAGCAGGTAACGCGTGCTTGACAATTTGTCACATTAATTCTCCGATAATTTTGAGCTGGGAAACTGAGGGTTAGTCTAACACTTTATCTATGATGAAAAGACCAAAATCACTATATGTATGTATATAATAATATTTGAGGAGTTCCCTCAATTTCTCCTAGATCCCATCATCAGATCCTGAGTTGATGATGATGGGACCACCTAAGAATTATACCCTTTCAAACAAAATAAAATACATAAAAAGAAGATTCCGACGAATTGAGAACCTCCTCCTTTTTTTGAAGTCGGTTAAAAATAGGCATTTATTCAATCAACATAAGTTTAATTGCCATCACAATTATAATCATCTATTTTAGTTGGTACAATTTAGCTAAGTCATAAGTATTTGTCATTTATATAATGCTTTATTTTATATTGTTAAGTTGTTTTTTTCAGATTATACTCTCAATCATGATAATAACAAGTGCTACAAGCTTCACACTAAACCATTGAGCTGGAACGAAGCAAATGCAGTGTGTCGACTAGAGCAATCCTCCCTGGCAGTGATCAACAATCAGCTGGAAGCGGATTACCTTGTGAAGTTAACGGAAACCACGCCGAAACCAAGAGTAAAAAGGATATACCAACGAGGAATATATCACCTGGGCTTTCTTAACAGATTCAACCAGGGCTGGCGGACAGTAGGAGGTATATTTGTTTGTCTCATTAGGCTACTTCAATCTCTGTTGATAACTTAGAGGACATTTCTTTAATTCCCTTATTGTATTTATCTGGCCACTTTTTGAAACTATGTATTTACTTTGAGATCCACTATGCTTCAGATTATACATATCGTTTTGTTGTAGATTTTATATTATTTTATAGATTATTAGATATTTATAATAGTAGTAGTAGTGATTGTTGATTATCTTTTCCAGGAACACCGATGACAGTAGACCAGGACGTTTGGTGGGACAGCTACTTGCCTGAAGGGGACGACGGTCGGGAGCAGTGCGGAGCAATGTTCTTCAACGGACGACTGATCAACATCAATTGTGATATGATAAGCTTCTTCATTTGTGAACACGTACTAGATGTCGTTGTTTCACCTGTATTGTCCAATTCGGGTCAACCTCTTTTACAACCTTTTGTAGGTAGTGGCATAGAATAATAAAAACGGTACATAAAAGAAAAAAAAATATTAATCAAAAAAAATTATCAAATGGAGATAAGACAAAACGACAGCAAGTTTAATTTTTCTGAAAGGGCTGTCTAACTGACTTGACTGTAAATTTTTCAGCAAATATGTCGCTACTGTTATAATAAGTATGGATAGGGGCAAGTCGCCGAGGCATGACTACCTCAGCATCGCGCACCTACGGCGGCGTGTGGGAGTTCACCTGCAACGGATGCTGGCGATGTACTTCTCGCCCTGTCTGAGCCACGCTCATCTGCCCAGCGAACTGATGAAAACTGTGGTTAACATATCAGATCTCTCAAACTACAGGCGCATATCGATTTCTACTGTCATTGCCTGAGTACCGGACAGCTTGCTTGATAGGTATATGGCAACCCGCATCGATTTGCATTTTGAGTTCAGACCAAGAACACTGATCAGTACTAATAATATAGGAAAGCGCCTGTTACCGCAAGTTTAGACCTTTCCAATGCATTTGATCTGGTGACGTACGACGGGTTGTGGCAGAAACTGTTAAATGATGCTTAAGTAAATAGGGCAGTTACATCAATACTACGGTTTTGGTATGACAATCATACATATTAATTGAGTGTGGTGGGCTGGCTCGTTATCGGAAGTGCATAGGCTGGAGTGCAGTGTATGAGATAGGGTGGCCTAACCGCCCCCGCCTTTTCAGTCTGTAAATACACCGGCTGGTCGTTGATCGTCGTGCTCAACAACACTTATCAGTGTTTTTATGTCGACGGAGATACGTCAACTATTTCAGTTATGTACGCTGACGATATTATGGTGATGCTAACCCTCAGTTTCCCAGCTCAAAATTATCGGAGAATTAATGTGACAAATGGTCAAGCACGCGATAACTGCTGTGATTGGCTGTTGAAAAGTCTTTCAACCAATCACAGCAGATAACGCGTGTTTGACAATTTGTCACATTAATTCTCCGATAATTTTAAGCTGGGAAACTCGGAGTAAGCCTGTCAATTAGCGCAATGATGAGTCAGGTTACGAAATGTGAGAGGTATGTAGAGGCATATTAAGATAGAAAGTGAGGTACAGTCGAGGGTCAAAATTGCAGTCACACACACCTCAATGTTCATAATCGCCTGCACGCGAATGGCGTACGCGAGCCTGTTCAAACGTAGTCCTGAAATTAGTCGCTGAAATTGAACTATTCGTAGCTGAGTTGTGAGGCTGTGCTACTTTAATACCAGTGGCATGGGTTCAAATCACGGCAGCCCAAACTACTTTTTGTTTGTTTATGTGTATCCTACACTCATTGTATGTTGCGCGATAATGATGCAACATATAATTAGGTATGAAATAAAAATTAAATATTTTTAGTATCGTTTACTAATACCTAATAATATTATTTATTTATTTATACCTTTGGTTTAAATACTAGGATAAATTGATTTTTACATAAAATATGCCTGTTATGATAGTTATATTTTTTATAATAAATTTAGTTTTCATTTTATTATTGACTACCTTTTATTGAGGTTATAGCCACATAAAGCATAATTATTCATTTTCACAAGGAAAAGAGGTTTGAGGTTTGACCTCAACACAATATTAAACAAATATTGTGTTGAGGTCAAACCTCTATTGTTTTAAAATTCTATAACCAGTGATTTAAATAGTATTAAACAATATTTTTTACATGGAGGAGCTCGTGGCTAAATAATAAAAGCCGCACGGGTCGATCTTCAAGGTTAAGCAACGCTTGCCGAGGTCGGTCCGTGGATGGGTGACCATTTTCAACATACCGAGTTTCCTCCGTGCCTCGGAAAGCACGTTAAGCCGTTGGTCCCGGCTGTCATTTGAAGATCTTTGACAGTCGTTACGAGTAGTCAGAACCTTAAGATCTGACACCAGTCTTGCCAAGGGGTACAGGGTTACCCAGTTACTTGGTTGTGGAGGTCAGATAGGCAGTCGCTCCGTGTAAAACACTGGTACTCAGCTGAATCCGGTAAGACTGGAAGCCGACCCCAACAAAAATTGGGAAAAGGCTAGGCAGATGATGAAACAATATTTTTTACATAAAACAAATACCAATTGAATACCTATTGTAATACAACTAAAATATTTCTTACATAATAATTGATTAAATAATTGCTTTGCCGTCGCTTTATCTCGCTTGCCTTTAAAGTGTACGGTTAAAGAAAGCCACGATGACTTATTCGATAGTAGTTACCTCAATTTTGTCAAAGAAAAATTGCCCGTAACTTTTGAAGAAGTAAGAATTGAAACAACAAAAATAGTCAATTGAACAAAATAATAGGTTACGTTAAATTCGGTTGGCCTAATCGAACAGAGAATTATCAGGATAAAATTTATTATTCTAAACGAGAAAATTTATTTGTTAAACACGGTTGTTTAGTTTGGGGTTACCGGGTAGTTTATTCCTGTTAGTCTTCGCACCGTAGTTTTGAATGTGTTTGTCCATAGTTTTGAAATAGTGGACACATTGGGTTATTAAGATGAAACAAGTAGCTCTTAATTATTTATGGCGGGAGGGTTTGGACGCGGACATTGAGCGAATTGGTCGCGAATGTGCCGCTTGCAGCTCTCAGGCCTCTGCATCGAATCTTGCGGGCAGCGGGGCGGCGGCGGCAGCGGCGCGGGAGCGGGGCGGGCAACGAAGACACGTTCTCGAAACCAGCGGGCAGATCGCGTGGCACTATAGCGGGCGTAGTGTTGTGTTCGTAGTTGTGTCGTCGAGATGTTAGTTTTTATTCGCGAACGACATGTCTGAACAACGGCGACAACATTTTTTTGATTCAAATTTATTCCTAACGCTCGATTTACTGTAGGCAAAAGAAGAAGTGAAGCCCTACTATAGGGCAAGGAAAAGAAAAGGCGAGTTTTATCGAAATTATGAAGAAGAGAGACAATGTCCTGACTTATTCTACGACTACACCAGAATGAGTGTAGAAATTTTGACTATATTCTTGAAGCTATTAAGGGCGATTTAGAGTCTGGAATTAATCCAAATCGATATAGAGGTATATCTCAAAAATTAGTGAAATAATTAGTTCTAGCACGTCCGAAAACATTTCGACACGTCACTAAAATAAATTGCACAACTACAATGCAGTCGCGCGGGCGGTCACCGCTTGACTGGAGTGCACCGCTCGTTGCCCGCCACCGCGCCGCTACCGCGCCGCTGTTTTCGAGGGCCGGTCCATTTGATTGTATGCATTAGATCCGGCCGCTCCCGTACCGCCGCCGCCGCCGCCCCGCTGCCCGCAAGATTCGAGGCAGGGGCCTCAAAGAGATAATCCTGCACCGACACCTCTTCACGCATGGCCGTGGCCTTCGGAACCATGGGCACGTTTAAAGGTTGTTTTTTTTAGGACCGTATCATAATAAATAATACTTCATCATAAAAGACGCGCATTCTAAGTGGATAGAAGTTGAATGTTTATCTAGTATGTCAGCATCAACTGTCATAGCTTGTTTACGTAAAATATTTGCCAGGTTTGGATTCCCAAAAAGCATAGTCAGTGACTATGGGCCACCTTTTTCTTTAGCAGAAGGTCTGTCATACATGAATAAAAACGAGATGAGACGTCCATCAAGTAATGGTGCCGCTGAAAACGCGGTGCGTCAAGTTAAACAAGTCCTAAAAAAGGCAACCGTTGCAAACGAAGACTACAATGCCACTTTATGAAAATAGTTGTTTTCATACAGGAATACAGAACATTCAACAACACAAAAAAGAGCCAGCGGTGGCTCTATTAGGACACCGCTTACGTGGTAGGCTAGATTTGCTGCGGCCTTGTACCGAGGATTTCAGTCGCGACAGGCAGACTGATCAAGAGTCTAGGCACGGCGGCGTCATGCGTGAAGCAGTGCCCGGTGACTCGGTGTTAGTTAAACACTACTCGGGTGGCAGTCCTTATAAGTGGAGAGAAGGTATAGTTGTAAATAAAACAGGTCCCCTTTCTTTCAAAGTCAAGACATTAGACGACGGTTGTATTCATAAACGTCACGTAGATCAAATTTTAAATAAAACCACCCACCAAAAGGGCGAGGCAGTCTTGGTCAGGTGCTAATTTAAATGATAAACAGGTGCAGGAAAACACTTGTCACAGTATATAAATATAATGATAAGAATAACGATGATCTTAGGTCCATTCCAACAAAAGATTTTACTACACTTGAAAAAAGTGAATCTCAACCACAGCTATGTGATATAGGGTACGATGATGCCGGGCGACCAGGCGCCGCGAACAAAGTACTAAAACTGATGTTGCTCATAGTCGGGAACACCTACAACGGGCCAATAAAAAGTCCACATAAAATGATTTTACGACCATGGGTAAACAGAAATGTTAAAAAATAACATAGCCTTTTAAGAAGATGTATTTGTTTGTTTACTAGTGTGTGAGCAAGTTTGTATTTACTTATAAGTATTATGTTTCTTTACACATTGATTGATTTTTTTTTAGGGATAAACATAAGTTTTGGTACAATTAGTAATAAGATATACTTAGTTGTTAATTTTATGGGGATTAAAGTGTCTTGTATACACATTTTTATATTCTACCCACCTTTATATCTAGTATAGATTGAGACAATAAATGTACCTCAGTTTGTAATTGACCGTGTTTCATTCCATACATTACAACACTGTCTGGTGTGGAAATTCATGTTTGTGTAAGGAACCTTACAGAAAGCTCCTATTGAGTTATGAGGTTAAAAGAACTCCTGTCCAACATCCTTTTAACCCTGCAAACCCTGACTACCTGCGCGATCGTTTTTCTTTTACTCGCCCTGCTGATGCTCTGTGCAGATCCCGTCTTAAACTACATCTCAATTTCCCATCCCATAAAACCCATTTCTATTCCCACTCCTCTGTTCATGCAGTACGATTGTGGAACTCACTTCCACCTAAAATCCGTGACTCCCAAAATGTATCTGTACTAAAAAATCAAGTCAAAGAACATTACCTCTCCACTATCTTGTAATTTTATATATTAAGTATGTATGTATGTATTGAAAAAAATAAAAAAATCGCACGCAAAATACGCGCTTAGACGTGATGTTGCGGACACCCACAGAACAGATATGTGCGGACACCAGCCCGTCTTAACATAACATACTACTTACTTACTATTTTCTATATTTATTAAGTTAAGGTATATGTGTATTTTATATATGATTAATTAAGTTATTTTTGTCTATTTTAAGTTTCCTTGTTCTTTCTACACACTGTGTCTTCGTTTATCATCCAACTTTCCTGTCGCAGGTCTGCTGGAAGAAATTTCTAATGAAATGAGCGGTACCTTTGTGCTCCTCAATCTGTATTATTTATTTTCTCTGTAAAGTGTTTTTGTGTGTACATAAATAAATAAAAATAAAATACATAAATAATTAAATAAAGTAAACTCACATAGTCACGCGAGATGTGAGGTCACCATTTTAATGTAGATAAAGTTCGAATCGTCAAGCCCTAATTACGAAAATTGAAATCATTTTGGTGTTCTAATTTTGATTACTATGCGTATACTGATTAGTAAGACACACAAAGATCAAGTACCAATTGACATTGTAGATGAATTAGATAATGAATTGGCGTAACATAGGACAGACTAAATCTCTGTGTGAACAGGTTCTGAGTTCAGTGACATCGTGGGGATGTACGAGTAGAGCGATTGTGATTGCTAAGAGAACTATGAGATAGCTAAGAGAGCTATGTGATGGCTAAAGATCGTGATTAAGATACCTGGGAGGTGACCATAAGCTCTAAGAGTAAGGTTATTTTAAGATCGAGTAAGTGACAGATGTATACACGTCATATACATCTGTCCCTTACACACACTCAAAATAACCTTACTCTAAGAGCTTATGGTCACCCCCCAGGTGTCTTGTTTCTTTTGTTTCATTTAATGTGACATTAATGACTATCCATCAGTGGTACTTGGACTTTGTAATCACGAAGATTAAGTGCTTTTAGGTACCAAATCGATGATTAAGTTGTTATTTTCGTTAAATTGTAATTAGAATTACTCGTTCCTTGCAATAGTGAACAGGGAGATTTAAGTGATCATGTTTGATTGTTTCAAAATGTTTCTTTACTCACCTAGAGTATATTTTAGTCTAGTCTAGTAAGGATTGGACGAGCGAATACTGTTTGTAAATTTTGTATTTTTCAGAAAAACATACCTTGTATGATGGGAGACTGGCAGGACGCAGTGGTTTAAGAGGTCGTGCGGCGCAACATGACATGAGGTGGCATGGATCAAGGATAAGAAGATGATGCCTGCGGGTAATAGATTTGGGGAGTCTGTCACCTGAGAGAGGCCTGATAAGGCGACGTGCTGTGTTCCACGCTCGCCTCTCAAGAGGAACTACGGCCTACAGAAAACCATGTGGTTTTAGTCAGTAGGAGTCTGACAGAGCTCCTACTGACTTCCCCAATTTGAGCTTTCCCCAAGGGCTGAGGACATCCATTAAGGATTTCCACATGATTCGACACACTGTTAAAACCTGACGATGAGGAACAGACGAGGACGCCTGACTCACAAGATGGCCGTATCGGGTTTAGTCAATAGTACGGACGTTAAAACAAATCGCAAGCACGCCATCTGGCGACAAATCAAGAACAATTACGCATTGGCGCGCTTTTTCTAACCACTTGCGTAGTGGGGACAGCAGAATATGGCAGTTGAATACTGACCGCCTTAGAGCTAACGCGTCGTAGAATCAGTGTCGAATCGTAATATTAGTAAGCAAGATTGTAACTGAGTTGTGACTATTTGAATAAACCCAGTGTATCGAATAATTTGTGTGATTTCATTTTCACGATTGTACCCACCGACCTGCCCACACACGATGTCTTAACCTAACGGAATACATCCTGACCTCCCGATGATTTTCATCTATCGGATAGCCTTGATGCGACATATATAATTTATTTATTTCAAACAACTCTAGTCCATAGGTTTACACTCATACATTAAATTAAATTATAAACAGATAAAAACCCGAAATAAAATTAATCATCATCATATTAAAAAGGTTGATGAAATAAAATTAATGATTGATTAAATTGATAATAATACTTATTCAAAATTATTAAAACAAAACCTTTTTAAAAAAAAATATACCGACTGCCAAAGCAAAACACTAAAAAGAGCAAAAATTAATTTCGGTTCGGCAGTCGATGTCTTTAGTAGGCACCTCTTATTTTTTTTGTCGTGTTATAACACCGACTTACCCTACATACTGTAGTGTTACGTATAGCTCAGTGGAGCTATACGTAAGCCACGTTATTAAAATCAAGATAAAAAGATAAAATTAAATTAAAGCTATACAAATAAAAGGTTATTAAGTATAAAAACTATGGGCTGGCTTCGCTCGACGTGGGAAGCTAATCTGGCAGCAGGTCGAGCAGAAAGAGGGACTTTTGGGGGCCGAGTCACCCACGTCCGTAGGAGAGTACCCTTAGATTCCTTACACGTGGTCCCCGGGTGGTGCAAATCAGGTGACACAACTGGTGGTAGGCTTCGGCCGAAGGCTTGTGACCACCCACTGAGCAAAGACGTACCGCCAAGCGGCCTGGCCGTGTTCCGGATACGATGCTCAGTGTAGCCATCTAGAGGAGTTGGGTCGAGATAGCTGTTCCACTGCAAGCAGACCAGTCTGGCGCGCGCTGTTATGGGCGTATCGGGAGACTAGTCGCGGAGGGTAGCGGGATCCGAGGCACGGTGCACCGCTGGCCGACCGCAGGTAGTTGGGGGCCCAAGTAGTGTGCCAGCCACACATGAAAGGCTGCCCCGCCAACTGTCAAAAAATCCCGGAATGCACTATCGTGCTGGTTGGCGACCAGAAGGGAGGGCCCGATAGACATTCCGGGGGGGCTCGGGCGTCCCCGCAGTCTCTGGGCTAGTGCCCCAATGATGGCGTCCTTTCAGTGCGTGTCTGTAGGTTAGCAGCGTGGAACCTCGTCTCACTTCCTACTCCTCTCTTCCATTCACTCTTCTTTAAATCAAAATGCCAAGGAAAAAAAATACAGGATATAAACAGCGGCTGCACCCCCTCCCACACAAAGTGCACCTTACCAACATTAGAGGTCTGCACTCAAATCTCTCTGCAGTCCACTACCACCTGGAGACTGAAAAACCAGCGCTGTTTTTCCTTACGGAGACGCAGATAGCGAGTCCGTCAGACGCGTCGTACCTATCTTACCCAGGGTTTACCCTGGAGCACAATTATAAACCGCGCGCGGGAGTGTGTATGTACGCCCGTGACGACACTTGCTATCGGCGTCTCCGTAACCTTGAGGACCCAAGATTTTCGACGCTGTGGGCTCTAGTGGACACAGGTCTGGATAAAATTATCTACGCCTGTGTCTACCGCTCGCACAGTGGAGATCAGGAGACAACCAGGCTCACAGAGTACCTCAGTGAGGCGGCTGATGCGGCACAGCAGCGGTACCCTTCCGCCCAATTAGTGTTACTGGGGGACTTTAATGCCCACCACCAGGAGTGGCTCTTCCCATACCAGTGCACTGACCATGCTGGACGGGAGATGCGTAAGCTTGCGCTTGCGCTTAACCTTACCCAGCTGGTCCAGGGGGCAACGAGGGTACCGGATGTTGATTCGCACACGGCCAATTGCTTGGACCTTCTGCTGACAACAGAGCCAGACCGATACTCTGTGTCGATAACTTCACCTTTGGGTAGTTCCGACCATTGTCTGGTGAAGTCTGTGTCCGTCTACTCCCCGCCCGATCCCAGCCCAAGAGGCACGCGGCGGGTTTGGCGGTACAGGTCAGCAGATTGGGATGGCATGCGATCTTTCTTCGCATGTTATCCTTGGCAGCCTACTTGCTTTTCTTCGGATGATCCTACGGCGTGCGCGGACAACGTGACGGATGTGTTGCGTCAGGGAATGGAGTACTACATTCCGTTTTCTGACGTAACAATGACCAATGTTGACCGGCCATGGTTTGGCGCTGAATGTCATCGCGCCGACGCGCTTAAACATGAGGCGTACCTGGCATGGGTTGACGCTCGTTCGCGCAAAGCGAGTGACGTGGGTCAAAGGAAGAAAGCCTATAAAAGGGCTGCCAAGTCCTGCAAGAAGGTGTTGAGAAGGGCTCGGTTCGACCACATTGGCCGAATAGGGGCCAAACTTGCTTCTTACCCAGCAGGTAGTAAAGCGTTTTGGTCCCTGGCTAAGTCGGTCGAGTCCAACTTCAGCCGTCCCTCACTACCACCACTGCTGAAACCCGACGGGTCGCTGGCCCACTCTGCTGAGGAGAAGGCAAATTTATTTGCCTCTCTTTTTGCGGAATCTTCACGTCTGAACCCTGGTGACGCGCGGCCCCCTTCTTATCCTGATGGATGCGAGACGAGTATGTCGGACATTCGTATCCATCAAAAGGACGTCCGTAAGGTACTGCGCAACCTCGACGTGAACAAGGCTAGTGGCCCGGACGGAATACCAGCAATAGTTCTCAGAACCTGTGCGCCTGAACTGTCTCCGATCTTGACACGCCTATTCCGCCTTTCGTATGAGACTGGAAAAGTGCCGAATGCTTGGAAGCTAGCTAACGTACAGCCCGTGCCCAAGAAGGGTAGTCGAGCTGACCCGGCCAACTATAGACCCATCTCTGTAACGTCCATACTCTGTAAGAGTATGGAGCGTGTACTTAACACGAAGCTCCTGGCATACCTAGAATCTAACGATATCATTAGTGACCGCCAATACGGCTTCCGCCGAAATCGGTCTACTGGGGATCTTCTAGCGTATGCCATTCACATCTGGAGTGAGGCCATCGAGAGACACGGGGAAGCGCTTGCCGTCTCCCTCGACATCTCGAAGGCTTTTGATAGGGTCTGGCACGAAAGCCTTATTGGTAAGCTTCCTTCATTCGGTTTGCCCGGTGGTTTGTGTGATTGGATTGCAGACTTCCTGAGAGATCGGTCCATTCGAGTGGTTATCGATGGCTGCTCGGCGGACCAACTGGATATCAATGCCGGGGTCCCTCAGGGGTCGGTACTCTCAGCAACTTTATTCTTGCTGCATATTAACGATCTGCGTAAACCCGTCACCTTTGGGTATGCAGACGACAGCACTGTTGCTGAGAGATACTTGTCCAACGCTCGTGCTACCGGGCCTCAGATCCGGTCTCTCCGGGAGGCCATGGTGGAGCGCTTGAACCTGTCCTTGCAGGCAGTCTCCGAATGGGGCGATGCCAATCTGGTCAGGTTTAATGCCGCTAAAACCCAGGCATGTCTTTTTTCCGCTAAAAAGAGCCAATTTTACCCAGATCCAACTTTCCGAGATGCGACCGTGCCAATAACTGACCATCTTGAGCTTCTTGGCGTTACGTTGACATCTACTCTCAATTTTGGCCCTTACATTGAGGCAAAGGTTCAGCTGGCTGCCAAAAAGCTGGGGATCCTTGCAAAGGTGAGACGGTACTTCACGCCGGAACAGCTCCTCAACTTGTATCAAGCGCAAGTTCGATCATGCATGGAGTACTGTTCTCATCTCTGGGACGGATCAGCCAAATACCAGCTTGACGCACTAGAGTCGATCGAAAAGCGAGCCAAGAGGCTCATCGGCGATGAGGCGCTGGTCAAGTCAAAGCTCCAGAGTCTTGAACATCGTCGCCGAGTTGCCAGCCTGTCGGTTTTTTATCGGTTACATTTTGGGGAGTGTGCGATGGAATTGCACGATATAATTCCACCTAGCCCGTTCCATCATCGGACTACCAGACGTACGGCGATGCGCCATCGATACATGGTAGACATCCCACCCATACGCACAAAACGTTTTGGGAACACTTTTATTATGCGTACAGCTAAGGAGTGGAATTCCCTGCCGGAGTCTGTGTTTCCCGATAGCTACAATCTAGGGATCTAAAATAAATAAAATAAATAAATAAATGTTTATTGGTACAAAAATGTTACAATAATAAGTGTTCACATAAGTATACAGCTATATTGTAGAAACTACATTGTAACCATTGGTTAATGAACCCTGCCTCTCAAACTAGGGCAACCTGTATCTTGAGAGACAGTTTTCGGGAAGTTTTTGCATATATATTAAACAAAAGGTACAACATAGTCATCGCTATCAAAATGTATTATTATTAAACAATTTAAAAACAAAAATAAGATTAATTAATAAGATTTGAAAGTAAGGTCTGTGTAGGTTTAGTAGTGAGTGTGGAGTGGAGTTTGTGGGTATTTTTCAAGAGATGTAGGTGAGTAACGATTCGGTGTAGAAATAGTCCTGGTGTAGAAGCCACTCAGTGACTTTACATTTCAGTGTGTGTCTGTTTAGGTCTTGTATGCTGAGTTGTTTGTGAATTTGACTGTAAATTGCTGTAAATTACTTGATCTTTAAGTCAAGAGTGAATAGGTTATTTCTAGGCAAGCGTGTTTCACCGTCGACCACATCATCGCTTACCATCAGGTGAGATTGTGGTCAAGCGCGAACCGAACGCGGTTATAAAAAAAAAAAAAAAAAAAGACGTGACACGGTGTGATGGTACGGCTGATGGTGCGTTACCAGTGTGCGCACCCAGTCAGCAGGTCAGGCAGGAGGACGTGGCACGGTGTGATGGTACGGCTGATGGTGCACTATCAGTGTGTGCACCTAGTCAGCAGGTCGGTAGATGAGTAGGCAGCAAGAATCTGCGCGTGCGGAAACGGGCGCGCTGTGGTCTCGCGCATCACTGTAGACTTGACTGCCACAGCTCATACACCACGTGCAGTAGATATGAAGCAAGGTGTTTTGGGGAATCAGACTGTGACGTTACACGCCGCAGTTATGCAGGAACATGGTAGGCAAATTATACACGGTATAACACACAATAATAATATATATTTAAACTAGAGCACTTCATAAATTATTACGCAAGCTAGATTTAAGGCTTTTAAAGAGTTTTAAGAATAGAAAATACACTTCGTAATATATCACTCAGTATCACCCACTATCGGCGTTCAGACCAGATTCTAGACTAAAAAAGCTGAAGCCCGTTTTTCATTCGTTCTCCATTTCTTCTAAATTTCAAATTCAAATCTCAATAAGACCAAAACGAATAAAATCGGCTTTACAAAAGCGGGTCAGTCTGCTCTGACCTTACAATATTGTACAACTAGCTTAAGGAAAGGTCTAGGTAGTCCATGGTACCAATGGTATGTCTATGGCTTTAAGAAAATAAAATAGACAGACAGATGTCATGTCAGATGAAAATGTCACAGTAGAAAAATATTACAAGAATTATAATATAAATTTTAATATAATTACGAATATAATTTAAGTTTAGATATTTAAAACAGTCAGAGATAACTAAATATGCTTTCCAGATGTAATAATACAAAGAATATATATAAAAATGAGTTACTCAAATTGATACAATATCAAAAAATGTAAAGATGGTTTGTGGAGTGTTATGAAACGTAAGTAGATCTTGAATAAATACCACAATACCTAACATACAAACATACAAATAAACAAACATACAAACACAAAGAAGTGCATAATATTGTCATTGCAGGAGATTTTAATATCGATATTTTAAAAAGGAACCTTCAAACGATTGAATTTGAGTGCCTTTTGCTTAACTATAATTTAAAATTAGCTGTGAATCAACCCACACGTCTTAAAAGTAAAACTTGTATTGATAATATTGCTCATAATTTTCGTAAAGCATGTAAGGTTGAAGTCTATCGGACCATACAGCACAATTTATGATGATATGATGTACAAAAAAATGCTACATTAAATACTGGCAGGTAAAAAGACGTGACTACTGTAATGAAAACATGACAAAATTTAAAAACTTGCTTAAATAATTTATCATTTTCTGACATTTACAAAAGCAATAATCCTAATGTAGCGTATACATCTTTTCTTGACATATTTTCATTATTTTATAAATTGTGCTTTCCCGAAATGAATGTTAGAATTAATAAGATGAGAAAACCGAAATAGGTGTCACGTGGTATAAAAATATGTAAATATGCAATACAGACTTAAACCAAATCAGATTAATAAAGGAAAACTTACTAATTATTCTAAACTATTTAAAAGAATTGTTAAACTCACTCAAAAGGCTCAAAATAACTACACAATAAATATTTCGGATAATAAATCTAAAGCTACTTGGAAAATAATAAATAACTCAAAATTCGACATTCCGAAAAACTGCATTGACAAAATTCGTGTGAACAATGACATTATCTCTGATTTAAAAGACATTGCAGATGCCTTCAATAATTACTTTGTGGACAAAATCAATCCTATAGCAGGATCTGGGGATAAAGCTACAGCATTGATAAATAAAAGAAAATATTCTTTTCTCCTGGCCCCATGTCTGCCAATCGATGTGTTTAAAATTATAAAAACATAAAAAAACACAAATAGTGTAGGATATGATGGTCTATCAACAAAAGTTATAAAAGCAGTAGCAGGAGAAATATCAATGCATCTAAGCCATATAATTAATCTTTGCATAGAGACTGGTGTTTTTCCTGAGGCACTCAAAATATCTACTGTTGAACCATCATTTAAAAAGTAAAATAAAGAACTAATGCAATTTTATAGACCTATATCTCTTATTAGTATAATATCAAAAATATTTGAAAAGTATTTATATAAACAGTTATATACCTTTATCGAAAAATAAAATATACTCGCTCATGAACAGAAAGGTTTCAGACATGGTAAAATCATAAACCTGGCACTTTATGATTTTTTACATAATGTCATGCCAAACGTAGATATAAATATACCTGTATGTACGATATTCTGTGACATGACACAGGCTTTCGACCATGTCCGTCACGACACACTCATTGAGAAATTAGAAGCATACGGCATTAGAGGTAATGTCTCTAGCCTTATTAAATCTTATTTGAGCAATAGAAGACAATTTACAGAAATTTCGGCAGTAAATGGAGGCAATAAACATGAAGTTATTCATAAATCAAAAGAGCTTGTAGTCAAATTTGGCGTACCACAAGGCACTGTCGTAGGCCCACTATTTTTCATACTTTATATTAACGACTTACCCAAATGTATTGACCACCCTATGACACTTTTTTCCGATGATAGTACCATTACGATTGCTTGTAAAAATAGAGACACTTACGAAGCTGATATTAACAATTCTATAGGTTCAACGATAAAATGGTTGCAAAACAACAATCTTAAGATAAATCTTGGAAAACGAATATCATGCATTTTTCCCAAAGATTAACCATTCCAAATGTTAATTTACACTATTGTAATAATAACATAGACAAAGTTAACACTAGAAAATTTCTTGGAGTAACTTTGACAGTAAATTAGATTGGAAAGCGCATACGGAAGCCTTAAGCAAAACAATTAGTAATTCCACATATGCTCTGTACAAATTAGCCCCGATGTTAAATGTTGATGCGCTGCTAACTGCTTATCACGGCTTAGTGGCCTATAAGTTAAGAAGATACGGAATCATTTTTTGGGACAATTCAACAAATAAAAATTTAATTTTTAAAATCCAAAAGAGGTGCCTTAGAACTATGTTTGGACTTCATGTTACCGAAAGTTGCAAACCGTATTTCAGAAAATATAAAATCTTGACCCTACCATCCTTGTACATTTTAGAGACCATCATGTTTGTCAGATCTAACCCACATTTCCCACATCGAATCCCCTATTATCAGATAAAGTAATTCGAAATAGACGCGACAATAGCAAACTATGCATTCCTGGATCTAGGACAGCACTATTGCGGAAATGTATATTCTGTATGGCCAATTATTTATAATACATTACCAAAATATTGGAGGGAATATACAACAAATAAATTAAGAATTACTTTAAAACGCCTTTTATTAGAGAAAGTCTATTACAGAACTGACGAATTTTTGACTGATAAATTAATTTGACTTGTGTGAATTATGCAGATTTTATTTCTAATTACTATAACATTTAATTGACTAATTTTATATACATTTCTTTGATGAGTTGATGACTTATTGCTTTAGTATGTTTTAATTTTTAAGTTCTTATTTGGATTATTGATTATTTGTATAATGGATAAGTTTGTAATTACTTAATGTTTTCTTGTTATATTTGTACGCCGTTGACGCAAAACATGACAGTGATAAATTTTATGCAACATCTTGCATGCCATGTGTGTGCATACTCATGTTTTGAACAAATAAATGATCTATCTTATCTATGATCTGATCTATAAACATACAAACATAAAATTTTGCAGTCATGTTAAGAAGCCCTTACCGAGTAACATATGTGAATCCCTCTCCTTCTTTTTGAAGTCGGTAAAAATTACAAAAAAAAAATTAACCACCACTACTCTAACCTAAATCTCCATTTAGTTTTAAAAGTTCTTGGTTATTATTTTAAATGGTGTAGGTACAATGAAGACTAGGTCTTCCTTAAAAAAACCGGAAAAACAGAATTCAGCGTGCGGTAAGCAAAACTAGTTTTGTTGTTTTATTAATCAAACCGGTAAAACAATATGATGTATTGTACCCACTCAAAGTATTATTGTTCTCCTAAAGCCGGGTTCAAATCAACGGAGTAATCGAAAATAAAAAAATCGCCTTGTTCTTCATTTAGATATGAATGGGTACCTAAATGTTATGAATGGTACCACGTATTCTACTCTTATTCGTCTTAATTTCTCAATTCTCAGAAATACTCTCACCGGCAATAAGTGTGGCCCAAGCCTTAAATGCGAATTTATGTACAAATTAAACATAGTGACGTGACCGAAAAAATGCGCATTCGCTGATGCCGCTACCGGAGGACCGCTGCTTGTACAAGAAAGTACGTGAGCAGCGGCGGCGGTGCGCTGCAGACAGAGAGGCCACTGCGAACAAAGTGTCATTTTGCTCATACACACACATTGACATTGCGATTTTACAGGGATTATTAGGCAATATTGGAACGAACTCAGTCGCGGCTGTCACGAGTGCACATAAACACGATTCATACATAAAATACTGTAACGAGGTTGCATTGGCTGGGTTACCTTTATTAATTGTTACAGAGCGAACATACTTTCAATTAGTTCTCTTAAATTCGTTCTTTCATTCATTTTTAAGTTATAAAGGTCATTAAATTTTTGAAGATGTCAAGTTAGAAATTCCATATTTAGGAAAATAATAAATTATTTTAAGTCCATAGACGAAATTGGAAAGGCTATGAATCTTGTCATAATAATATGTTTTAAGTCATCCAGCTCACACATTCGCACCCCCGGTGCGACACTGTCACTTTTGCAAAAAATGCAAAAATGAGTTAAATATCTAAAAATGATCCTAAAGCACCCCTTTACTTGGTGCGATAACGTTACTTTTGTAGTACGCATAGTTTCCGTATGAGGGCGTGAGTGTCATTGCCGTTTTGGCGCGAATCACGCGTCGCTGGGAGCAACATCGTTTTATTGGTCAGTTGTGCGCGGTCCCCCCGCCAGTGCAAATGCGTCTTGGAGCTACACTGTTACTAAGGTGACATAATATTTTTTTGATTCTGGAGCAATAGTGACCTAAGATACAGTTGTGACATTATTTCCCCAATATTTAAATATCTTTAAATGTTTTGTTTTTTACTTATTTTTTAGTTTTGACTTATTTTATTTCTTTCGTTAATAACAGTGGGTATTTATGATTTAAAATAAAACTTAGTAAACAATTTGTTCTTGTTTTCTTTTTAACTCATTGTGACATAACTACAGTTATAATTTTTCGTTAGAGCCACAACGTCACTTCTGAGGGGGTTGGAAGGCTTAAATAATGATATAGTATATTTTTTACAATATAAAGTGATTAATATTTATCCAAAAGTAAAGTTAAAAGTTGACGTTGTAGTATAAGCTGTTCATCTCATCTATATGTCGTCGTTGTATGATGAAAACAGGGAATTGATCAAATCTCTAAGCGATTTCATCAAATCACGGAGGATGTTAAAATTACAACACGTTTTTATCATTTCCCTAAGCAAATCTGGTGATTTGACAAATCTCACAAAAAAAATCTAGTGATTTGAACAAACCCCTAAATTGATTCAGTGAAAAGATAATAAAACATGTAACAAAGTCGACGTAGCCCCGCTGCGCGGGGCTCCTATTTCTGTCTGCAGGGTCAAAAGTAACCTAACACGAACGAGATGACGGGAGCTGCGTTCGCTCGCTTTGCTCGCTCACTTCAGCTCCCGTCATCTCGTTCGAACCTAACCTGTCCGTGTCGGGGTGCCCTAAGTTCCCGAGCTCGCTTCGCTCGCTCTTGGACTGATTCTTTGACCATATAACATAACGCAGCCGATTACCTCGGAAAGCAAAGTACAAAATAAACCTTTAAATTACTACAGAAAAGTTATTTTTGTCATTTCACTGAACCAATTTTGAGATTTGTTCAAATCACCAGATTTGTTTAGGGAAATGATAAAAACGTGTTATTATTTTAACATCCTCCGTGATTTGATCAAATCGCTTAGAGATTTGATCAATTCCCTGTTTTCATCATATTCCTGCGACATATATATTCTTATGTCATTGTTTTGTGAGGGTTCAAAGTTTTAAATGCTTCTCCTGAAAAACTACATTTTTGCATAAGTGACAGTGTCGCACCGGGGGTGCGTATGTTTCCTCCGACTGCACAGCATAATTTTCTTCTTTTTTAAGTACGTATTTTTGGTTCACTTCTTAAGCAATCTATATTTTTGTCGAGTTTGGTGCCTTTTCACATTTTTATATTTTTGGTGGGATCATTATTACACCATTGTTACGTATTTTTATCATTCAATCTTCGTTGTATCTGGAGTCGTGATCTTTAATGGATATTTGATGCTCTGTCTACCCTAAGGCATGTTGCATGATATGATGTATGTTTAGACGAATCGATGTATTTATGTTTGTAACTTATCCAACCTACTCTTTTTTTAATTCGGAATCAATATAGTAGCAACCCTAGTATGTCAAATTTATCGGTCAATTTTCAAAACGGTTGAATTTATTTATTTATTGATAGGAACACCAACTACACGTTTACAGAAAAACTTACACACAATTATACTTAAAACATCATTCCGGGTCCATATTGGCTCACCTAAAGTTCTTTACCCGAAATTGTTCATCCTAACGATTTGTAATCCGAATGATCACTCTTCCTAAAAATTTTCATCCTAAAGTTTTCATTCATACTATTTGTAGTGCTACCGGCGATGTTCATAACACTCGTGTTTCCGAAAGTTGTAATTAATAATATCATTAATGTAAATATATTTAAACTCCTACTGTTTTTTATCATAACGCTTTTACCCCTAAACATAATTACCATAATATTTTCACTAATACTCAGAAAGAAACATTTACCAAGTGTAATAAAAAATATATTTGGGTAGAAGATGATATTCATAGTTTTAATTTGAGGGATGATTATTATTTGGGGTATGCTTTACATAACGTTCTGAGTTGTGTCTATTGTTAAGTTCATGTCGGTGTATTATCATTACGTGCATGTTTGTGTTAATGCTTTATTAATATAGAGAAAAAATATTTAAAACCAGTCGCGGAGGATTAAAATTAGACTTACATGGATTTACATATGAAAAAAAAACCGAATAACAGTGGATAAACAATATTGGGCGTGTGAATTAAGAAGCAACAAAAAGTATAAGTGTAAGGTTAAAATTTCGATTATATGCCGTTGATTTTTGGCGCGGGTAGGGTAGAGGGGGGATGGGGGGAGGTTTGGCTACCCCTCAGTACCACACCAACCACTCGGAGCCCTATAGTTATGGAGATATCCATGGTTAAAGTTTTCAGGTTAGAATAAAAAAATCCATAAATTTCCATCGATTTAAGGGGCGCGAAAGGGAGAAAGGGAAAGGAGGGTAGAGGGGCTACCTCACTGTACCATCCCAACCCCACGGAACCCCATGGTTATGGAAGATTTAAGCAACTAAGTCGACGGAGCCCCGCTGCGCGGCGCTCCTATTTCTGTCTGCAGGGTCTAAAGTAACCTAACATGAAGGAGATGACAGGAGCTGCGTTCGCTCGCTTTGCTCGCTCACTTCAGCTTCCGTCATCTCCTTCGAACCTAACCTATCCGTGTCGGGGTGCCCTAAGTTCCCGAGCTCGCTTCGCTCGCTCTTGGACTAATTCTCATTTTTTTACCTCACGAAAAACATACAAAAAAACATAACATTGCCGAGTCTTGAAATTTATATAAAGCTTTCTATTTATGAGTACTACCTACAAAAATAAAATGAACTTCCAAATCAACGGCAAATATGATGGAATTAAATATATAAATTTTAAAGCAAAATACACCAATAAAAGTGATTATTTGAAAGCTATAGCCGCTAATATTAAACTAATTTAATTGAAATGTGTATATGAAAACATGTATTTATTTGACTACTTGTACCATGGTACCTGTTATTCTTATATGTTATACATGTTATGTGAAAATAAAGTTACGCAAAATTAATGTATATAATACTGATTATTATGAATAAAAAGAAATCTAAACAAAAAAGATATGACTTTAAATAATAGTGTAAAAGATAGTTATGTTGAGAAAATATAGGAAAACAAATAAAAGTATAATAAGTGTTTATTGCTACTGACATTATGAAGTTGAATGCTTCTGAATTATGAACATTAGAGACAGAGTAGTTAGGAATTGTGATTGTTAGGATGAAAAATGTTAGGAAGAACATTTTCGGATTTCCAATTATCGGAGTTGAAAATTTAGGTGAACTATTCCGTCCAAACATGTCACTTATAGGTGAACACAACATATACAAATTAGATTTTCGGTTATTCATTAGATTAGATGTAAGACTTATAAATTAATAATAACAAACATATAACTTATTTAATTATGGATTATATACAAAATTAATAAAAACATTTGATTAAAATTTATAATAGTTGATAATTGAAAAATATTCGATAAAATAAATTAAATGACGTCGCTTAAAGAGATTTTAATAGTTAACAATAGTTAACAATTGGCCCTTCTGTATATTTTCTATTTTGTGGCTGAACGCAGGGTCAAACTGGTTAAACAAGATTCTCGCAGAATCTTCTAACCATCCAGCGATATGGTATGTTTGCCAAGTGCGGTTCAAGACTAATATCGTGTCAACCCATAAAATGTTTTCAAAAATGTTGATATTTCTTCAAATTTTGAACTTTTTGTCATATTCATGTAAGTATTGCCTCTTCATTTTTTATAACTCGTTTTCAAGTTGAAATTTCCCCGACTTTAGTATCTGGATTATAAATTATCGTTAAGATCGCCTTTTTAACCGAATTTCCAAAAAGAAGGGGTTTCTATATTGGACTTAATGTTTGTTTTTTGTGTATGTTCACCGATATCTCCGTCAATTGTAGATCTAGTTTAGAAAATTCTTTTTTCGTTTGAAAGGGTATATTCTCATATTGGTCCCATTTATATCCATCAGAACTTCAATATATTGGTCCAATTTGGTGAAGATCTTATGAAGAACTTTGGACATATAGAACAGAACTCTTCAATAAATGACACCAAATCTCTCGGCATGGCTGCAATATGTATGTTTATTGTTGTCATGATGTCTGTTTATAGTTTATACCATTTCATAACATAACATCACGTCAGTACGCTCTTAAGGAGTAAGCAGATGTGTACAGCTTACCTTGGGACACTCTCATTTTACCAGTTATTTTCAAGTTTCATTATATTCGTGTAATCTATTCTAGCATTATAGGTATCTAAAACAGTAAAATTAAAAAGAGAAAAATTAAAATCTTTTTTACAAAAAAAAACAATCGACGACTTCCAAATAAAAAAACTACAAGGTGAACCATAATTTATTTTCCGGAAGTCGGTGTCAAAAAACGAAGAAAAGTAAACAGGAACACGAACTTCCTTCACTTTGGGCAGGATCTAGCATGGCTATCCTGTAAAAACACACATCCTCCTTAACATACATTTCTTCATCATTGTATGTTTAAAAAAAATAAAACATCCAAATTGAGAACCTCCTCCTTTTTGGAAAGGTGGTTGTGTGTAATTGTGTTTTATTTTATTGTTACTAAATAGATTCCAAAAACTAATGAATTCTCTTGTAGATATGCCTGTTAATTGTGTTTTTGTTTGTTAAAGTAATTTAATTGAAATAAGCTTTTACAAATGGGTAAACATTACATTTTTACATACATTTTATTTATTCATAGATGGACAAAGAGATAAAATGTTTTTCCGAAAGGACTACACCTATATAGAAGCTACTCAGAGTTTTTACAAGATGAGCTCAATACCAAGTATGTGGGCTGAAGCTAAGCGGATATGTGCTCTGGAAGGTGCAGTTTTATGGCACCCAGACAACGAAAGTGAAGCTAAAGCAGTGATATCATTTTGGAAAAGAACAAAGCCAAATATTACGTATGTGTGGTCGGGGCTGTCAGACATACTAGTTGAAGGAAGATTTGAGACTGTCGAAGGTACGTATTCGTTCTGATCAGGATATAACGTCTAAACGGGCCTCGAAAGCTTAGCGGAATTACCGTAGAAATATGGTTAGAAAAACATAAAATCACTGATTTATGAAAGAGTCTAGCAGCAATAAATAATCATGGAGTTCAGTATCCTAGCCATGATTTCGAGTCATCTAGACAGTATCTTCGTGGGTCGTTGCTGTAACGGTAATCCACTGCTATTTATTGTTTTGTTTGTTTTTGTTGTGTTTTTGACAGTTTTTTATATAGTTGTAAATCTTTCTAATCATTATTGAGCCTTTGAAATTTGAATAAAGATGATTTTATTCTATATTTCTAGGAAAGCCAAGCTCTGAGGTATTCACCAATTGGCAGCGTAATCAACCAGACAATTATAACAACAACGAGCACTGCACGCACATAAATACTATCCCCGACATGAATGATTTCAACTGTAATTCAAGGGCTCTCTTTATTTGCAAGAAGACACTCCAGGCGCTTGAGTGGAACCGTAACTGCGATATGCCTAATTTAGGTAAGTTTTTATCTTTATCATCAAATGGAGTTCAACCATGATCAAAAGCATTTAATGCGGTTTTTCTGAATATTTACTCCCGGCGCGACGCCTATTTTATGCATTCAACTCCAAGTGCACTAATAATAATATGTCATTAATAACGAAAAAACTAGATCCCACGACACAGGCTACCCTAGTTTAATGCACTACTTATGTATATTTCAATTTTCTTGAGTATTCAATATATTTTTTATTTTTTGTGCTTTATTGTATCTTCGGAAATGTGTCACAATAAATTTATTTTATCTTATCTTATTGTCAAAGTATACTTGCGCACGCTATACACGCTCTAAGTGTCCACAGTAAAATATTTTTGGCAGCCTCCGTAGATATTTTGAGAACCATTTAAATAGGAGAATGACGTGCACTTGTAAAAAAAAGTTTTTGACCAGTTAAAACATTTATTTTTTAAGGGTACCTAAATCAAACATTTCGTAATAACTGGGGACTTATCTGACGTGTCAAAGTTAAAACTATCATGGTTCTGCAATCACATTTATCACAGAGAGAAGGAGCTATACAGGCCGAAAAATTTCCTTTTCACAACGCTCAGCAAGTCGAGAAAACAAAAGCACAGCCGTACCATCTTTTACTCGAAGCCATTCAGGTCATTTTTGACTACCTGCTACTTCGTTGTGGATAAAGCTAGAAGCCTGAATTTCAGTGACTAAGAGAACATAATATAACTAGGCATATTCCCAAATTAAATTCAATTTGAACTTGTAGTTTAAGAACTATTGCAAGTCAAATTACCTTAATTTTGTCTTTGACTGACTGACTGTCTCATCGAGCATTAAAATTCCAAGGTACTTCTTGTAGACTCGCAAGCTTTAAATTTTGAACATAATTAGAGTTTAGCCTATAAAACAAGGAAATACCAAAACATCCTGCAATTTCAGTCCCGTTTCTTAGTTATACAAACTGCATAAGTAACTTTGTAATCCTATATAATATATGCGATTACAAGGAGCGATACGATACGATTTCTTTTATAGTTCATAAAAAATTTTGTCACTTATACTGTCTATATTGGTAGGTAGGTAAATAAGGTATATAGGTATGTACAGTAAGTAATACATGTCACAGACAATGTCTCCGTTAATATACCTACACAATACTTATAAGTTGACGCAGTGTGTCGAACGCAAGTGATGAGATTGTTATCACTATGTTATAGCAGACTAAATTTAGCTAGGTATTTGAATTTCATAAACAATTTGTGTAATATTATTCATCACCTGCACTACCTATATTTACGTTACAGTTACAGGGGACACGTACCTATAGTTATTACATAATGGATCATGGACGTGAAAAAGTCCATAGCTGACGCACAAGAAATACTACCCGAAAAGAAAAAAAAAAACCAGCCAAGTGCGAGTCGGACTCGCGCACGAAGGGTTCCGTACCATTATCACAAAAAACGGCAAAAAAATCACGTTCCTTGTATGGGAGCTCCCTTAAATATTAATTTTATTCTGTTTTTAGTATGTGTTGTTATAGCGGCAATAGAAATACATCATCTGTGAAAATTTCAACTGTCTAGCTACGGAACCCTAAACCCTAAAAAGGAGCTGCGTACAAAAAGAAATATGATCTATATATTAAATACTTTTTCTATCTAGATCCCCATCAATAACATTATAATTATGTAAAAACAAAAGTCTCGCGTTCTTCTACTGCAAAACGTTGTGAGATCGAATGTAAAACCAAGTCGGACAAATTATTCAGTACGTATCATAATCATTAGGTAGCAAACAACGGTTTTACACTAGAAGTACATAATAGTCTCGAACCCTTGTTTCACAACTTTTTGCGGTAGAAGAACGAGATACTTGTTTTTTTTGGATTTTATGTCTTTGATGGGATTTATGTTGACACGTTACACGTTGAAAGTACGGCAAAAAATTGTAATTAATTTACTCACCGAAATTGCACCGACACGTACACCACCAATTGTATTTTACCCGACTACAGCGAAGCCAAAAGGAAGGGTATGATTTTAGTAGTCTATGTATGTATTTTTGTATTTAAAAAGTCCACATTCGGGTTAAAGATTTTAAACTTTTTTTAAGATCATTTTGCATGCATAGATGCGTAGATAAGCAAAATATGTTGAAAAAATTAAAGTGACTAAAATCAAAGCTATTAGCAGCGGGGGGAAGGAGTTATTAGAAACTTAATGTCGGTTTTGTCTGAAACCCATCAAAACTAGTATTTACCAAATAACGGTTCTAATTGGATAAATTACACATACCGGGTGACTTTTTACCGTTAGCAACAAAATTGAGTATTGTATAACACATAGGTGAACCGAGTAGAACCAACAATCACGGATAGGCTGTTGCTTAAATTATAAGTACCCAGCTATGAATGATGTTCATCATCATCATCATCATTTCAGCCGAAAGACGTCCACTGCTGGACATAGGCCTCCCCCAGGCGTCGCCACATTGACCGATCCCGTGCGTCTCGCATCCAGCGCCTTCCCGCAACCTTAACCAGGTCATCGGTCCATCTAGTGGGAGGCCTTCCAACGTATCGTCTTCCGGTTCACGGTCGCCTTTCCAGAACTTTTCAGCCCCATGAATGATATTATTTATCTGTAAAATTTTATCACTACATACTTACTGTAATTCTAACTATAACATATTTTCCAACAACTTTGGACAGATATAAATTTAATTTATTTGAATCGCTTATTTTAACCTGGTAAAAAAGCCTACATTATACGTAACAAAGTAGAAAATATTCACTTTTCATTTATTATTTCAGATTACTCTATTAATATAAATAATGGCAAGTGCTACAAGCTCCACACAACTCCTCTAAAGTGGGCTGAAGCCAATGAAATATGCCAACTAGAACTATCTTCCCTGGCAGTGATCAGCAATCAGCTGGAAGCAGATTTCATTGTGAAGTTGACGGAATTTACACCAAAACCAAGAGTCAAGGGGAAGTACCAAAGAGGGATTTATCACCTGGGCTTTCATAACAGACTCAACGAGGGCTGGCAGACAGTGAAAGGTACATCAAACTCATTTGTGTATTATACATGGCTCTGGACATGTCGTATTTGATCAAAATGTTTTCGAGGCTGAAGAGATTGATTTGATTATATTTACTGTATTAGATGAAAGTGAGTTGGTGTGATTATCAAACCAACCTCCCTATATGGAACTTGTACACAGTAGGTATTGTAAAATATCTACAGGGTACAAGTTCTATGTAGGTAAACAATTAATCCTACACCAACACAAATATACAAAGTCCATTCAATATTTTTAGCAAAACCGCCCAGAGGTAGGTAGGTATCGATCGACATCAAGTCATAATAAATTAAGACAAAAAATTATATAGAAACATCATTTATAATTCTATTGTATTTATAAATTATGTATATTTAAATTTCAAAAACTTTTTAACAAAAAATTAAACCGACTTCTAAAGCAAAACACTACGGCGATAAATAACGTTGTTTTCCGAAGTCAGTGTCTTTGGCACCTTTAGTTTTTCGTTTATCGACACCTACTGCTTTTTATTGTTGCTACCTTATATTACAATGAAATTCATTTATAGCCAGAGTACATCTTATTACCAACAAGCCCAAACATGACTAAGATACATTGTTTTATTACGGAATTCCAGTGCCTTCCTTCCGGATTAATCATCAGACCGATGGTACCACTTTAATCAGTACCATTTATTTATAATGTATTTGCTTCATCATAGTGACTTAACTATTCGAGATAACAATAATAAATAATTAATTTTTCACCAAATGATACTTTCTAAGGGCAAATGCTTGCTATGTTTTTGAAAATACCAAAATTGCTATGTCTGCCTATAATATTTGAGGAGTTCTCTAAATTTCAATTGGCTCCCATCATCAGATTCTGAATTGGTGACAATAGGACCTTTCAAGCAGCCCTTTCAAACAAAAAAAAAATTGCCATTCCGTCTATATCGATACCTCTGCGGTCAAAGGGCGTAAAGCACAAAACAAACATAGGTTATTTTGTGCTATTCTCAAAGGGCGTAAAGCACAAAAAAAACATGGGTTATTTTGTGCTATACGCCCTTTGAACCCAAAGGTATCGATATATGACGGACCCGAACATACATAAAAAATACAAACATCATCAATAGAATAGAGAACATCCCCTTTTTGGGAAGTCGGTTACAACATACAGAAATCTAGTTGATTTCTTTATCTTGTGGACGAATTTTATGATGCCCTATGACCCCCGCCCTTTTATACTCGTTCGTAGTTTTATTTAAGTGTATATACAGGTAGTTATTGTTAATTAAGTATTTTATACTATGTAAATTTTTATTGAGATAATTAATCATAAAACCAGTACGAAGCAGGAAAATGTTTAAGAGAAGTTTTTTTAAAGCATAAGTAAACAAAACATACTGTGTATTTCAAAAGGAATTGCTTTAAAAAAAAACCTATTCAAAAGTCCACCTGTGTACGTTTGGGTGCTTAAACTAATAAAAAAATAAAACTATTAGTGTTTTTATAGATGGCCTTTATTTCTAGGAACACCATTGAAAGTAGACGATGCTGAAGCTTGGTTTGATAACTACCAGCCGGACGGAGATGGCGAGTGCGGCTCCATGTTCTTCAACGGTCGTCTGATCAACACCGATTGCGATATGAAAAGCTTCTTCATTTGTGAAAACGTAGTAGATAATTTAATTGCACCTATTGACGTCAGTATACACGAACCACAACCTTATGTTGGTGGCGGGGTAGAGTGATAAGACCAAAACCGTAACCGACCGTAAACCGTACGTACCGTACGTTACGATAAGCATCTAAAATTAAATACATTTTCTGCTCTATTGCCGTTTTTTTGTTAATATCTTCGGGACCTGGGGGGACGCAAAAGGGCAGGAAGCCAAAACCAACTCACGTAGACCCCGTTCGACATTTCAAATGAAATGGGGCACCAACCGTCAATATTATACCTAAGTGTACAAAGTAAAAGTCCCGGTTGGTGCGGGACTATTAAAAAAATATGGAAGCAAAGGGTTTACGTAGTTAGGACTATGTCTCTTGCCTGATAATTTTATTAAAATACACGGATAAAATGACAGGGTATTACTTACCTAGGTACTCACAATTTGAGTGCCAGAAAACTGCTAGGCCAAAGTGACTTAGCGTCAAGTAGGAAACATAATATCCCAAGGTGCTGGAGGAGTGGAGTTCTTATCACAACTATTTCTCTAAAAATTTCTGTAACATTTAATTTTGTATTTTTCTGAAACAAAAACGGCTATACAACAATTACATTAGTTAAAGATATAAATATTCACACGCTTAACTCCCGGCACTCCAGAAATACTGACATGATCGTCTTCCATTCGTCCGCGAACACATCACAGTCAGGCTTCGCATCTCCGAGAGCGTTAAGCGTAGAGAGAGTGGTTGGGGCAGGGGACAGGACTCCCCTCTCCTGGTGGGTACCCGCATTGTCGAGGCGGGGGGGCGCAGTAGACGTGTCTTGGACAACCACGGTGAAGCGAAGAGGAACCCGAGAAGGGACCGCTCGTCTGGGCTTTTGCGGACAAGCCGACGAAATAGCGGCCAATAAGTAGTTTGCGGTGCCCACTTATTTACCCTTAGGCCAGCAGAACCATGTCTGGGTACAGCGAAAGGCCGTGAAACTCTTTCTGCCTTGGGCACCATCAGGGAGTTTAATTTTTATTACACTAGTATTTAGTCACTAATTAGTCGAAATTAGTCGCCAAATATCAGAATTAGTCGGTCACTGGTTCAAAAGTTAGAAGGGTTGAGAGGTGGCCGATCTGGAGAGACTCCCCAGCTTGGCAACATTTATATCTCAAAAACTAGGGCACCTAGCGAAGATCTGTTATTTACCCAGATTTAGACGCTAATTAGTCGAAATTTGTCACAGATTTAGTCGATGTGTAATTAAAAAGATTTAAAAAGAAATCAATTTCTCCATACATTGGCACAAGCTAGAACATTGGTACAAAAGGTATTGTCTAGAAAATACTTTAAGTAGTTTCTAGACAATACCTATGATGTCTTAATGTGGAATATTTGTTTCGAAATATAAACTTAAATATAAAGTCTTTATTATTATTCTATATTATTATATAACAAACGAGGAAAGCAGTATGCATTACCTACAATAAATAAAAGGTAATTATTTATCGAACAAAATGTGTCCTTTAGCCGCTGGCAGATAGATGCGTTCCGTTTTATTTATGTATGTTAAGTAAGAATGACATAGATGCGCGTGTACAGACGAACTACTCAGCGCTGGGTCCCCGTGTTAATAGGTAGATAAATCATTATGTTCTTATTTGGTGACAGAAGATATAATATTCTAACGTAATTTAGAGACTAACATTATAATTTGGTAAAATAGTTGTATGCGACATCTTGATACCAAATAGACCAAAAGCTGTTTACAAACAAGATTTAATATTTTATTCAAAGAGAAACATATATTTAATTGAGAATTTATCTCTCTGACATTTCTAAGGACTTAAGACCTATAAAACCAGAAGTTATTACACATATTAATATAAACATTTTATTCTTGGCTATTTTTCGTAAACTTTTCAATTTAGATCCTGGACTATACCTTAATAGTTGAACTCATTTTACCTTTTAAACTTAGACCCGACTGAATTTGTGACTTAGCGACTATTTTCTATTAATTTACGACTAAATCTGGCTGATAACAGATCTACGCTAGGTGCCCTAGCTTTTGAGATATAAATGTTGCCAAGCCAGGGATAGTCTCTCCAGATCGGCCACCTATAAACCCTTCTAACTTTTGAACCAGTGACAGACTAATTCTGATATTTGGCGACTAATTTGCGACTAAATATTTGTGTTATAAAAAATAAAAGCCCTGATGGTGGCCAAGCCAGATTGAGCCAAACCAAAAGGCCCCTCCCAGCCTGGCGTATTTTTTAAAGACTACCTAAAGGTTTCTAGTCTGATTTGTGAAGATTTTTTGCATTGAGATTCGACACAGATACTCCTATTAATAAAACAATAGAAGTAACCTCAGGACACATTCATCTAAATTAACGTAAAAATAAAATGTAACCTATCCAAGGTATGGCGCAAAAATTTTGGATATTTTCAAAGAAAAATGCTGTTTGTCCGAGATTTACATAAACAATAGTGACGTGGAATCGGAAATTCGTACCTTATTATGGTTGCGATAAACTTTGTAAGTAAGTACTCTTTCACAGACCATTGTTGACTGCTGAAAGCACTCATATTTTTTAACAACACAGCCTATTTTTCAGATGACTCATCCCAAACCAAGTCTGAGTTGCTCTTGCTGATGCCAACATAATTTGCCAGGCGAGCGAAGTTACGATTGACCAAACAATTATAAAAATTCAAATTATAAAATATTCAGTTTGCTTGGTCAGGGCATGGCTCAAATGTTAACCAATAAGCGCGTATGTTAGTGCAAATAATAACCGTCGTTTGTCACGATTATAAAATAAGCTATATTTTTTTCGTTTTGCCAAAATTGCGATATGTTATGATATATATATATATATATATATATATAATTATAATAGGTTAGATCATATTTCGATTTCTCGTAGCAGCTCGCTGTCTCTCTTTAGTCCCACATTATATGGGAAACTTAAGCAAACATAATTGCCGAAATTGGAGCTGAAATGTACGCCGTCGCCTTACTCTTAGGTGAGGATAGCGTGATGTTATATTATAAACTAGCGGACTCGGCAGACGTTGACCTCATAGCATTCAAGACACCCACACTAAGCCAGTTACAAGTAATTGGTCGTTTTCTTCATCAATAACCATAAAAAAAAATACAATGAAGTGATGTTAAAGTATGATACATTGCCGAGAAAACAATATTTTATGAATCAATATTGTGTGTTTTTTTCTTTCAACAGAATATAAGAAAAAATATGTTTACTTCAAGCAATAAAAATAATGTAGAAAATAAAATTGCAGGTCATTCGTGTTTGCGCGGAGACAAACCCGTGGTATGCCTATGCGGTATACGTAGGCTTTCATGATCTCACTGGTGTCACCGAAGGGCGCTGTACCTAAAACTGGTTGCACAGGTTTGAAGTTGAATATCGAAGAATCTGCTTAACATTTGCTAGTTGTTTACTTGTTGCGGACCAAGATGCCTGAAGTCTTATAGTGGTCTATTCGTACAACCATTTCACAAAATGTTTTCGAAAACTTTTTTGTTGTTGCTAATTGTTTACTTTGTGTCGGATTCGTGTAAGTACCTTCAAACATAAAAAAACTTAATTATTTTTAAGTGGATGTCCATATTATAAAAAACTTATTATATAAGAATAATATGCAATTGTGATTGTAATAGATTAGTTAGAATTTATTAAATAGTGAAATAAAGATGCACAATTATAATAGTAGTATTGAAGAATACTTAAAAAGCATCTCTTAGAATTTTTATTTTGTATTCATAGATGGACAAAGAGCTAAAAAGTTTTTCCGAAAGGATTACCATTATATAGAAGCACTCGAGAGCTTCTATAAGATCCACACGATACCACAGACATGGGGTGATGCCAAGCGAGTATGTGCTCTAGAAGCAGCCATTTTCTTCTACCCAGAAAATGACGGTGAAGCAAATGAAGTTAAATCGTTTTGGGAGAAATTGAAGCCAACTATTAAGTGGGTGTGGGTGGGCATATCAGATATATTGGTTGAAGGAGTATTTGAGACCGTTGACGGTACGTAACTATGTACTTTGTTTATTTCTTAAATGCCACACGATTTATTTATAAAAACGTTACTTATAAGTACGTGGGACACTCAGAAAGTTTTGCGAAACTAAAAAAAATTGTTCTATACGTACATATATTTTTATTAAATCTTTTCAAAGTACTTTCCACCAGCCTCTATACAAAGATTCATGCGCCTAAACCAGTTTTCAAAACACTTTTTCCAGTCCGCCGCAGACACCTCGTTTACAGCCTGCTCGAACGCAGCCAGCGCATCTTCCGGCGACGAAAATTGTATCCCTTTGAGCTGATTTTTTATTTTTGGGAATAAAAAGAAGTCACACGGTGCTAGATCAGGGCTGTAAGGAGGGTGACCCAGGAGTTTGACTGGCGTGCTGTCCAGGAAGTCCCTCGTTTTGAGTGCGGTGTGCGCAGGTGCATTGTCGTGGTGGAGCAGTAGCCCGCGGAGCCCTGTGTTTGGTCGCTTGTTGCTTATAACAGAGAAAACTTCTGGCAAACATTTGGTAGTATACCATTCGGCATTAATGCTTCTTTGATCCCGTAAGGGAATTGATACCAAGTGGCCAGTCAAATTAAAAAAGCTAGCGATCAAAATCTTACCCCCGCTTCTAGATCGCTTCACTTTGGTAGGCGTTGGCTCATTTTGAAACACCCAAACAGTCGACTGGCGCTTGGTTTCTGGGTCGTATTGATAAATCCAGGACTCATCACCTGTAACGATGTCGTAAACACGCCGAGACGAGCCTGCTTCAAATTTGTTAAGCATATCACGGCACCATTCCACCCGGGCCTGCTTCTGAGCATCGGTGAGGTTGTGCGGCACCCAGCGTGATACTATCCTCCTCACGCGAAGATGGCTGTGTAGAATCTCGTGAACGCTTCCCGATCCAATCTTCAATATGTGTTGAATCTCCTGATATGTAATTCGCCTATTGTCTTGGATTAAATTTTTCACTGCTAGCACGTTTTCTTCGGTAACAGCCGTCAAAGGGCGACCGCTTCTTTCGTCATCCCCCAAAGTTGGTCGACCGCGCTTGAATTCGTTATACCAACGATACACGGTTGCCTTGGAAGGGCCTTCATCCATGAATGCCATTTGAAGTCTATCGTACGATTCATCCGGTTTCAGGCGACACTTGAAATCGTATAAAATCATAGCTCTAAAATGTTCCCGGCGCAGATCCATATTTCAGTGAGACACAATACTTTGAATTAACTCGCAAAAAATGTGGAGGGAAATTTTGAAATTGGAACTTACTTATATTTACTTATAAATAATCATATTTTCGAAAAACATTATAACTGGCCAGTCTCCCATATATAAAAACTTTTTTTCGCAATACTTTCTGAGGGGCCTGGTATGTTACATTAGCTTATATCCCCGAATTTTTACAAGAGTTTTAAATGTAGTATCGGCACTTACGCAAGAACGTCAGTCTTCGGTTTGTATCGAGCTCGCGCAACATTCAACATTTTATAACATTTTTATAACATTTTTCTATTATTTTATTATTACCTTATTTTAGTGCAATTTAGAATTAAATACCTTTTTTAACATTAACATTTATTTTATTAAACATTCAACATTAAGTGTAAAGGCTACTGCCCTTACATTTTGATTTTTATCGTCATACGACCAGTCGCGAGACTAGGTGGACGTGTTTATTTGTACTTGCTAAAATGAAATATCTATAAACAATTGCAACAAATAATTTTTTTGTGGCGTCAGTTAAAACCAAAGTTAAGTGTGTCACGTATGACTAGTAGGTTTTTTCCAACTTTTACGTGCAAGATGAACTGAAATATTGTTTACTTTCTATTGACATTATATAAAGTGTTGCGGGTAGTATGTCTATCCCAGGATCGAGCCCGTTTGGTCTTAGCCATATAAGAAGTCCTCCGCCGACGCCTAACCAACAATTGCCCCCGAGAAACCCAAACCCACCAGCACCTGCGGAGAATGAGTTGCCGAGTGAAGTTATCAGGACGCCAGACATCCAGAAATGGTTAGGATCTATAGAAAGCATTCTGAACGAAGTGTGCACTATTGTCGGTGACGGTAAAATGAACTCTGAACAGAAACTCCGTGTGTCAACTCTTTGCCGAAAGGTCTCAAGTGGAACTTCTCAGATGGCTGTCCTTTACCAATCGCTGAAGCAGAAGATGATTCAGAGCCACAGTACCGTGCAGCACCTACAACATCAGCAGAACGTGGTGAACTCTCTGGAACAATTCAAAGAGGTTTTTGAATCGAAGCTGAATCCCTCCTCTTCTTATGCCAGCATGGTGAAGAAAGGCTCCGACAACTTCGTCCGTCCTGCTAATCTAAGCTCAATCGCCATTTATCCGAGCGATAAATCTAAAACGAGTGACGACACTAAGTCACTCGTTCAGAAGTTAATTTCGGCCGAACAACTAAAGATGCAAGTCCGTGGTCTAAAGAAAGTGAAAAACGGAGGCGTACTAATTAGCACGGAAAGCAAAGGCGATATTGAAAAACTAAAAAAGTCGGAGAAAATTGATGCGATGATGTGGTCGACGGTTTAGCACGCTTGCCTAGAAGTAACCTATTCACTCTTGAAAGTTGTGAAACTTTTTATCGATCAAAGAGATTTCATTTTACAAATCAAGCATTTTAATAAACAAATAAACATATTTATACCACTTAGATATATTTCACTCAACAGTTCACTCTATACTAGTATACATGTCAAATGTTAGCCTGCTAAAAGAGTTTCTGCCAGCCTTGGGTTGTTACCCCTAGGACTCGTCAGAGCCTCACATTAAAAATAATTATACATTTTTAATTCTAGGAAAGTCTCTCCATGAGGTGTACACTAACTGGTTTGACCACGGTCAGCCAGACAATGCTGGAGGGAATGAGGACTGTTTGAACCTGGACATAAAAGGAAAAATGAACGATTACCCATGTGACATAAAGTCTTACTTTATTTGCAAGAAGAGTCTCCATTCATTACAGTGGAACAATCAATGCAATATGCCCAATTTAGGTAGGTTTTGATATCTGTAAGTATGATATGTTATTGTTGGTAAAGGGTCTGGTGATGGAGAGTAGAAAGGTGGAATAGAACTCGTGAGATAGTTTAAGCCCTTCCTAGCCTAGTGATTGAACGCTAGGATGAAAAGAAGACACGCAGTGTTCGTTAGGGCAGATGTAAAAATTACGAGTCGCACAGAGTGCTATAGAGCTCGGTGCTTCTCTAAAAAACTGGAACTACCTAATGCTATTTTTGTGTTCTTTACATTTTATGACGCTTGGGAGAGGCCCTTGTCCAGCAGTGGACGTCTTTCGGTTGAAATGATAAGGATGACGATACATTTTTCCACAACAATTTAACATAGGACTTTCAAAATATTATGATATGTGATGTGACATGTTCTTAAATTTCTTATTTCAGATTACATTTTTAGTAAAGATACTGCCAAGTGCTACAAGCTCCACACAACTCCATTGAACTGGACTGAAGCATATTCAATGTGCCAACTCGAACAATCCACCCTGGCGGTGATCAGCAATCAGCGGGAAGCAGATTATCTTGCGAAGTTAACGGTATCCATGCCGAAACCAAGAGTCAAAGGAAAATACTCCCGAGGAACATATCACCTGGGCTTCCATAACAGATTAAACGAGGGCTGGCAGACAGTTAAAGGTACGTTAGTGGGCGTCTCTTTTTTGATAATGAGAAGGGAACTTGTAACATTAATTAGGTTTATAAATGTTTGATGTGTGAGGTTGGATCGGGAGCCACAGAATTTTAAAAGGTCTGGCAAAAGGGAGAATTTCTATTTATTTATTTATTATATACATTATCGTACACCAGAACATAATTATGTACAATACAAATATTCGATAATACAAGTGTAAAATCAAATTGGCGGTCTTATCGCACAGAGCTATGCTATCACTCTTACAGACCTTGACCTTTGGATGGACTGAACGATAGAAGAATTTAGGGCTGTCAATGTACAAAATAACATACGTAAATAATATTACTTATAAATAATAACATAAAATACATACATACAATATTATATAATATACTAATACATATGAAATATATAAGAGAGAAAGAAGAAGAATAAAAATGATAGTGAAAGGTAATGCTCTTTTACCTCTTCTTAAACGTTGGCAGTATTTGAGCACGTCCTTTTTCAATTGGTAATACATTCCACAGCCGAGCCGCTTGAATTGTGAAAGATTTGTCAAAAGGAAGTGGAATGCATACAAATTCTTAATTTTAGATTTTCTGATGATCTCAAGGACCTAGAACGGGTGTCACAGAGGAACTCGAGCGTTCTTTGAAATAAAAAGTAGTAATAATAACTCAATAGCACATTTCAAAGACAGTATGTGGGCATTCTGGCAAACGCGAATAGGAAGCCATTTGAACTTAGTACGAAATTCAGAAACGTAATCATATTTGTGCAAGCCAAATATGAACCTGATATAGAGATTTTGAAGTCGCTCAAACTTGTCCAATTGGCCTTGGGTGAGATCAAAATAGCTGGCAAAATCTAGGATAGGGATAAGAAGAGATTGTGCTATCGCAATTTTAGTGGTGACGGGAGGACAAACCAAAAGCATACCTAACTGTGATCATACTTCATACTTAAATATTTATTAAATACTGTATTATAGTTATGGTAAATCATTTCATTTTTCAGGAACTCCGTTGAACGTGGATGCCGACCTGTGGTTCGATAGTTATCAGCCAGACGGAAATGACTTTGGGGAGTGCGGCTCAATGTTTACTCGATAACATAAATTCACCTAGTGTCAGTTTAACCACTTCAGATCAACTTCTGTTACAACCGTATGTCGGTGGCGGCATAGACTAATAAAACAGTAGAAGTGAACATTTTGGTCTTTTCTTAATGGTGGCACTTCACATCGCTATTCGATGTTCGCATTTATTTTCGTCTTTGTTCGCTATATTCGTGTTGAATTCCGAATAAAACGAATACACCGACTACACATCGTTCATGAACAGCAAATATGACGAACAATTACGAATATTTTTGCTATAGTTTACAATGGATGGATCTGCAGCAGCAGCAGACTGCAGCAGCGGCTTATTATTTATGAGAGGCAAGTTGCGGGTCCCATATGCACGGATGGATTTGGTAGTATTAAACAAATCTCATAACAAGTTCATTTGTCCAATCCATATTGGCGCACACGCTGTAAACAAACTACATAAACACTTATACACGTCCGCCGCTGACGCGCACCGCACACTACTAAGCGAGCGATGTGTGGCCGGTAAAGGTGAACGCGCACCTAGACGCACGCGCCGTAGTCATCGCATTTTATAAATATTTATATGAAATCGTATGCAGCCTCGCGCACCTATCCGCGCCGCACGAGCCGCATTTCAGCAAAATGCTGTAGATAAACGGATTCCACCAGTGCGTGCGGATGACGTCATCAGACTCGGAGGGTGATGCGGGCGGTGCGGCAACATGATCCGTATCCGTATGAAAATATAGTTCAAGATATACAGAAGTGGATACAATGCGTGCGGCGCGTATAGCGCGGGGTCAAGAGAAAATGCGATGACTGCGGCGCGTGCGGCGATTGCGGTGCGTCTAGGTGCGCGTTCACCTTTAACGAACATATTCGCCATATTCGTAATCCTTTGATATGTTGCAAAAAACCGACAGCCAGGCGGATACGGGTGTTCGGGTATTTGGCGTATTCGTCTTGTTCGTGAGAATAGGCAAATATAGACGAATAAAGCTACTTCACATCGTCCTATTTGGGCGAATAAGACAAATATGCGAACACGAATAGCAATGTGAAGTGCCACCATTAGACATACGCTACTGACGTCAAATTATTTTAGATTGTTACGACAGCTTCAAAGCCAAAGGCAAGGGCAGGGGTGCGAGCACTGATCTTAAGGATAAGTTACTACCAGAGTTTTGAGAGAAAACGGAGTGACTCTTTCTAATAAAGCTGAAACGGGAAGCTAAGTGTTGCATGGATGCATAGCAGAACTGATGAACCGGAGAGGAACCGCGGTATAAACCGAATAAGTGACTCGAAAGGCGGCACAAACCACTCGCACATATGCCGCACATGTATCCCTTATTAAGTCTATTTATTAAGTTATTTTATTTACTGCCGATTTAGCTGGTTTCTCTACGCTGGTACTACCTTATTGCCAAGAACATGAGAGCGTGAAGTAACGCTCTCATGTTCTTGGCAATAAGGTTGACAAGAAGTTAACCGCGAACTTATGCAGGTATAGGACCTGCGAGAATTCGCGGGATAGCGTACAAGACTCATCGTCTTAACTAATCCCTTTTCCACTATATACATACATATTAACATAATTTAACATGCTGATTTCATTTAGTTTGTACACTAATGTTTTCATCTTGCATTAACGTCACGCCTGTTCACACTTCACCAGATACCGGTTTCAGTTCATTTTCCTCAACAATTCGCATAAAACATGCTGCGGCTGTATCTGTTATGTAGGTACGCGAATTTCAAAATTTTGAAGAATACAAAAATAATCGGATAAACATAGGTAGGTACTGTAACCCTTTCTTACTCTATACTACGGAACAATGTTATGATTTTTTCGGTTTAAAACTATAGTAACTCAAATCTGCCAACTAAATAAGTGTGCCATCTGATCTGAAAATATTAATTTAGCCCAGTCATTATAGCAATCAATCACGGCATATTAAGATAATAAGCTGAAAATTTCTAAAGGTTGTCTCAAAAGTCTCATAAAATCTCGTGTCTGCGTCGTAAATTATTCAAAGTAAAGGTGCCCAAAATTTTATTTTTTGGCATAATCTCGGCAAGTTATGATTTGACTGCAAGTTTCTTGTTCAATTGTGCACAAAAAATCCTACATAAGATTCACCAATGCTCATTAGTTTTCGAGATATGACCCAAAATACTTTTTTTTTGTGTTTATTTTTTGTTCTAAATCTGTGTGTATGGTAATTTAGGCTAGTCAAAATATATTTTTTATGCGCCAGACAGCCGTTATACATTCAAATTGACGATTTCTGGTATGATTTGACAGCAATATTATCTTATGTAGAACTTTTATGTGCACAATTGAACAGGGAACAAACTTGCTCTGAACACAAATTGCAGTGAAATCAAAACTTGCCGAGAATTATGCAAAATACTGATATTTGAGCCCTTTGACCTTGAACATATTTATTTATTAATACATAAATAACTTACAACGTAGACACGAGATTTTATTTGTCCCTTGGGACAACTTTTAGAACGATAAAATGAAGGTTTATACGAGTTATCAGCTTATTATTTCTCATCCAGAGGTAAAAATAAATAAATTAACCCATAATTATGCTAAAATCACTGGGCATGATCAAACTAGAAGTTTCGATGCAAAGAAAACCAATACCGTCGCGAAGGGCTGTTCTACCGTAGATTCCGATTTGATCAATTGCTTGGTCTTAATTAGCGAAAAAACGCGAATATTCTCCGATCTCGTATCGCTGAGATCGGCAGGGTTAAACTGGTTGAACAAGATTCACTGTCGAGTAATCTGCTAGATATCCTCCTAAGTTTGTTGTGGGCCGCGAGTCAAGGCGTCAGTCGTATCATTCCTCAAAATGTTTTCGAAAACTTTATCATTCTTTTTTATTTTAAACTTTGTATCGGATTCATGTAAGTATATTTTATATAACTATGACGTTTTGATGAGCTCTGCTAAGCTATCCGTATCTGTATTTAACTGGTGGATATCAAGAAAATATACAAACAGATTGTTGTCTTCCATATCCAACCATAAAGGTATTAAATTAGTATACTATGTGCAAAATATTACTAAGTATAATATTAAATTAAAAACAAACATAATAAAATAAAAATTAGTACCTGAGCCTTTTACATTAGGATTTTCTTTCTCATGTAAAGTCAATATTTCCTTATCTACTAAATAATCTTCATGTTTCTAAATCTATTCGTAGATGGACAAAAAGATAAAAAGTTTTTTCGAAAGGATTACCATTATATAGAAGAAGTCGAAAGTTTCTATAAGATCCATGCGACACCACTGGGTTGGGCTGATGCCAAGCAAATGTGTGCTCAGGAAGCAGCGACTTTGTTCTACCCAAAAACCGAAAATGAAGCAAGCGCAGTGTTATCGTTTTGGAAAAAAACTAAGCCCAAAATCAACTGGGTGTGGATTGGGATATCAGACTTATTAGTTGAAGGAGTATTTGAGACCGTAGACGGTACGTATATTCCTTTATTTCATTGTATGCAAGTTTGTCAGATGCCACTTATCTTTAAATATTGCATGCTTTTTTTTTTTTTTTTTTTTTTTTTTTTATTTCACATAGGCCTACATGGGCACTTATAAAACGTCGACAATGTGCACGGTTCGGGTTGGTCGATTCCTATGGAGAAGAACCGGCAAGAAACTCCATGGTTACTCTTTTAAAAAATTGTTTGGTTTTACAATATTTCCATATTACAGCAGTACTTAGATGGGGGGACAACGCAGGCCCGATAATAAGTCGTAAGAAACTTAAACAAGAAGTGATTATATAATAAATAAACAAAAGAGTAAAAAAAAGTAAAACGAGATAAAATGTTAACAATCTAGAAGGCCTACAATGTTCACACATTTACAAACCAATCGGTAAAATAATCTATACAAAGTATAACAAGACTAACCCTGAGTTTCCCAGCCCAAAATTATCGGTGAACTAATGTGACAAACCGTCACAGACGCGCTATCTGCTGTGATTGGTTGAATGAATTTTCAACAGCCAATCACAGCAGACAACGCGTGCCCGACAATTTGTCACATCAATTCTCCGATAATTTCGAGCTGGGAAACTGAGGGTCAATTTAACATGTGGCACAAATGTTGTTATCAGTGCTGTAACTATTCTTAGCAAAGGGCTATAAAGATAATTGAAAACCATTGTAAAAAGTCTTATTAAATGAAGAAAAATTAGATTGAGAATAGTTAGAGACATCCACATATTTGTGCCGTTTATGAGTTACCAGGGAAGCCGCATGTGCAGAAGGAGCTAAAACCAAATATTTTTATCTTCAACGTAGTCTTTGATTTTATAATGTTTTTTTAATAAGGACACGTTTGATGTGATTTTTGAACTTTCCGTCGGTCAGTTCTATAACTGACTTTGGCAACTTGTTATAAAAGCGTATACTGTTTATAAGAAAAGACTTGCTAGTTTTCGTTAATCTGAATTTGGGTAATACAATTTCGTGTTTACTGCGTGTATTTAAATTATGGAAGTCGCTTCTAGTTTTGAAAAGCCCTCGATTTTTGCGGACATACAAAATACATTCTAAAATATAAAGTGAAGGTAGAGTCAGTATATCGATCTCTTTAAATTTTTCTCTGAGGGTCTCGCGAGGACCCATTTTATAGATCGCGCGGATTGCCCTCTTTTGTTATATGAAAATTGAGTCAACGTCTGCTGCTGATCCCCACAGCAGAATGCCATAAGACATAATACTGTGGAAATAAGCATAGTAAACCAGCCTAGCTGTGGCTACATCGGTTAACTGCCTTATTTTCCTTACTGCATATGCAGCTGAACTTAACCTACCCGAAAGAGTTCTAATGTGCGCGCCCCACTGCAGTTTTGAGTCGATAGTAATCCCTAAGAATACAGTTTCAGCTACAACTTCAAGATTTTTGCCGTCAAGATTTAAATTTAGGTCACGTTGTGGTACATTTGGTAAAGAGAACTTAAGACATTTAGTTTTTTTCGCATTCAGTAAAAGATTATTAGCTGCGAACCATTTTGAGAGAATAATTAGACTTTCGTTGACCTGTAAGACATCCGTATCTTTCCTATCTATTTTAAAAATTAGCGAAGTATCATCAGCAAATAGAATTATATCCGATAATTTGGCCATCATAAAAGGGAGGTCATTAATGTAAACAAGGAAGAGGAATGGGCCGAGAATTGAACCTTGAGGCACGCCCATCTTGACTAGAGACCCGGAGGACGTCGCCCCATTAACATTTACTTTTTGCTGTCTGTTTGATAAATAGGAAAGCACAAGATCAGCAGCTTGTCCTCGAATTCCGTAGTGGTGTAATTTACAGATCAGTGTGTTATGGTCGACGCAGTCGAACGCTTTTGAGAGATCACAGAAAATGCCAATGGCATCCTGGGACTTCTCCCAAGATTCCAAAATGTGACTGATGAGTTTTACTCCCGCGTCCGTTGTCGACCTACCTTTCGTGAAACCAAACTGCTGACTATGCAAGATCCCATTTGAATTGAAGTGAGACAACATCTGATCCAGCATGATTTTTTCATAGATTTTACTCAATGCTGGAAGCACGGATATAGGTCTATAATTAGAGGGATCACTCTTACAACCTGATTTGAAAATTGGTACTACTTTACTGTGTTTCATTAAGTCAGGAAACGTGCCGCTGTCCAAACATTGATTGAATATGCCTGTTAGGACAGGAGCAATTGAATCAATAATATCTCCAAGAACCCTAACGGATATCCCCCATAAGTCTTCAGTATTTTTTATATTGAGACTTTTGAACGCGTTTTTAATTGTATCAATACATATTGGTTTAAATCTAAAGGTTGGTAAGTCTTTAGTAAAGTTTTCCTTAAGAAGAGCTTCAGCTAATTTAGATGAGGAGGGAAGAGACTTCGTAACCTCTAACGGAATGTTGGTAAAGAAATTTACTAATGTCTCAGCGACTTCTTGCTTATCAGAAATGGTTTGATTAGTTATTTTCAATGACAACTCATTCTGATCGCGTAGTTGTGTCTTTCCTGTTTCTCTATTAATTACTTGCCACACAGTTTTTATTTTATTATTAGAAACACCAATTTTTTTTGCTTGAGCGCAGACTCTTTTAAATATTTTGGAATAGTTTCTAACATAAGTGTGGAAAACTTGATCGGAAGTCAAAGATTTTTCGTAATATAAATTATATAAGATATCTCGGCTTTTTCTCATGCCCACAGTGGCCCATTCGCTAAATTTTGATTTGTAATTGTTGACGTTAACTGTTTTTACAGGACACGTTTTATTGAATTCTTGGCAAACTGTAGAAAACAACGTGCCGTAATTTATATTGGGGTCTTTTGAATCAAAACTGGCGTTACATAGGTTGCTAAAAACATTATCATTAAAAGAATTTAATTATTTTTTTGTAAGAGGTCTTAATCGAATTGATTTAGCTAGTTTATTATTGTTTTTATCTGACTCAAAAGATACTAGTTGACCAGTATGGTCTGACCTAACGCCATTAATTAAAAACGATTTTTTTACTTTACAATTAGTGAAAACATTATCAATGCACGAAGCTGAAGTTGCTGTTATTCTTGTTGGTTCATTAAATAAATACTTTAAGTTAAATGATTTAAACAATGATATGAGCTTACATTTTTCAGGTGAATTTACTAATAGATCTATATTTAAGTCACCACAAACAAAAACTAATTTATTATCCCGGAAAAGTTTACTTAACAATTCTTCCATTGTAATTAAAAACAATGACAAGTTTGATGCTGGTGGTCTGTAAACACACAAGATAGTATGCCCCTCGACCTCTGCACATGCTACCTCACATAAGCGATCAACAGAGTAAGCAGTGATATCCTTCCTTTCCTTATATTTGAGATGACTATTACAAAGTATCAGGGTACCACCACCCACTGAGGATCTGTTGTACGCGCTGGCAACTGAAAAATTATTTACATTAAACAACATCCTATCTGGTTTTAACCAAGTTTCACAAAAACATAAGATATCCATGTGGTATTTATCTACTAACAATTCCACGTCTAAAATTTTGCCGGAGAAGCGATTTATATTTTGATGATATAGTAAAATATTACTATTCGTCTTCTCTTTTGTCGGCTCTAATAGTTTAAAGAATCTACAGTAGTATTATCAGAAAAACTGGATAATACTGTTAAATCACTAAACCTAGTCTCAGTTAAATCATCAATAACTGCGTGTATATTAAAAGCTAACAATGTAGCTAATAAATGTCGACTATTTTTGGGAAGAAACATATGGTCCCGAATCAAAACAAAATCACTAACAAAATTGTTGGTGTCAAAAAACAATAAACGGTCACTATGACGACAAGATAAAATATGCATCAAGTTATTTAAACTAGAAATATATTCATTTTCCTGAACAAGTAACTTGTCAGAATAGGGCAATGCACAACATATTAATTTGCCTAATCTTAACTTAAGCAGGGTGTCAATACCATTAACTAAGTCCCTTTTTGTTACACTAAGGCTATTTCCAAAAAGAAGTACAACAGTAGTTTGCTCATTCAATTGTGTCTATTGAATTTTATGAATAAGCTCATTAAATTGCAGTTTATGATAACAATGGTTCACTATTGTATGTTTAGAACAGTTATTTAACAAAGATCCAAAACCTGTTCCTAAACTATCAGAATATACTAAGACATTACTTTTGGTGGGGTACAAAGTTGTTGCAGTATGAGTGATGGGTAAAGTTGTAGGAGCAACATGTTGTGACATGAGAGGTGGCGAAACAGCAGCACAACTACAGGTGAGGTTGTTAGTCAATGACTCATACCTCTCTGCATTACACTTCACCAGGTCCACCAACTCACAGGCCTCCTGCATGCGCTCACTTAACATCTGTTGACTACATTCATATTTACAAAATATTTCCTTCAGTGTATTTTCCCTACTCAATAATTCCCTTTGAAGGTTCTGGATGTCAACATCATACATTTGTGTAGTATTTTCTAATTTACTATTACATATATTTAATTGGTTTTTTATGTTTCTGAAATCTCTTCTAAGGTTAACATTATATTTGTAAATACTTTGAGTTTTTAAAAGTTTCTTGTATTTCTTAATACTTTTATTGATTTTAATATATTTCTTAATTTTATTATGAGACTTTCTTTAGAGATTTAATTTTCATAATAGAAATACTTTTTTCATTGACTGTTTTGACCATCGACAGTGTTAGCGACGCTCTCATATATATTTTCTGTCAAACTTTAGGGCACTTATTTATAATTTAAGGTAGATTAAGATTTTTATTGTGATAAAAAGGGTAGTTTCGCTACATGAACAGTCTAGGCCTAACACCCGACGAATGTGCCACGAAATATTTTGTAAAATAAAATTTGCTTTCAAGTCAAAAGTGCGTTATCGTTTTGGACATACCTACCACCAGCTACAGAGTCCTTCTGCCGGATATATGTTTATAACACCTCCAGCGCCGCGAAAAATGGTGAACACACGAAGCTCAGACACCGGATTGTGACTTGCCACAAGTGAAACTCCAGGACCCTACTTCTTCGACTTTGAAAACTACGGAAGCCAAAGATAGTGAAGTGATTAAGCATCCTATTTTGAGCCGAGCAGCTATGCCAGCTAGCAGTATCAAGCCGGAGCAGCCGCCGCCATTGTTACCCGCATCACGTAAAGACGAACGCCGGAACCTGACATCCATAAAAGGTTCTACTTCTTCAATGCGGGTAAAAAGGCTGCAGCTTATTTTGGAAGCTGAAAGGCAAAAGGCGCAGATTCGTATGGAACTTATAAATAAAAAGCTAGATGCTGATCTAGCTAGCCTAGACGAAAAATACAGTTCACACAATGGTAGTCAAAGCCGTAGCCGTGTAGAAGAATGGATGGAACGTAGCTATCAGGAGCTGAACATGGGCCTGCCTGCCTCCGATGATGGTATTTACACGGGTATGCGTCAGTGTCACGAAGCTGGACCGCCGGCGGCGACGTTAAAACCGCCGGCATCGAGGGCGCAGCCGCCACGCGTGCCTACCGCGCCGAACCCGGCTGGCCCGCCTGCGCCGACCCCGGCGCTGGCCGCCACCTCCAGCACAGATGGTACAGTCTAGGTGCTGGTCAGTGCATTGAGAGATCTCGCCGCTGCCTCCACCAGTCACGCGCCGGGCGCGAACCTACTCAGCCGCATTTGCACGCCCCGGGAACTACCAGAGTTCTCCGGCGACCCGTTGGAATGGTTGCAATTCAGACACGCGTACGAAGAGTATACGGAACTATGTAGTTTCACACCTAAGGAAAATATGTGGAAATTGAGGAAGTGTCTTCGCGGAGCTGCTAAAGAAGCCGTTTCAGCTTTGCTCGTGAGTGCATGTTGCATTTGTAGCTAGTAAGTGCCGAGTGGTACCTGTAAACCGCTGACGATACCTCGTGCGGAACTACAGGCTGCGCTGCTAGCTGCTAGATTGGCAGATACTATTATGAAGCAGCACAAATTACCAGTCAAGCGACGGGTATTTTGGTGCGACTCAACTACGGTCTTGCAGTGGATCAGAAACAATACGCGTACGTATCAAGTATTCGAAGCGAACCGATTAGGTGAGATCGACGATCTGACGCGTATTGAAGAGTGGAGGTATGAACCCACGAAATTGAATGTTGCGGATTTGGCTACACGAGAGGATTTCGACCTTGAGATTTTTTAAGGTGAGTGGTTTTCTGGACCTTCATTTTTACACCTAGATGAGTCTTCATGGCCCGCTGATGTCTGCCAATCTGAAACAAATAAATCGAACATTGAGAACGTTATGGTTACCAACCACTTACCTGTCTCGTGTAAATTACCGATTCCGGATCCTCACCGATTTTCTTCGTGGCTGGGGCTGCTGCGGTGTACAGCGACAGTTCTCATGTTCATAGATAGGTGCAAGGGCCGCACCTGCGCTTTAGACAGCCACACACTGGTGAGGGCGGAGCATCTTCTTCTTCGCCAAGTCCTGGCCGAGACTTTCGCCGAGGAATTAGCTGCAATAAAAAATGGTAAATCAATACAAAAATCTAGCAAGCTACTTACCTTGTGTCCGTTCCTCGACGAACACGGTGTTTTCCGCGTAAGCGGCCCCATCGACGCTGCATCCGACGTGAACTTAGAAGTGAAGAAACCGGTCATCCTCAACGGTAGATACCCTATAGCTCACCTGATCGTCCGACATTTTCTTGTCAAGGCAGCTCATGGCAATCGGGAGACTGTAGTCAATAAGCTGAAACAAAAATTTTGGTTAATTAGGCTTAGGCCTACAGTTAAGTATGTGGTTTCGAAATGCATGCTTTGCAGAATACGCAAAGCTACACCTCGAGTACCAAGAATGGGCGACTTAACTCAGGCTCGCATGGCGCATCATCAACGCCCCTTTTCCTTTTGCGGTTTCGACCTATTTAGACCCATGGAAGTTACGGTGGGTCGTCGCAGAGAAAAAAGATATGGTGCTTTGTTCACATGCCTAACAGTCCGTGCTGTGCATGTAGAACTTGTATTTTCTCTCACCACGGGCTCGCTTATCATGGCTCTGCGACGTATGGCGGCCAGACATGGTTGGCCACATCATCTTTACTCCGACAACGGAACTAATTTACGTGGTGCCGACAAGGAACTGCAAAAGTCAATGCAGGACCTGAACAACGAGGTATTGAAAGCTGAAGCGGCGAACAATAGTATGGATTTTCACTTTATCCCGCCGCTGAGCCTGAACTGGGGTCGGGCGTGGGAACGCTTCATACGAAGTGTGAAAACTTCACTCAAGGTAATTTTAAACGAGCGTGTCCCAAAAGAAGAAGATTTGAGCACGCTGATGGCTGAGGTTGATAATATAGTCAACAGCCGTCCCTTATCTCACGTGTCTGTCGAACCAGACACACCTGAAAGTTTGACACCTAACCACTTTCTCCTGTGTACAACTTCTAACCTACCGGTCATTGGAGCGTTCGATGATTCAGATCTGTTTCTGAAGAAACAATGACGAAAAGCCCAGAAGTTGGCCGATATGTTCTGGCAGCGATGGCTCAAAGAAGTTCTGCCCCAGCTGCTACCTAAAAAAAAAGGAACGAGGAACAGAAACCTCTACAGGTAGGTGACCTAGTGCTAGTGGGCGATCCTGACTCTCCCCGGAACGTGTGGCCGAAGGGCGTTGTCCAGAGTCTTCTAATCTAAAGATGGTCGCGTGAGGCAGATTGACGTGAAGTCCAAGACTAGGTACTTGGCGTTCTGCAGCACGTGTCACTCCTATTTCATTGGGAGATGAGTGCTGAGTTAGCACTAGGGGTGGGATTGTTAGCGACGCGATCATATATATTTTCTGTCAAACTTTAGGGTACTTATTTATAATTTAAGGTAGATTAAGATTTTTATTGTGATAAAAAGGGTAGTTTCGCTACATGAGCAGTCTAGGCCTAACACCCGACGAATGTGCCACGAAATATTTTGTAAAATAAAATTAGCTTTCAAGTCAAAATTGCATTATGCTTTGAACATACCTACCACCAGCTACAAACAGCTTATTCGTAACCAGTACATTTTACAACAATATTTAAAAATGTGTAAATGCGTTAAATTTTATGTTTCTAGGCAAGCCAATATCTGAAGTGTTCACCAACTGGCATCAAGGCGAACCTAACGACAGTGGCGGCGTTGAAGACTGTGTGATTATGAACATAGTAGATGAAGGGAAATTGAATGATGATAAGTGTGGTATACACGCTCCTTTCATTTGCAAGAAGAGCCTCAAGACGCAAGATTGGAATACAGAATGCGATAATTTAGGTAGGTTACAAACCTTTGTTAATATGTTGACACATCTGAGCGAGCACCCTAATTGGGCAACTTACTTGAAATGATAGCCATTTGTTTTGTAAATTCGTGCCATTTTTTGTGAAGTCGAGCCTTGTCTTCTTGCTTTCATCTTGCCCAGTGTTTAAGTTTGAGTCAAAAAAAATGGGTTTGTTCCTAAGAATAAAATATAAGCGTGTCATTGTCAATTTCTGACGCATAGGCTTTGCTCAAAAATGTATCTATCGAGTATGATAGGATCAGAATGTTGACACACCTGAGCGAGCACCCTAATTGAGCAACTTACTCGTAATTAATATCCTTTCATTTTGATATTACAAGAAAATTCATAGCTTCATTTATGAAAAAAAACACCTGTTCATTGGCAAAGGTTCAAACAATTTTGTTCTGCCTTTGTGTTTTTTTTTTATACTTTGCAGCGTCGGTGCAACATGTTTTCTTTTTTAATTATTTTCCTGTCATTCTTCACACTGTCTCTTAGCTCTTCATAATGATTCACGCATACAACCCATCCTTTCATTAGTCTTACTCTCTCCCGCCATCCATTTATTGTCTAAAACAAAGGTGTAAATATGTACATACTTAAACACTAAACCAAAGTAAACTAAACAAAAAAAATAAAAAACTAAACCTAACTACTTACACTAATTACAAAAGAAAAGTACACTTAGGCGTCAAAGAACTCCTCCACATCGCTGTCATCCGGGAACGTGCCCAGAAGACTGGCAGCATTGCCACGTTGAATGGCAATGCTGATTCTTTGCGCAAAGAAAGAGCCAGCCCTCTGGTCACGCACAGTGTCGATCTGTCGGCGAGAGATCTCCTTAAAAAGGAGACGTGCACTCGGGCCCCATGACCCAAGCGTTTCGACCCCAAACGGCTCAAAACTGTAATTACCAATTAGGTTACAGTATTTGGCTCACTTGGCTTCTATCCTTAAACTACGATGAAACTGAAAAGCTATTCAGCATACTTGCATAATTTCTCTATGTAATAAAAATTATATTAGTTTAAATCGTTTATTTGTTTATGTCTTGAATGACAGAACTAAGTGGACGATTATACATTGATTCATGAGTTCAGCACCTATGTTATTCTACTTGAAAACAATCTAAATCCTAAGTTTTCTCTGGCACACACACGCACTCACATAAACATGACACGCACACACAAAAATAACACTCCCATACACCCAACACACACACATACACTCACACACCCATACACCATTTATTTTTTGTTTGTTAATTTTAATTCTAGTTTTGCACCTAAGAGTCCCTAATTCTTTTGCTCTTGTAATGAGACTAATCTATAAAACTATTCCTGTAATTAAAATACGTGTTGTTTATGTTGTTGATCAACAGTTACAATTTGTTAACGAGGGTGGGCGCTGATACCTATAATTACAAGATATTAACTTATCTTAGTTTAGGTATTGGCTGCAACTTTAACTTACAACTTTACTTATCTTTGGCTTATTTTTATTGTAAACCTTATCATTTTGTGTTTTTACTTGAAGGTGCAAATAAACTATTTTATTTTTTTTTATTTTTTATTTGCGCCGCTTGAGGGCCTCAGTAGCCGCAGTAGCAGCGCCAGCACAGCGCGCCGAACTAGGAACATGAGATAGCGCAAGGGTGTCGACACAGGTTGCGTCCCACACCAGAGGCCTACCCATCTTCCACGGCACCAATGTCATGCCATCTGGTCTCATCCCATCGTCACGTACCAAGCCGCTAGGTTCTAATACAGCTGGTACGCTGGCGGTGATAAGGGCCCGACGAATAATGTCATTGATGCTGGCGTGCCGTGCTATGCGTCCTGCGCTCTTGCAACAAGTCAGGCCTTGGTGCCCAAGGCTGCCGACAGCTTCACCACAATGGCACCGATGCGGAGCAACACAAGGTGCGCCTAAGCGTAGACAGGTCGCTAGCCGAAACGAAGAGTTATCCATCACAGTGCCTATGGTGAATGACGGGAGTGCTTGAAGCCACAAACCCGACTCCCATTCCCCCACAGCCAGCAGACGCGCACGCTCAGCAGTACTAGACGATGTATTTATAAGGTTATTCTGTATAATACTGCAGAGCGGCACATCCCATCGTCTCTGGGAGGACAGGTTGTCGGGCAGATCCGTATTGGGACAAGCCATTTTCCAAGCGTTCAACCTCAAAATCAACCAGTGAGGAAGGTAAGATGTTCCTGGTTAATTTATCAGTACCGTGGACCGAGGAGAGGAAGGCTGGTAAACTTATACTTGAAATTTTGCGGACGCCGAGGCCACCCAAGCGAATGGGAAGCGTGGCTTGTTGCCACATTTAGGATAGATGAAAGTGTGTTCTTTATAATTTGGTCTACTTTTTCTAAAAGTTATGGGTGTTTCCATAAATGAGAGGAGCGAAGGCTATAAGTAAATTTTGGTCCAAAGCAACAATATCGGATAAGTGTTTAGGCCGAATGCATGTTAATTTTGAAAAGTCTTTCCGAGACATCGTTAAAATTTTGTATTTTCTGTTCAATGAAATTTGGAAACGATTCATCAAAAATAGGAGAACCCAGGAGGTGAAGAGAATTTCTTCCAGTTATTTTAATATTAGGTGCTATGGTGTTGAATTTTGCTAAAGTAGTCTGTCGGTCAGTAGTTTGGGGGAGGTAAATTTCGCATTTCGAAAGATTAAGTTCTAGCCCAATAGAGCTAAATGTATTAATCAAAAAAGTTAAATCGTTCAAGACTGTATCTACATCACCTCCTAGGGTTCCATCATCCAAATACCATACATTGAATTTAGAATTTAGTTGCCGAATGATTGGGTTTATCGCCAAACTGAAAATGACTGGCCCAAGAGGGTCACCTTGTTGACAACCAACAGCTGATTCCAAAAGGTTTTCCTTGTAGAAGAGTAATTTAGAGGGGTGCCTATAACATTGATATAGAAAACTGTAAATTTTGGGTATTTCTTTTTGAACTTCTGTCAACAAGGTATCCCTGTTTACGGAATTGAAGGCATTTTTTATGTCAACCTTGATTATGACCTCACCTTCATTGCTGTTGAGGTATGTCGATAAAGCGTGTACCGCAGCCTCACAGCCCCCTTTGGAGCCCGAAGCCCAGCTGTAGGGGCTGGAATTTGCTGGCCAGTGCTTCATTGTAAAAAGCACAGCAAATTTTGGCTGCGATACGTCTGTATGTAGACCCTACAGCAATGGGACGAATGCCGCCATCCTTCTTGCGAAGGGCACAGAGATTTGCCCCGTACAAAATATCAATGACGGCTTCGTTCACATTGCCGGAGAGCATGAGGTTGATGAGGGCCGTCAGCTCCTTCAAAAGGGACTCACCAGCTTCCCCGGCGCCTGCGCACATTAAATCTTTTAAATGTTGGGGTGTCAGGCCGTCGAGGCCGCCGGTGGATCCACTCCGGAAGGAGCCTACGGCCACATACGTGGGACACTCAGAAAGTTTTGCGAAACTAAAAAAAATTGTTCTATACGTACATATATTTTTATTAAATCTTTTCAAAGTACTTTCCACCAGCCTCTATACAAAGATTCATGCGCCTAAACCAGTTTTCAAAACACTTTTTCCAGTCCGCCGCAGACACCTCGTTTACAGCCTGCTCGAACGCAGCCAGCGCATCTTCCGGCGACGAAAATTGTATCCCTTTGAGCTGATTTTTTATTTTTGGGAATAAAAAGAAGTCACACGGTGCTAGATCAGGGCTGTAAGGAGGGTGACCCAGGAGTTTGACTGGCGTGCTGTCCAGGAAGTCCCTCGTTTTGAGTGCGGTGTGCGCAGGTGCATTGTCGTGGTGGAGCAGTAGCCCGCGGAGCCCTGTGTTTGGTCGCTTGTTGCTTATAACAGAGAAAACTTCTGGCAAACATTTGGTAGTATACCATTCGGCATTAATGCTTCTTTGATCCCGTAAGGGAATTGATACCAAGTGGCCAGTCAAATTAAAAAAGCTAGCGATCAAAATCTTACCCCCGCTTCTAGATCGCTTCACTTTGGTAGGCGTTGGCTCATTTTGAAACACCCAAACAGTCGACTGGCGCTTGGTTTCTGGGTCGTATTGATAAATCCAGGACTCATCACCTGTAACGATGTCGTAAACACGCCGAGACGAGCCTGCTTCAAATTTGTTAAGCATATCACGGCACCATTCCACCCGGGCCTGCTTCTGAGCATCGGTGAGGTTGTGCGGCACCCAGCGTGATACTATCCTCCTCACGCGAAGATGGCTGTGTAGAATCTCGTGAACGCTTCCCGATCCAATCTTCAATATGTGTTGAATCTCCTGATATGTAATTCGCCTATTGTCTTGGATTAAATTTTTCACTGCTAGCACGTTTTCTTCGGTAACAGCCGTCAAAGGGCGACCGCTTCTTTCGTCATCCCCCAAAGTTGGTCGACCGCGCTTGAATTCGTTATACCAACGATACACGGTTGCCTTGGAAGGGCCTTCATCCATGAATGCCATTTGAAGTCTATCGTACGATTCATCCGGTTTCAGGCGACACTTGAAATCGTATAAAATCATAGCTCTAAAATGTTCCCGGCGCAGATCCATATTTCAGTGAGACACAATACTTTGAATTAACTCGCAAAAAATGTGGAGGGAAATTTTGAAATTGGAACTTACTTATTTTTACTTATAAATAATCATATTTTCGAAAAACATTATAACTGGCCAGTCTCCCATATATAAAAACTTTTTTTCGCAATACTTTCTGAGGGGCCTGGTACAGTTGTTGGGCTTGAATTTGCAAAATGTTGTTTTCAGGATCGGGGGGGTCGGGGAAGGTGAGATCATCTGCCGGGGCGGGGTGTTTGCTCTCCAGAGCTGTAAGTGTCTCTGGAGAGTACGGTGCAACCACATCGCTGCTGAAGATGATCCTAGCTGCACCTCTGATATCACCTTCACCAAGTTTAGACTCTACATGGTGCAATAACCCTCTTTGGGGGAGGTGTGATGTTAATTTAGGTTCGAAACTTTGGGCCGAAATATTACAGTTATCTTTGATTTGAGTGGTTAAAGATTTTTTGGTAGCCAGATTTTTTTGCACATGTAGGATTCTAAACGGGAAGGTGAGTAAATGCTCCCAAGCACTTAATGAGTTCTCTCGGACGGCGATGCGGACACAGCGTGCCAGGCTCGATGCCACGGATGGTCTCGCGCCACGAGGAACTTTTTTTAAAACTGGCGTTGAAGTTTTTAATTTTGCAAGCGTTTGCCAAAGGGGTTGGGGGGGTGAATCAGGTGTAGCAGTACTGGGTATTGTTGGGCATGATGAAGGTACATTGTAGGTTTTGGCTTACCCAGATGTACCTTCAAACCTCGTTCACCTTTAAAAAACCGTGCTTGGGTACAGTGAGGGCATCTGACTAGGGCATCCAGCGATGTGGCAGGTTGACAGGCGCTTCGTACGGCATCGCTACTGTCGTAATTATTAAACATATAAATTAATAATTCTAATACAATACTTACAGGAAAAATTTATAGGTCATAAAAAAATTAAATAGGCACTTAAAACTATATTTACACTGCACCATTTACTTACAACTAAAACAAACTGCTATAAAATAAACACTAAAACACAATTCTTTTCAATGTGGCAATGCTGCCAGTCTTCTGGGCACGTTCCCGGATGACAGCGATGTGGAGGAGTACTTCGACGCCTAAGTGTACTTTTCTTTTGTATATAGTGTAAGTAGTTAGGTTTAGTTTTTTCTTTTTTTTGTTTAGTTTACTTTTGTTTAGTGTTTAAGTATGTACATATTTACACCTTTGTTTTTACAAATAAATCTTCTATCTTTTGATTATGAAAAAAAAAAAAAAATATTGTCTTAATATTTATTTGTTATTTTATGATTTCAGATTACATTTTGAGTAAAGACATTTCGAAGTGTTACAAACTCCACACAACTCCGTTGAACTGGAACGCAGCATATACAATGTGCCAACTAGAACAATCCACCCTAGCAGTGATCAATAACTGGCGAGAAGTAGACTACCTTGTGAAATTAATAGCAGCCACGCCAAAGCCAAGAGTAAAAGGGAAATATCAAAGAGGAATATATCACCTGGGCTTTCATTACAAATTAAAGGAGGGTTGGCAGACAGTTAAAGGTACGTGAACTTTACCGTTCCTAGAAGAAAAATAAATAATATATAGCCATAATAACACCAGCCTGTAACAGTCCCACTGCAGGACAAGGACCTCTTCTCATACAGAGAAGGCACGACGATTAATCACCTCGCTTGCTCAAGGCGTGTTCAGACTTATATCAAGACTAAATATTATTATATATTGGTACTATCTTAAGCATTTCATGCACATTATGATAATCCTTACCAACATCTTATTTAAATAATTATCTTAGGAGTTACAACAAAATAAAAATTGACGCGCACGAAAATAAATCACTGTCGCCCACTTTTGTTTAAGCCGAGTGATAACGCGCGTATTACAAACTTTTGAAGCAATTTTACACTTTTTACAATTTTGCAGTTTTTGCACTTAGGTGATAACTGAGGATATGATATATACTGATATGTATTTCTTTTCTTTTTGAATGTTGTTGGAAGGTTGCAATTTCGTTGGTTTTATATATTGTTACATTGGCTTATTATATTGAATAATTTTAAAGTAAAATTTAAAGATCGCATTTCTACTTTGTGTATAGATAAGTTCTTATTTGAAGAAAAAAAAAAGTAGGCATAATATATACTCTACTACCCGAGCGAAGCTAGGCGGGTCGCTAGTGAACTATAAGTCCAGACAAAAAAGATACAGACGTAGACGTAATAATTTAAAAAGCTATTATATGGCACTGTACCTCTTAACTTCTTATAGCCTCTAAATTTTATATTTTTTATAGAAACATTGATAGGAGATAAGGTTGAGGAAGGCTGGGCCGTGGTATCACTTCGGTTCTCTCGGAAAAAGAAAAACATTATCTTACTACCTGCGACCGCTATTTTTCAAGCAATAAACTGTTCTATCTAAGGAAATCCTAACTAGAAGACCTAATCTGTGTTGATTTAGATTATTGTTTTTGATTTCCAGGCACATCGATGAATGTAGACGGTGACGCCTGGTACGACAATTACCAGCCGGATGGAAATGACCATGAGGAGTGCGGCTCAATGTTTTACACCGGTCGTCTGATTAACACCGATTGCGATATGAAGAGCTTCTTCATTTGTGAACACGAACTAGATCATACTCTTTCTTCTGTTAGCGACAGTTTAGTTAACCAACCTTATGTCGGTGGTGGTACAGATAAATAAAACCTTAGAAGTGACACTTGGGCCGACATAAAGTGAATTGAAATTCTATTAGGCTCGGTGCAAATGGGTCACCGATCACAGCCACCGGTGGCCAGCGACGGCGACTTAACACACTTTTTAATATACCTTGTATAGACGCGCCGCACACGTGTATCCGGTGGCGTCCACTCGCTACAATAGTGTCCGTGACTCGCCACTAGTGGTCACTACGTGCCACACTGCCACACAAAACGCCGACACCCGCCACTGTCGTGCTAATCCACCTCCGCGCAGTTAAACGATAGACAAAAATTACTATTATATACGCGATAGACATCCTACGCATTGCACGCATCACCATGGAGCACGCCAACGCCTCAATGGATATCGATACTTTCATATCGGAAATCCAATTACGTCTCGCTATTTGGGATTCACTTTCTGATATATACTGCAATAGAAACGTGGCGGCTTCCGAACACCGGTGGCTGTCGCGCACTTCTGCCATTGTTACAAATGTGGCGGTAGCGCGCGACAGCCACCAGTGGCTGTGGTCGGTGGCCCGTTTGCACCAAGCCTAAAAGTGCCAGTCACGAGAAGCTATACGCTTTGTAAATTAACTGGAACGTTCCATGAGTAAGACGCGTGCCAGTACCAGACAACATTAGACGACATCGCATTATATCGCTAAAATATAAGCCGACCAAGTGAAATTGCTCGTTAGTTTCGTATTACTCGTATGTTACTTTGAGTTGATTGTATTAAGTTTAGAGAACACCCTATAGGAATAGTTTCAGATGTCGAGAAAGCTTTCTTCCAGGCGTGTCTTTTTGCCGCTAAGAAGAGCCAATTCCACCCGGCTCCATCTTTCCGTGGTGTAACCATGCTGTTAGCGGACCATCTCGAACTTCTTGGTGTTACGTTGACATCAACCCTCAATTTTGGTCCATTCATTGAGACGAAAGCTCTGTTTGCTGCTAAAAAGTTGGGGATTCTTGCAAAGGTGAGACGGTACTTCACACCTGAACAGCTGATCAGCTTGTTTAAAGCGCAAGTTCGGTCGTGCATGGTGTACTGCTCTCACCACCGGATCTGCCAAAAACCAGCTTGATGCACTTGAGTCGATTGACAGACGGGGTAAGAGGCTTATTGGCAACGATGCACTGGTCGTGTCAAAGCTCCAGAGCCTCGAACATCGACGCCGAGTTGCCAGCCTGTCGGTTTTTTATCGGTTACATTTCGGGGAGTGTGCGACGGAACTGCACAATTGGATTCCGCCTAGCCCTTTCCATCATCGGATTACAAGACGTACGGCCATGCGCCATCGGTACATAGTAGACATCCCACCCATACGCACAAAGTGTTTTGCTAATACTTTCATTGTGCGCAAAGCTAAGGAGTGGAATTCCCTTCCGGAGTCTTTGATCCCTGATAGCTACAACCTTGAGGTCTTATGGACTAAGTTAAAGACCATGTTTGATGACTCTGGTTTCTCAAGAAAAATAACCTTGCTTCGACATTTGATAACCATAAGACTAGAAAATAGTGACTCGGTGACTACCTATGTCACACTAATGGTCGAAACTGCTCAACGGTTAAATGACACGGGATTTACAATAACTAAGATGAATGGCTGGGATCGTTATTACTAGCAGGTTTGTCCGAACGATATTCACCTATGATCATGGCAATTGAACATTCGGGTATTTCGATAACTGCAGATTTCATAAAGTCAAAATTACTCGACTTGGAGGTAACCAGTGATTATGAAGGCGGTGGCACAGCATTCGCAGCGAGAAATAAATATTTCTCTAGCAACACTAAGCCAAAGAAAAATGGCGCTCCGTCAAACACAATGACGAACAAAAAAACGATGACAAAAAATATGCCTACAAAAACAATTACATGTTACAAGTGCAAAGACGATGGACATTATCGAAATCAGTGCCCATTGTTAGAGAGAAATGCAAGTAAATGCGTATTTAATTTTGTTTTCCTCAATGGAAAGTTTAACAAGAACGAATGGTACGTGGACTCCGGTGCAAGTGCACACATGACTGCGAATAAAGCTTGGGTAAAGAACATGAATATAATGCCGTGTTTGCCAGAAATTGTTGTCAACAATGAATCAAAAGTACCAGTTGTTTGTTCCGGAGACGTAGACATTGTTTCGGATTTAGAATGTCACATAACCGTAAAAAATGTGCTATGTGTGCCTAGTTTAACAACCAACTTATTATCTGTGAGTGAGCTTATTAATAATGGAAATAATGTAACATTACAATAAAAAAAAACCGAGAATTGGTTGCAACTGCAGATTTATCAGACGGTGTTTATAAGTTAAGGTTAAGATAACAAAGTTGTTTGTTGACTGCTCCAGCAGTTAGTGGGAAGTTATGGCACAGAAGATTAGCACACATTAACAGTCAAGACATGCATAAAATGAGAAATGGTATTGTGGATGGTTTGTCTTATGATAGCAATTTTGACATAACCAAGTCTCAATGTATCACTTGCTGTGAGGCAAAACAATTGAGATTACCTTTTTCTCATGTGGGTGAGCGAAGAGTACAGAAACGCTACACAGAATTCACAGTGATATTTGTGGCCCCATGGAAACAAGAACTTTAAATGGTGCTCGATATTTCCTGTTATTTGTAGATGATTATAGTCGCATGACTTTTATATATTTTCTGAAGCGTCCTTAAATCTGTTGAAAGCTTCAGCTTTAGTTTTAGTTGTTGAAAATCAACAAAGTAAGAAAATAAAGATATTGAGAACAGATAATGGACTAGAATTCTGCAATAAGGATTTTGAAAGTTACCTAAAACACACTGGTATAATACATCAAAAATCAAATTATTATACCCCAGAACAAAATGGACTATGTGAAAGAGCTAACCGAATGGTGGTAGAGCAAGCTAAATGTTTATTATATAATATGATGCAAAGTTAGACAAGAAATTTTGGGCAGAGGCAGCCAATACAGCTGTTTATTTGAAAAATAGATCTATTGCATCGGAATTGAATAAAACACCATTTGAATTGTGGTATGGATCTAAACCATATTTGAGTCACCTACGTTTGTTTGGGAGCAAAGTCATGGTGCATGTCCCTAAACAGAAGCGTTTAAAATGGGATAAGAAATCCACACAGCACATTTTAATTGGATATGGTGAGGATGAAAAAGGTTAACGCGTGTATAATCCAGCCAAGAACACTGTTGTCATAAGCAGAGATGTCATAGTGATGGAGGATGAGACCGAGGTCAAGGAAACCAATGAGGAGTCAGCCATCTGGATTCTTAATGAAAAGACGCCAGTAGATAGTCTGGTTGAAGAGGTTAGTGATTCAGTGGAGGAATTGTCTCAGAAAGTTACAGAAACAGAGAATCTATTTCATTACTCTTCGGATTCTTCAGAGTATGTTGATAGAAATGAAATATTAACTGAAAATCCAGCACTAAATGTCCCAGGACACACAGTTTAGTCATCATCAACACCTGAGCAAGTGACAGAGGAGTATAGCAAGCGTCTCAGAAAGAAACCAGAGAGGTATGGTTTTAGCAACAAATAGGTTTTCCAGTACTGTTCCAGCATCTGAAGAGATTGTATTCTCAGAGGCTCTTGAGGGGCCAGAGAGGGTGCAGTGGAAGCAGGCAATGACTGACAAGCTACAGTCATTCGAGGACAATGAGGCGTGGGAGCTTGTGGACCCTCCAGGTGATGTGACAATAGTGAAGAGCAGGTGGGTGCTTAGTAAAAAAAAAATATATTGACAATAATGTGCGTTTTCGAGCTCGGCTCGTCGCAAAAAGGTTTTCGCAGAAACCTGGTGTTGACTACACAGATACTTTTTCACCAGTGGTACGACATTCTACCTTAAGATTATTGTTCGCCCTTAGTGTTAAGACAAAAATGAGTATTACCCATTTAGATGTAACTACTGCTTTTTAGACTGGTTTTTTGAAGGAAACTATATACATGTCATTACCTGAAGGTTTTGTAAACAAAAGTGGGGGAAAGGTATTCAAATTAAAAAAGGCAATTTATGGGTTAAAACCATAGAGCAACACGGACCACCGGCGCTCCGGTCCGCCGGTGGTCCGTGTTGCTCTATGGTTAAAACAGTCTTCCCTAGCATAGTATGAAAGAGTTAAGGAGGTTTTAAGTAAATTAGAGTTTTAAAACAGTCAATATGAACCATGTTTGTTTACAAAAATGAATGGTAAAAATAAAATTGTAGTGGCACTTTATGTAGATAATTTTCTTATTTTTTCAAACAGTGACACTGAAACTAATAAATAAATAAATGTTTTAGGTTCAGAATTTAAGTTAAAAGACCTAGGGCCTGTAAGACAATATTTAAGCATGAGAATAAATTTAGATAAAAATAAAAATCTTATTACTGTAGATTAGCAACAATATATTGAACAGTTAGTTTCTAGATTTCAGATGTCAGATTGTAAAACACAAAGTACTCCAATTGAGCCTAATTTGAATTTAGATTTTTTTTTTGTTTAAAAAATGTTGTTAATTGGTTAGAGGAAAATAATTTAAAAATTAACTTGAAAAAAACAAAAGTTGTACATTTTAGTCAGCGGATTCCTAGAATTAGCCCTAATATACACTACAACAATGAAGCAGTACAAGAAGTAGAAAATACAAAATTTCTAGGACTAGTAATAGATAAAAACCTAAATTGGAAAGCACATACTGAAACAGTATGTAAGAAAATTAGTAAGTCCGCATACGCTCTATATTCACTATCCCCAATAGTATATATCGATGCACTTCTGACTGCTTATTATGGCATAGTAGAATCCCACTTACGTTACGGTTTAATATTCTGGGGAAATTCAACCGAAAGAGAAACAGTTTTTAAAATCGCATCTGAAGAGATTGTATTCTCAGAGGTTTTAAGTAAATTAGAGTTTTAAAACAGTCAATATGAACCATGTTTGTTTATAAAAATGAATGGTAAAAATAAAATTGTAGTGGCACTTTATGTAGATAATTTTCTTATTTTTTCAAACAGTGACACTGAAACTAATAAATAAATAAATGTTTTAGGTTCAGAATTTAAGTTAAAAGACCTAGGGCCTGTAAGACAATATTTAAGCATGAGAATAAATTTAGATAAAAATAAAAATCTTATTACTGTAGATTAGCAACAATATATTGAACAGTTAGTTTCTAGATTTCAGATGTCAGATTGTAAAACACAAAGTACTCCAATTGAGCCTAATTTGAATTTAGATTTTTTTTTTGTTTAAAAAATGTTGTTAATTGGTTAGAGGAAAATAATTTAAAAATTAACTTGAAAAAAACAAAAGTTGTACATTTTAGTCAGCGGATTCCTAGAATTAGCCCTAATATACACTACAACAATGAAGCAGTACAAGAAGTAGAAAATACAAAATTTCTGGGACTAGTAATAGATAAAAACCTAAATTGGAAAGCACATACTGAAACAGTATGTAAGAAAATTAGTAAGTCCGCATACGCTCTATATTCACTATCCCCAATAGTATATATCGATGCACTTCTGACTGCTTATTATGGCATAGTAGAATCCCACTTACGTTACGGTTTAATATTCTGGGGAAATTCAACCGAAAGAGAAACAGTTTTTAAAATCGCATCTGAAGAGATTGTATTCTCAGAGGTTTTAAGTAAATTAGAGTTTTAAAACAGTCAATATGAACCATGTTTGTTTACAAAAATGAATGGTAAAAATAAAATTGTAGTGGCACTTTATGTAGATAATTTTCTTATTTTTTCAAACAGTGACACTGAAACTAATAAATAAATAAATGTTTTAGGTTCAGAATTTAAGTTAAAAGACCTAGGGCCTGTAAGACAATATTTAAGCATGAGAATAAATTTAGATAAAAATAAAAATCTTATTACTGTAGATTAGCAACAATATATTGAACAGTTAGTTTCTAGATTTCAGATGTCAGATTGTAAAACACAAAGTACTCCAATTGAGCCTAATTTGAATTTAGATTTTTTTTTTGTTTAAAAAATGTTGTTAATTGGTTAGAGGAAAATAATTTAAAAATTAACTTGAAAAAAACAAAAGTTGTACATTTTAGTCAGCGGATTCCTAGAATTAGCCCTAATATACACTACAACAATGAAGCAGTACAAGAAGTAGAAAATACAAAATTTCTGGGACTAGTAATAGATAAAAACCTAAATTGGAAAGCACATACTGAAACAGTATGTAAGAAAATTAGTAAGTCCGCATACGCTCTATATTCACTATCCCCAATAGTATATATCGATGCACTTCTGACTGCTTATTATGGCATAGTAGAATCCCACTTACGTTACGGTTTAATATTCTGGGGAAATTCAACCGAAAGAGAAACAGTTTTTAAAGCCCAGAAAAGATGTCTAAGGGCGATGTTTAAGCTTAAATCCACTGACAGTTGCATGCCATACTTTAAACAGCATAAAATATTAACCCTACCTAGTCTGTACATAATAGAAGTAGCTGTGTTTGTGAAATCGAACCCAAATCGTTTTGAGCGTCTGGCTGACGTAATTCCACGTAATAGACGCGACAATAGCCTACTATGTTCCCATCCCGCCAAAACGGCACTAATGCAAAAGAGTGTTTATTGCATGGCTTCGGTCATATATAATAAATTACCTAAACAATGGAAAGAATTGCCGTTTTCATTATTCAAAAACAGGCTCCGAAGCTTTTTAGCGCATAAAGCATACTATACTGTCAGCGAATTCCTCACTGAGAAAGAATTTTGAACAAGTATTTTATATAATAATGAATTGTGTCTGTATTATGAATTGTAATATTGGATTAATTTGACATTCTAATTTATTTGTGACATATTTTTTATTTTATTTTTGGATTTATATGACATTATAGTTCTTGGGACATACACTGGATTTATTTTGACATTCTAATATTGTTGTGACATAATGATTATTTTGACATACTAATTGATTATTTTGACATTCTTATGCTAATTGATTATTATGACATTCTTAAGCTAATTTTTTGTGACTTATTTGATTTTTGAATTTGGCATTATATTTATTTTATTTTTGTGGTATATTTGATGATATAATGGTTTCCAACCTTTATTTGTTGGATTGGTATGACATTACATCTGTTTGCAACATATTTTAAATCAATATACAATTTGCTACAATGATTTAATTATTCTTTGAGTGATAATCTTGCTGCAACTATGCTCCACCAATGCCTGTAATTATGTACGCAATATTCTACACAATGTTAATTGTTTGGGCATAAATAAATTAAATGAGATGTATAGTTAATTGTAATCAACATAAATTGTGTTGCGGGTGACCTAGTTATAGTAAGTTGTGATTAAAAATAATCAGTGTGTCTGTTATTTGTTTATATTTTTAGTGTCAAATTATAACTTTTGCATGCCTCTTGGTAAAATATGGCCGAACCTACTTTTTATCTATTTATCACCATGTACTGTACCCATATTTGCAAAATAAAGAATTACTTACTTACTTACTTAGATAAGTCAACTGATAAATATTTACCTGATGTTCCTTATCAAAAACTAATTTGAAGTTTAATGTACTTGGCTGTATCAACAAGACCAGATATTGCTTACTCTGTGAGCTATCTCAGCCAATTCAATACCTGTTATAGTCATATACATTGGAACTATGCAAAACGTGTATTGAGATATTTGCAATATTCTAAGGATTATTGTTTAAGGCATAGTAATAATCATAGTGATCTACAAGGGTTTATGGACAGTGATTGGGCTAGTGATGCCTTAGATAGGAAGTCCTATACTGGCTTTTGCTTTATGCTATCAGGATCAGCTATTTCTTGGCAAAGTAGAAAACAGAAAACGGTCTCACTGTCTAGTACAGAGGCGGTATACACCGCTCTATCAGAAGCTTCTAGAGAAGCTGTCTATTTGAGAAATTTAATGCATGAAATTACCAAAACACATTGTGTAATGCTTTTGTTTTGTGATAACCAAAGTGCATTAAAGTTAGCTTTAAGTAATCAATGTCATAATAGGTCAAAACATATTGATGTTCGTTGCCAATACATTCGTAATGTTAAGTCGTATGTTGTTGTGTCGTTGTGTAAGTACAAATTTGTTTAAATTGAATATATTCCCCAGTGAGAAAATGCCTGCTGACATACTGACTAAAGGTCTATGTAACTTAAAACATTACAAATTTATGAATTTGCTTGGTATTGTTTCTATGTACTGATTTGTGTATTTATTTATTATGATAATTGAGGGTGTTAGTATGTGTATCAAAACGTAAGAACGTTGTGACTAGTAAAGCCATCTATACCATGTAATGTGTAACATTTATTTGAATAAAGTTTAGTCTGTTGCGAACAGTTCACGTGTTTCAATAGAATTGAAATTCAAAGGAACTAGTTCCTTCCATACCAGATAAGTTTAAAGCAGAAGACCATGAACACATAAAAGTTCTCGGTTTAATATGGAACATACATCAAGATCAGTTATATTTGAAATCTAACTTTAATACAGAATCAAGCACAGTTCTGTCAAAAAGAGATTTGTTAAGGGTCATTGTTTCAATTTATAATCCTTGTGGTCTCGCAGTTCCAAATTGAGAGATAGAATATAGAATGGAAAAATCATAGCATCAAATTTTGTTTGTCTAAAGAATATTCATGTTGATCGTTATTTTGCGCAAGGTTTAAATAAAAGCCAAGCCGCAAAGCAAATTGAATACGAACTACATTGTTTTACGGATTCGTCTATGCATGCTTATGCAGCAGTAATTTACTAACGCGATACTTTGCACAATAATAATATTGTCAGTGTTGTTATTGGCAAGTCTAGATTAGTGCTGTGAAAGGACCAAAGTGACTTACAGATTCCAAGATTAGAATTGCTGGGAGTACTGGCTCCTTCCAGAGCACAAATTCGCTTGGCATCAGCGAAATTCTTTGGTATCGTGTGCAACTTATAGAAACCCTTAAATGCTTCTATATAAGTGTAGTCCTGCCGGAATAACTTTTTATCCCTTTGTCCATATAGAAAAAGTATTCCATTTTTAAAGTTCGAAGAAAAATAACGAATCGAAATATTATAATATTTTCTGTTTATTTCTACTGCTTGACATATTCAAAGGAAAATAAATCCCGTTTTCACTGGGGGACCCTTCAGCCGGGAAATTTTCACACGACCCGAGTATGGAATAATTTATATTCAATATTTGGAGGCCTATGTCTAGCTGTGGACGTCTTTCGGCTAACATGATGAAGATGATGTTTTATATGTTTGATAATTTATGTGGAGCAAGACTTGAGGGGACTTGAGTAAAAAAGATTACCGGAATTGGACTGCTGTATTGCGCAGCTATAGTTTGGATCTAGTGACCGAAAGCTCTTCTTGCATATAAATCTGTATATTTATAGCCACAAGTGATATCATTATAATTGCCTATTTTGGTTTATTTGTACACATTCTTCATCGCCAGAACTTTCTGTCATACCGATATTCCATTGATTCCTGATAGATTGACTTGCCTATAATATGAAAGATAAAATCAAAATATTTTTTTTTTTCACATAGGCCTAGGCCACTTATAAAACGTCGACAAAAGATGCACAGTTCGGGTTGGTCGTTAGCACGGGCCTATAAAGGATTGAAAACCATTGTAAAAAGTCTAATTAAAAGAAGAAAAAATGAGATTGCGAATAGTTAGAGACATCCACATGTTTGTGCCGTTTATGAGTTATCAGGGAAGCCGCATGCGCAGAAGGAGCTAAGGCCAAAAAAAAATATCTTCAACGTAGTCCTTAATTTTAAACACGTTTGATGTGATTTTTGAACTTTCCATCGGTCAGTTATATGACTTTGGCAACTTGTTATAAAAGCGTATACTGTTTATAAGAAAAGGCTTGCTAGTTTTCGTTAGTCTGAATTTGGGTATTACAATTTCGTGTTTACTGCGTGTATTTAAATCATGGAAGTCGCTTCTAGTTTGGAACAGACCTCGATTTTTGCGGGCATACAAAATACATTCCAAAATATAAGGTGAAGGTAGATCGAGTCAGTATATCGAAAATGAGTTAATAGCTGTTAAGGATGGGAAAATTATCCTGTATGTTTTATACTGACAGTTTTATGTCATTTTACTGGTCTTGGCCTCATTTTTTTGGGGTTGGCTCAAAACAAATGGTCGTCGATGGTCTCAAATAATCCTTTTATCAAGTATTGTCAGATAGGGTGTTGTTTTGGTTCAGTTTCCAAAACGATGTCACAGCGTTGACCTGATCACTGTTTTCCGGATAGAACAAACTGGCTTTTTCCTGATATCGGACTATTTTCGGTGTCATGTGGTACTTGTAGTAACTCCCTAATGCTTCTATGCAATTCTAGTCCTTCCGGAAGTATATTTGGTAACTTTGTCCTTCTAAGAAAATGAATAAAGTCATTAATTCTATTATTATTACCTTTTACCTACAAACACTTTTGCGGCCGAAGTTTGGATAAAGTCGTCGTCAAAAGCTCTATAAAATCGGATACATACATGTGAATATTTCATGTAAGTTAAAAACTATGACCAATTTCCTTTTAGTACTGAAACAATCAAACTAATACAAGAATAACTAAAACATGATATGGCCTGCATTTTTACAACCTGGAAACGCTTATATGCTAAGTCCCGCCAGGATTAGCCATAAAACGCTTTTGCTCTCGCTAAAAACAAAGATGCGCTTGCATTAAAACAGACAGTGCTTGTAGAGAGAATTATGAGAATTTATCATTCAACCCCCCGTTTTATGGGTGAAAGTTGCGGGGATCCGCTTGATGCGAAACGCACGGGACCGGTCAATGTGGCGACACATGGGGGAGGCCTTTGTCTAGCAGTGGACGTCTTTTGACTAAAATAATGAAGTGGATGATGTATCATTCAATAAGTAATTAAATAGACTACAGATAAGTTCCAAGTCTATCTATGTTTTCTCTTTACTTTGCCGGAAAGAGATGAAATGTCGGCAACTTATTAATTTTATATATAATACTAATGGTTGATTTTTGAGTGCCTCCCTTTCTTTATTTATTTATTTAGGTGAGCCAACAATTGTCTAGACAAAACATTTAAAATTATACTTGCTCAATAATATATTTATAAGTGCAACAATTACTTTCAGGCTAACACAACATGCAACTTATGGTTATACATACAAAGTTTTTTGGTTGTTTACAACAATAATAACAACACAAAAAAAACATTTCAATTAATCAAAAACAGATTTATAACATTAACAAATTAAAAAAAACATTAAAAATTCAAATTACAATAACAAAAAATTAAAATTTAAATAAAAACATCAAAATCAATAAATATAATATGATCTTATCTATCTATACCAATATTATGAAGAGGAAAGATTTTTTTGTTTGTACCGAATAGGCTACGAAACTACTGGACCGATTTTAAAAATTCTTTCACCAATAGAAAGCTACATTATTCCTGAGTGACATAGGCTATTTTTAACCGACTTACCAAAAAGGAGGAGGTTCTATGTTCGACTTGTTGTATGTTTTTTTTATGTATGTTCACCGATATCTCCGTCAATTGTGGACCGATTTCGAAAATTCTTTTTTTGTTTGAAAGAGTATGTTTCGAAATTGGTCCCATTTTAATTTGGTAAAGACCTGATGAAGAACTTCGGAGGTATAGAACAGAACCCTTCAATAAATAACGGCAAATCATTCGGGATTGCTGCAATCGCATGTCGATTGTATATACTATTTCATAACATAACATCATGCCAGTACGCACTAAAGGGTTACGCAGATCTCTCATTTCACCGGTTATGTTCAAGTTTCATGTTATTCGGGTGATCAATTCTGGCGTTATAGTTACCTACCTTACTAAACAACTTGCCTATTTTAGGTAGGTACAACTAAAAAGGGAAAATAAAAAAACATTATGCAAAAAAATACTACCGACTTCCAAATAAAAAACTACAAAGTGAAAAAAAACTTTAATTTTGGAAGTCGGTGTCTTTATTTTTCCCATTTTGTTTGCGATATGTTATGTTATGAAATAGTATATACAATCGACATGCGATTGCAGCAATCCCGAATGATTTGCCGTTATTTATTGAAGGGTTCTGTTCTATACCTCCGAAGTTCTTCATCAAATCTTCACCAAATTAAAATGGGACCAATTTCGAAACATACTCTTTCAAACAAAAAAAGAATTTTCGAAATCGGTCCACAATTGACGGAGATATCGGTGAACATACATAAAAAAAACATACAACAAGTCGAACATAGAACCTCCTCCTTTTTGGTAAGTCGGTTAAAAATAGCCTATGTCACTCAGGAATAATGTAGCTTTCTATTGGTGAAAGAATTTTTAAAATCGGTCCAGTAGTTTCGTAGCCTATTCGGTACAAACAAAAAAATCTTTCCTCTTCATAATATTGGTATAGATAGATAAGATCATATTATATTTATTGATTTTGATGTTTTTATTTAAATTTTAATTTTTTGTTATTGTAATTTGAATTTTTAATGTTTTTTTTAATTTGTTAATGTTATAAATCTGTTTTTGATTAATTGAAATGTTTTTTTTGTGTTGTTATTATTGTTGTAAACAACCAAAAAACTTTGTATGTATAACCATAAGTTGCATGTTGTGTTAGCCTGAAAGTAATTGTTGCACTTATAAATATATTATTGAGCAAGTATAATTTTAAATGTTTTGTCTAGACAATTGTTGGCTCACCTAAATAAATAAATAAAGAAAGGGAGGCACTCAAAAATCAACCATTAGTATTATATATAAAATTAATAAGTTGCCGACATTTCATCTCTTTCCGGCAAAGTAAAGAGAAAACATAGATAGACTTGGAACTTATCTGTAGTCTATTTAATTACTTATTGAATGATACATCATCCACTTCATTATTTTAGTCAAAAGACGTCCACTGCTAGACAAAGGCCTCCCCCATGTGTCGCCACATTGACCGGTCCCGTGCGTTTCGCATCAAGCGGATCCCCGCAACTTTCACCCATAAAACGGGGGGTTGAATGATAAATTCTCATAATTCTCTCTACAAGCACTGTCTGTTTTAATGCAAGCGCATCTTTGTTTTTAGCGAGAGCAAAAGCGTTTTATGGCTAATCCTGGCGGGACTTAGCATATAAGCGTTTCCAGGTTGTAAAAATGCAGGCCATATCATGTTTTAGTTATTCTTGTATTAGTTTGATTGTTTCAGTACTAAAAGGAAATTGGTCATAGTTTTTAACTTACATGAAATAAACACATGTATGTATCCGATTTTATAGAGCTTTTGACGACGACTTTATCCAAACTTCGGCCGCAAAAGTGTTTGTAGGTAAAAGATAATAATAATAGAATTAATGACTTTATTCATTTTCTTAGAAGGACAAAGTTACCAAATATACTTCCGGCAGGACTAGAATTGTATAGAAGCATTAGGGAGTTACTACAAGTACCACATGACACCGAAAATAGTCCGATATCAGGAAAAAGCCAGTTTGTTCTATCCGGAAAACAGTGATCAGGTCAACGCTGTGACATCGTTTTGGAAACTGAACCAAAACAACACCCTATCTGACAATACTTGATAAAAGGATTATTTGAGACCATCGACGACCATTTGTTTTGAGCCAACCCCAAATAAATGAGGCCAAGACCAGTAAAATGACATAAAACTGTCAGTATAAAACATACAGGATAATTTTCCCATCCTTAACAGCTATTAACTCATTTTCGATATACTGACTCGATCTACCTTCACCTTATATTTTGGAATGTATTTTGTATGCCCGCAAAAATCGAGGTCTGTTCCAAACTAGAAGCGACTTCCATGATTTAAATACACGCAGTAAACACGAAATTGTAATACCCAAATTCAGACTAACGAAAACTAGCAAGCCTTTTCTTATAAACAGTATACGCTTTTATAACAAGTTGCCAAAGTCATATAACTGACCGATGGAAAGTTCAAAAATCACATCAAACGTGTTTAAAATTAAGGACTACGTTGAAGATATTTTTTTTGGCCTTAGCTCCTTCTGCGCATGCGGCTTCCCTGGTAACTCATAAACGGCACAAATATGTGGTGTCTCTAACAATTCGCAATATAATGTTTTCTTCTTTTAATTAGACTTTTTACAATGGTTTTCAATCCTTTATAGGCCCGTGCTAACGACCAACCCGAACTGTGCATCTTTTGTCGACGTTTTATAAGTGGCCTAGGCCTATGTGAAATAAAAAAAAAAAAATGATTTTATCTTTCATATTATAGGCAAATCAATCTATCAAGAATCAATGGAATATCGGTATGCCAGAAAGTTCTGGCGATTATGAATGTGTACAAATAAACCAAATAGGCAATTATACTTATATCACTTGTGGCTATAAATATACAGATTTATATGCAAGAAGAGCTTTCGGTCACTAGATCCAAACTATAGCTGCGCAATACAGCAGTCCAATTCCGGTAATCTTTTTAACTCAAGTCCCCTCAAGTCTTGCTCCACATAAATTATCAAACATATAAAACATCATCTTCATCATTTTAGCCGAAAGACGTCCACAACTAGCCATAGGCCTCCAAATATTGAATATAAATTATTCCATACTCGGGTCGTGTGAAAATTTCCCGGCTGAAAGGTCCCCCAGTCAACGGGTTTTATTTTCCTTTGAATATGTCAAGCAGTAGAAATAAACAGAAAATATTATAATATTTCGATTCGTTATTTTTCTTCGAACTTTAAAAATGGAATATTTTTTTCTAGATGGACAAAGGGATCAAAAGTTGCCTATTTTAGGTAGGTACAACTAAAAAGGGAAACATAAAAAAACATTTTTGCAAAAAAATACTACCGACTTCCAAATAAAAAACTACAAAGTGAAAAAAAACTTTAATTTTGGAAGTCGGTGTCCATATCGCAAACAAAATGGGAAAAATAAAGACACCGACTTCCAAAATTAAAGTTTTTTTTCACTTTGTAGTTTTTTATTTGGAAGTCGGTAGTATTTTTTTGCAAAAAAGTTTTTTTTTAATCCCGAAAACGGGTTCTGTGGGGTGGCCCACGGGAGCGCCGCGGGGAACAGCTAGTGATCAATAAATTAAATATTATTTAGATATGAATGGGTACCTAAATGTTATGAATGGTACCACGTATTGTATTCTTATTCTTTTTAATTTGTAAAAAATGCACATTCGCTGATGACGCTACCACAGTATAGATATCTATACAGTATTGTGACTCGGCCCTGACCTTGAAATAAGTGCCTACAAGCGCGCGTCACCTAAACACGCGTTAGGGCCGCCCACCTCTACCTACTTGAGTTTCTTTCTAGTTTTGTGATTGTGAATATCTCAGATTATTTTCTCAAATCTAAGTTAAATATTATATTTTTTTATTAAACTTATTTTAAATCTTACTAGGTAGGTACCTACCAATTATTGATCTCATGAGTACTTAATCATTTCATAATGATATTTTTTCCAGTTAAATAATATACACGTATGTAAATAGCTAAGTACATAAGTAAGTAGATAGCCTAGCCTAGGTGTACGGGACGGACGTGATCGTTCGAGGCAGATAGGCACTCAGGAGGTTGTAAGGCTCCTGCTCGAACGCGTTGACGCCCCTGCACCTATTGTTCAGTTGTCATCGGGCAATATCAACACTGGAGTCGCTTGAAGGCTGCCAAGTATGTTGAGGTGAAGGCGTGATGTCCAGATAAATAAAAGACTTATATGTTCATGACCAGAAGCGACGTTTCTTCATGGTCCTCGTTACACAATGATGCGTGGAATTGACTTAGGTGAAATAATGGCTACAATTTGGACGATGCGCATGCGCACTATCCTTCCTATTAACTCGACCGTAACGAGGACCTTGATTTTTCGTGCGCGCAGATTTTTATTTACAAAAATTTTAGCCTATACATGTTAACTAGAAACCGACGGCAACTCCCCTTCCACTGGACCGATTTCGATGGAACTTGTACGTCTGGAAAGGTCTCGAGAGGTTCTTCCAGGTCTAGCCCCTACCTTCAGGGAGTTCTTGCAGGAAGAACACCAAAGAATGGGAAATTCCGTCAGTTTATGGGTTTACAAGCTGTTTTCTACTAAAACTATACACCTTAGCACTAAGGTACCAGCGAGGGACTTGAAGCCCTCCTACTGGGCCATTGACATGTAGAAGTGTCACAGCTACATTTATAACCTTCGGGCGCACAGCCGCGTGAAGGTGTGAAAAATTAGATTATGAATGTGTCAGATTATGAGTGTGAAAAAAAACCGAATTTGTACTTAAACTGGTGGGTGGTCCACACCCACCAGCCACCATCGGATAGCCCTCGCGATGGGCTATCCTATGATGGAAGTCTGGTGGATACATCTCCAACCCTCGAAGTAGCATTCACTCTAACATGGTTGTTGACATGACAAAACTATGGAACCTCGCATTATGTCAAGTCGGTTAGCTCCCCAACCACCAGAGCTTGGCTCCTTCCGAAAGTGTGGTTGGGAAGCTGGAGAATTGGGCTGTCGAATGGTGGTACCCTGATGAGTGTACCACCAGCTCTTCTGGTACTTAAGGTGCCGGGAAGCGGCCAAATACGAAAATATTGCGTTGTTCCACAGCTTTAACGCTTCTGTATGTGTGTGTGTAGCTATATATTAGCTTTGTATTATGACTGAGTCCCGCTGCCTGAGGGTCCACGAAGGTAATGCTTCAGAAAGCATATCGATAGCCTTTCAGGCACCAAGTGTGTCTGAAGGTAGTGAACCCGCTGACAGACGCATAGAAACGTCTATGCTGGCACATACAGACACATTATCTCAAGCAAGTGATATCTATGTACTAGAATTACATAGGTGCTATCTATTTATAGGCCCTAGATAGAATTCTAGGTCACCTAGAAGCGCTAAATGGCTTGTAACGAACTTTCTAAACACTTACTTGAGGAAAATGTATGTATATTTACCTTTCAGTGTGAAACTGTATTAAACCTGGCTATGCACTGTTGTTATGTACAGTTTTTCAGTCATAGCATCCAGGTATACTATCTAGAACACCTAGACGGTGTTTCCTAACAAAACAATGTGTGTAAGGAAAATAATACGATTGGTACGTGACACTACTTGCGACCCTGCCATTTTGGGGGGGTCCAAATTAAGTAAACAAAATATTTTTATTTCCTTAAAACAATACATTCATCATATATCTAAGGTACCTTATGCATAATACTAATACATAAGCGCAATATGCGCGCTATATAAAAGCCCCTAAAACACGATTTTAATATTACTAGAATTTTACATCAACAAATTCTTATGCGTTTTACTATATAAACAAGCGACGCCATCTTACTGGTCATAGCGAACTAAACCTCCATGACAGGCGGCCGTGTTTACGGAATATGAATTCTTGTTTCTTGCCGTAATAACACAATCAGTATGTATAATAATGCTTCTTATTTACTACTCTTAGACTATATAACCCTATTACATACTGATAAGACACATAAAATATAATTTTAGTGTCTTAAAAACACAAACGAAATTTCTTATGCGCAATACTATAAAAGACTTTTTCGCCTACCAAAATCATTTAGTATGAGATGGCGCGCTGGGGCAAGCAGACGTGTGTCTGTTGATACTATTTTCTATTTACATGAAACCATTTAATATGGTTGGTGACGCCTCGTCGCGAACACTAAGAAACTACCTGCTAGTTTTTTTTTAAACCAAAGCCTGTGCCGAGCGTAGGTAGGAGACTCGTGTGTGACTTTATCACCCTATCCACTTATTTATATTTATTAATCCAGGTATTTAACTCGGTGGAAAAAGCGAAATACCTCACTATTAAAAAAAGAAACAAATTACGTATTATTAGGTTAGGTATAATTTTTTTTTATTGTCTTGCCTTACGGAAGTTACAGGTAATTAAAAAAATGTTATCTCTTGTTGCGTTATAGAAGAATTCAAGCAAACAAAAAAAAATAGGCTATAATTGCTCTCTGACATATTAAGTAAGTAAGTACTTGTACGTATTTTTTTTTTCTGTGATTTTCTGCAACCAGTTCCACTATTAGCAGATTTGTTGGTAGGTAATGGTTTTGACTTGTACGTATTTGAATAAAATATTCACAAATCACACGCTTACTGCTTGCAAAACCATCACACCGTTCGTTCGTCACTGCGGCGCGTCCGCGACTGGTAGTATATCGAGTGCGTGCTGAGCTCGAGTCACGTGGGCATGACTCGCGTTCCGACCGTTTGTATGAAGATAGAATACTGTATAGATATCTGTACCGTGCCGCTACCGCAGGACCACTGACCGCAAGGTAAAACCGGTTGAACTAGATTCTCGGAAACTTCTACGAGTAACCATCCAGCGATATTGTTTGTTTGCCAAGCGCGGTTCAAGACGAATATCGTTTCAACCCATAAAATGTTTTCAAAAATGTTGAAATTCCTTCTAATTTTTAACTTTTTATCACATTCATGTAAGTATTACTGCTTCATTTCCAAAAACTATTTTTTTACATCTCGTTTTCTATTTTGCACTTAAGAACATCGTTTGAAATATCCTTGACTTCAGTATCTGCATTTTAAATTATTGTTAAGGTCACCTTTTCCAAAAAGAAGGAGTTTCTATATTCGACTTTAAGTTTGTATTTTTTGTGTATGTTCACCGATTTCTCCGTCAATTGTAGACCAATTTTTTAAATTATTTTTTCGTTTGAAAGAGTATGTTTCCATATTGGTCCCAATAACATCCATCAGATCTTCACCATGTTGGTCCAATTTGGTGAAGATCTGATAAAGAATTTCGGAGATATATAAAATAACTCTTTAATAAATAACAGCAAATCTCTCGAGATTGCTGCAATAGCATGTTTTGGTTTATTATTGTCCTGATGTCTGTTTATACCATTTCATAACATAACATCACGTCAGTACACGTTCATGACATTCGGGTAATATAATTTCTTTTTTCGGAAATTGGTGTTAAAAAACGAAGAAAAGGAAATAGGAACACTGACTTCCTTCACTTTGGGTAGGATCTAGCATGGCTATCCTGTGAAGATCCTCCATATTGTATGTTTAAAGAAATAAACATCCGAATTTAGAACCATTATTTGGGAAGTCGGTTAATAATAGTGTTGCATAATATAATGGTGTGTAAATGTGTTTAATTGTATGGTACTAAAAAGTTTTCAAAAACTAATGAATTCTGGTACTCTTGTAGATATTTTTCAAAGTTTTAATTTTGTTTGTTTTAGTAATTTAATTATTATAAGATTTTCCAAATGGGTAAACATTACAATCTTTATCTACATTTTTATCTATTCATAGATGGACAAAGAGATAAAGTGTTTTTCCGAAAGGACTACACTTATATAGAAGTTACTCAGAGTTTTTACAAGATCAGCCCAATACTAACTTCTTGGATTGATGCAAAGCGGATATGTGCTCTGGAAGGTGCAGTTTTCTGGCACCCAGACAACGAAAGTGAAGCTAAAGCAGTGATATCATTTTGGAAAAGAACAAAGCCAAATATTCCGTGGTTGTGGTCGGGGCTCTCAGACATATTAGTTGAAGGAAGATTTGAGACCGTCGAAGGTGCGTATTCGTTCTGATCAGGATGTAACGTCCAAACGGGCCACAAAAGCTTAGCGGGACTACCGTAGAAATATGGTAAAAAAAAACATAAAATTACTGATTTATGAAAAAGGCCTACATATTCTAATAAATAATCATGGATTGTTGCAATTGTTTTTGTTGTGTTTTTGTCAGTTACTAATATAGTTGTATATCTTACTAATAATAATTGAGTTTTTGAAATTTGAATAAAGTTAATTATATTCTATATTTCTAGGAAAACCAAGCTCTGAGGTATTCATCAATTGGCAGCATAATGCACCAGACAATTATAACGACAACGAGGACTGCACGCACATAAGTACTGTCCCCGACATGAATGATTTCAACTGTGATTCAAAGGCTCTCTTCATTTGCAAGAAGACCCTCCAGTCGCTAGAGTGGAACAGTAATTGCGATATACCTAATTTAGGTAAGTTTTTATCTCGATAATCAAATGGAGTAAAACCACGACAAACTGTTTAATGTGGTTTTTCTAAATATTTACTACCGGCGCGGCGCCTATTTTGTGCATTAAACTCCAAGTGCACTTATAATAATGTGTCATTAACAACGAAAAAACTAGATCATACGATATAGGTTATCCTAGTGTGGGGTCTAGGGTTAGGTACTTTTAATGCATTACTTATATATTTGTATTCTTTTTTGTACTTCCTTGTGGATAAAACTCATTTCTTTTTGGCTTCTAACCCTGGATTTTTGTGACTAAGAGAACATAACAAAACTAGGCATATTCCCAAATTTCATTCAATATAAACCTGAAGTTTAAGAACTATTGCAAGTCAAAGTACCTTAATTTCGTCACTCACTGACTGTCTCACCGATCATCAAAATTCCAAGGTACTTCTAGTAGACTCGCAGGAGGAGCCCGTGGAGCTCGTGGCTAAATACTAACAGCCGCAATGGTCGATCATCAAGGTTAAGCAACGGTTGACGAGGTCGATCCGTGGATGGGTGACCATTTCAACATACCGAGTTTCCTCCGTGCCTCGGAAAGCACGTTAAGCGTTGGTCCCGGCTATCATTTGAAGATCTTTGACAGTCGTTACGGGTAGTCAGAAGCTTGAGATCTGACACCAGTCTTGCCAAGGGGTATCGTGTTACCCAGTTACTGGGTTGTGGAGGTTAGATAGGCAGTCGCTCCATGTAAAACACTGGTACTTAGCTGAATCCGGTAAGACTGGAAGCCGACCCCAATGTAGTTGGGAAAAGAATAGGCAGATTGACTTCTAGTAGACTCACAAGCTTAAAAATTTGAACATAATTAGTGTTTAGCATATAAAGCATGGAAAAATCAAAACATCCTGTAATTTCAGTCTCAGTTCTTAGATATATAAACTGTCAAATAACTTTGTAATGCTATATAAACAGACATGCGAAGTTACTTTTACAGTTAGTAAAATTTTTGGTCACTTATACTGTCTAGATTGGTAGGTATGTAAATAAATATAGGTATGTACAGTAAGTAATACATGTTACAGACAATGTCTCCTTTAATATACCTACTCAATACTTATAAGTTGACGCAGTGTGCCGAAGGCAAGTGATGAGATTGTCATTACTATGTTTTAGCAGACTAAATTTAGCTAGGTATTTGAATTTCATAAACAAACTGTGTAATATTAGTTATCACCTGCGCTATCTATATTTACGTTACATTTAGGGGATACGTACCTAATGGATCATGGATGTGAGAAACTCCATAGCTGACGCACAAGAAATACTACCCGAAAAGAAAAAAAGAGCACTGCGTACACAAAGAAATAAGATCTATATATTAAAACTTTTCTTTTTTCTTTCTAGATCCCATCAAAAACATTATAATTATGTAAAAACACAAGTCTCGCTCGTTCCACGGCAAAAAGTTGTGAGATCGAAAGTAAAACCAAGTCCGATAAATTATTCAGTAGGTATCATTATCATTAGGTAACAAATAACGGTTTTACACTAGAAGAACACAATAGTCTTGACCCCTTATTTCACAACTTTTTGCGGTAGAAGAATGTAAGGCTTGGGTTTTTCGCATTTATAGTTTTGATAGGATTGGTATCATGCGTTTTAACCTTTATCTACTGAGGTGGTTTTTATTTTACGTAAGCATTGACGTAAGGGAAGGCAATTTTATAAAAATCTCTATTTCTTTTTTTAAATTACATTATATCCTATGTCTGTCAAGAATAATGCAGCTTTCTACTATAAATTTCTAATTTTTTTTTTTTTTTTTTTTTTCTTTCTTTTTTTTTCTGTTTCTTTTTATATTGAATCAGTTTAGTAGATCCAGAGACTACCCCCTACAACCTCACAAACCATAATATTATATCACTATAGAAGTATACATAGGTGAACCGAGTAGAACCAACAATCACGGATGGTCTGTTGCATAAATTAAAAGTACCAAGCTATGAAAGATGTAATTTTTCTGTAAAATTTAATCACTAAATACTTACTATAATTACCTACTAACCATAACATATTTTACAGCAATTTTGGACAGTAATTAATTTAATTAATTTTAATCGTTTATTTTAATCTGGTAAAAGTAGCACACATTATACGTAACAAAGTAGAAAATATACACATTTCATTTATTATTTCAGATTACACTATTAATATAAATACTGGCAAGTGCTACAAGCTCCACACAACTCCTCTGAAGTGGACTGAAGCCAATGAAATATGTCAACTAGAACAATCCTCCCTGGCAGTGATCAGCAATCAGCTGGAAGCAGATTACCTTGTGAAGTTGACGGAATTTACACCAAAACAAAGAGTCAAAGGGAAGTACCAAAGAGGGATTTATCACCTGGGCTTTCACAACAGACTCAACGAGGGCTGGCAGACAGTCAAAGGTACATCAAACTCATGTTATTAATACTTATATTGTGTATCGTTATACATGACTGTGGATACGTCATGTTTGACCAAAATGTATTTTTTTATGCTCAACAGATTTATTTAATTATATTTACTGTATAAGATGAAAGTGAGTTGGTGTGATTATAAAACCAACATCCCTATATACCAGGCCCCTCAGAAAGTATTGCGAAAAAAAGTTTTTATATATGGGAGACTGGCCAGTTATAATGTTTTTCGAAAATATGATTATTTATAAGTAAAAATAAGTAAGTTCCAATTTCAAAATTTCCCTCCACATTTTTTGCGAGTTAATTCAAAGTATTGTGTCTCACTGAAATATGGATCTGCGCCGGGAACATTTTAGAGCTATGATTTTATACGATTTCAAGTGTCGCCTGAAACCGGATGAATCGTACGATAGACTTCAAATGGTATTCATGGATGAAGGCCCTTCCAAGGCAACCGTGTATCGTTGGTATAACGAATTCAAGCGCGGTCGACCAACTTTGGGGGATGACGAAAGAAGCGGTCGCCCTTTGACGGCTGTTACCGAAGAAAACGTGCTAGCAGTGAAAAATTTAATCCAAGACAATAGGCGAATTACATATCAGGAGATTCAACACATATTGAAGATTGGATCGGGAAGCGTTCACGAGATTCTACACAGCCATCTTCGCGTGAGGAGGATAGTATCACGCTGGGTGCCGCACAACCTCACCGATGCTCAGAAGCAGGCCCGGGTGGAATGGTGCCGTGATATGCTTAACAAATTTGAAGCAGGCTCGTCTCGGCGTGTTTACGACATCGTTACAGGTGATGAGTCCTGGATTTATCAATACGACCCAGAAACCAAGCGCCAGTCGACTGTTTGGGTGTTTCAAAATGAGCCAACGCCTACCAAAGTGAAGCGATCTAGAAGCGGGGGTAAGATTTTGATCGCTAGCTTTTTTAATTTGACTGGCCACTTGGTATCAATTCCCTTACGGGATCAAAGAAGCATTAATGCCGAATGGTATACTACCAAATGTTTGCCAGAAGTTTTCTCTGTTATAAGCAACAAGCGACCAAACACAGGGCTCCGCGGGCTACTGCTCCACCACGACAATGCACCTGCGCACACCGCACTCAAAACGAGGGACTTCCTGGACAGCACGCCAGTCAAACTCCTGGGTCACCCTCCTTACAGCCCTGATCTAGCACCGTGTGACTTCTTTTTATTCCCAAAAATAAAAAATCAGCTCAAAGGGATACAATTTTCGTCGCCGGAAGATGCGCTGGCTGCGTTCGAGCAGGCTGTAAACGAGGTGTCTGCGGCGGACTGGAAAAAGTGTTTTGAAAACTGGTTTAGGCGCATGAATCTTTGTATAGAGGCTGGTGGAAAGTACTTTGAAAAGATTTAATAAAAATATATGTACGTATAGAACAATTTTTTTTAGTTTCGCAAAACTTTCTGAGTGTCCCACGTATAACTTGTAATCTACGATACCTACTGGGTACAAGTTCAATGTAGCTAAACAATTAATCATACACCAACACAAATATACAAAGTCTATTAACTAATTTTATCGAAACGACCCAGACATGACGGGTATCGACATCAAATCATAATAAATTAAGACAAAAAAATAATATAGAAACATTCAAATCATAAAACCAGTACGAATCAGGAAAATGTTTATAAGAAGGGTTTTAAAAACACGTGTAAACAAAACAGACTGTTGTTTCAAAAGACATATCTTAAAAAAATAACCTATTCAAAAGCAAGCTTCAGGCATTAACCCCGAGTTTCTCAGCTCAAAAACGTAAAACGCACGCGTTATCTGCTGTGATTGGTTGCATGAATTTTCAACAGCAAATCACAGCAGATAACGCGTGCTTGATTTTGTCACATTAATTCTGCGATAATTTTGAGCTGAGAAACTCGGGGTTAGTCCGCCTGTGTACGTTTGTGTGCTTAAAACAATAAATAAATAAGGCTACTAGTGTTTTTATGGATAGTTTTTATTTCTAGGAACACCATTGGCTCCATGTTCTTCAACGGTCGTCTAATCAACACCGATTGCGATATGAAAAGCTTCTTCATTTGTGAAAACGTAGTAAAAAACGTTATTGCACCTATTGACGTAAGAATACACTAATCACAACCTTATGTTGGTGGTGGTATAGACTGATAAAACCAAAACCGTAACCGACCGTAACCGTACTTTTTTACGATATGCATCTAAAATTATATACGTTTTCTGGTCTATTGCTGTTTTTTTTTGGCATATTGTCGGGTCCTAGGGGGATGCTTAAAAAGGGCAGGGAACCAAAACCAGCTCACAGAGACCCCGTTCGACACTTCAAATAAAATGGGGTACCAATAGTCAATATTATACCTGTATATTATTATAACTAAGTGCACAAAGTATAATGCCCGGTTGGTGCGGGACTATTAAAAAAATATAAACAAAGGGTTTGGGTGATTAGGACTATGTCCCTTGTCTGATAATGTTATTAAAATACACGGATAAAATGATAGGGTATTACTTACCTAGGTACTCACAAATTGGGTGCCAGAAAACCGCTAGGCCAAAGTGACTTAGCGTCGAGTAGGAAACATAGCATCCTGAGATGCTGGAGGAGTGGAGATTTCATCACAGCTATTTCTGTAAGAATTTCTGGTAAATTTATTTTTATAGTTTTACTTTAACGGCTATACACCAATTACATTTGTTAAAGATACAAATATTCACACACTTATCACCAGGAAATCCAAAAATACTCACATGATCGTCTTCCGTTCGTCCGCGAACATATCACAGACTCACAGTCAGGGTTCGCATCCCCGAGAGCGTTCAGAGTAGAGAGAGTGGGTGGGACAGGAGACTGGACTCGCGTAACGGTGTGACTCGCCGGCAGGATAATTCGGGGAGATAATTAAATTCGAGGGGGGTAACTATAGAAGTAACCTCAGGATACATTCATCTGGATGAACGTAAAATGAAACCCATCCGAGGTTAAAGGCGCTAAAATTTTGGATATTTTCAAAGAAAAATGCTGTTTGTCCGAGTTTTCCATAAACAATGATGACGTGGAGTTAGCCGCTGGAGTACGATGTTTACCGAATGGTGACCAAAGTAAAGTTGGGTCTAGAAGCCAAGGGTATCCAAAAGCGCGTCGGGCTGACGATATTACATCATCATAGAATTGGGAATACGTCCGGAAGGAAAGAAGGTATAGGTATATATATCCAGCAGTAGGTCATTCCAGGTTGATGATGATGATACAAATTTATGAACTTCCATATTAATCTTCATCCTCCTTATATCATATATATGGAGGATGAACCACTTATATTATCTTAATTCTTCTTATTCATTTGTAGTATTTTTGTTTGAGTTGTTGAAGAAAATAAAGTAAATTAACATGAATGAATATGTTTATAGGTAGGTTTGTCTTAATAGTGACGTGCATCTACATTTTCGAAAATTCGTCTATATTATGGTTGCAATAAACTTGGTAAGTAAGTACTCTTTCAGTCAGTTTTTGGCTTTGTTATTCGACAACTGGAACAAATCGCTGAAATCACACATATTTTTTAAGGCTTGTTTGTTTCAACGAAGTAGGTATTTAACGCGCTACTGTTACCGCAAAGCGAGCGGCGCGCTCGTGTGTGCGTAAAGCCGACAAAAGTGACACAGTAAAGGTGTGTAGAGAAGACTTATTTTACCATTGTTTTTAAAAGTTAATAAAATAAGAGAGTTGATGACAAACCGTCTGCTGTATTACAATGCGTAGTAATAACGAAATTTGTGTTTTGTTTTAGATAAATCTGTGTAAATTATAGTTTAAAAACATTCCTTAAAACGTATTTTATTCAATTATTTGACTATCTATATTTTTGAACACATAAACGAACGGACGAAATAGACACATTCATCAAAAAAAATATTTCTACTGGGGGTTACAAACATTCGATTTTTGTAGGTCGTTTTTTTAATAAAATCAAAATCCAAGATAGAAATTGCCGAAATTTTCATTTTTCAATTTGGCATTTTTTTGGCACCATCTTGGATTTTCATTTTGACCCCATATTAGCATTTAGCTACCCCAAAAACCATTACACCCTTATCGAAAGTTTCAGAAATTTCTGTCGGCTTCATCTTATATTTTCATTATGACCCCATATTCACAATTACCCACCCGAAAACTATGTAAATGATCCCCATGCCCAAAGTTTTAAAAATATCGGTCGACGCCATCTTTGAATTTCATTTTGACCCCAAATTCGTATCTAGCGAGCCCAAAAACTATGAAAATTACTCCCATAACGAAATTTTCAGACATTTCTGTCGGCTTCATCTTATATTTTCAGTATGACCCCATATTCTCCATTGCCCACCCAAAAACCATGAAAATGACACACATGACGAAAGTTTCAAAAATTTCGGTCTGCGCCATCTTGGCATTTCATTTTGACCCCAAATTCGTATCTAGCAACCCCAAAAACCATGAAAGTGACACCCATAACAAAAATATCAAACATTTCGGTCGGCACCGTTTCGAATTTTTATTTTGACTACTATTCGCAATTATTATTTTCATTTAGACTCATAACCCAAAAAAAAAACCGAAATATCTGTCATAACAGATATTTCGGTCCTCTTTGAAGTCTCTTAAAAATCTTTCCTAGCCTACTAATTTTGTTACACTGTGGTCTCATAATAAATCGGTTGATAGATTAGCGGGAAGTCGAGCGCGAACAAAAGTAACATAGGTCCTACCTCGCCAAGGCATCACGGGCGACCACAGACTACTTAGAGACGGGCGACTGAAGTACGGCGGCCGCTATATTATACATAATTTTATTATTAAAACAATTGAACTTTATTTACTTTATTTTATAAATTCTAATCTGAGAATAAAGTTCTATAGGTTTTTAACTTTTGTTAGATATGTGTTTTAGGTAGTGAATCTTTAATAATCTTAAAGAAAATAAGAAAATGTTCAATGAAAAAAAAAATTTTTGGCCTTTTTAGATTATTTTTTTATCGAGTGTTGTTTTCGATATCATGTTTTGAATCTCAGAAATGTAAATTACATTTATACTCCATTTGCGATAACATTAGACATTTAAATAAGCCCATTTTACAGACCGTTCATTCGATTTTTACTTCTATTGCGTTAGTAACAGGTTTATGCTTTTTATGTCTAAGGATGACACAAAAATCATAAACCTTTACTAACTGTTTACGGGATGGAAGTCAAAATCGGTTGAACAGACTGTACATGATATAATAATCTTTAATGGAACAATAAAAACTCATATACAATTATTTAATTGTGTACGGAAATAGCTGCATTAGTGGAACTGTGTCGCAGCCGTTATTAATAAGAGAACTTATATTATATATAGCCATTATTAGGAAGACTGTAAAAAGTGTTGTAAACATGTCTAATGTTATTTCAATCAAAGAGATGTAAAAGTCAGGCTACCTGCCTGGTTCGGAAACATTTAGTCACGACTAAGGATAAATTGTTTATTGATTGGACGACTTGCCGTTTCATTGATTACATTGCATTGCCAACAGTTCGGTCATTTATAGAAATACTGCACTATTAAATCACCTACCTGCGCTAATTGCTCTGAGGTACATCAAACCAAAGACTGCCCGCATTGTTTTACTTGACTTAAGATCTTATGTACCCCTAGCTAGGGCAGAGGGCTTCCACAGTAGTCCTCCATCGAGACCGGTCCACGCCATTCCGATACTCGTCGCTTCAGCCAATACGGTGCGTCGCCAGGTTTGACGGGGGCGGCCTCGCTTCCTTTTTCCTTGAGGATTCCAATCCAAGGCTTGTTTAGGAATGTGATCGGAATCCCTCCGGAGCGTGTGACCAATCCAACACCATTTACGCCGCTTGATCTGGCGGTCGATCGGGGTCTCGTGGCAATTCTCCAATAGCTGTACATTAGAGATGATCTCGGCCCAGTAAATTCCGAGGATGTGATGAAGACATCGGTTGACGAAGACCTGACTACGAAGAGACGTTGACGTAGACCATCGGTTGGCGATTTGGCGTGAGATGTCCTTTGTTACCTTCCACGTTTCGCACCCGTAGAGCAGCACGGATTTGACATTGGACCCGGAGATTTTGAGTTTAACCCTTCGGGTCAGTTGCCGCGATTGCCACACAGTTCTCAGCTGTGCGAAGGTAAGTCGCGCTTTGGCTTGCCCACATAAGGACAATTTAAATTATACACCGTCTTGCGTTGCGTGTAAACGCTCTAAGAAACCGTCAGATCATCGCTGTGGGTCAGATGGGTGTGCCACTTATAAACTTAAAATCGAACAACTTATCCTCAACACCAACTACTAAAATAATGGATAGATTAAATCTCCACAACGATTGGCTAGCGACTTCTGAACTGGACAAACTAACTATCGATTACAACTTAGATATCGTGCTTGTTCAAGTACAATATCAAAACGCAAGCTTACTTCACAAAGTAGTACAGTTGGATGGCAAAGCACGAGCCTGAATTTACGTGGCGCATTCTTCTAACTTCACAGTAACGTCTTTGCGTAACCTTATGACACCTCATTGTGCCGTTACGGAGGTCTCATTGTCTTCTTTTAAAGTTTACGTTGTGAGCTGCTATAGGTCTACCAGAATCTCATGGTATTTTTTATTTTTTTTAAATTTTGATTTTCATATGGCAATGTCAATTGTCACCTGTCAAATCAAAGTACTTGATGTGTCAACCGCTGCTGAAATTTTTTGATATTATCTTGAAAATTTGTTATTTTTGTGAAAATGTCGAAAAACCCACTTCGATCTCAAGCGAGACATATTGTTTTCAATGTGTATCATAAAATAAGGGAAGAAGAAGGCGTAAATCAAACTCAATCTTTGATTTTAAAGTGCGTCGTAGAGTGGACCGGTAAGTTGGACTGACTTGTTTTGATACTTTTAGTTTATTTTATATTTTTCTTACTTAATTTTTATTTCTTTCCATTACTATTATATGGTAAATACACAGGGCACATTGAATGATGGCCGGAAGGAAATGGCAACAGTAATGTAACTGTTACTAATTCTTCGACAAGATATTGATTTTAACGGAGATTGAGAATCTATGACGTAAGAAAAATACATACATACATACATAAACTCACGCCTTTTTCCCATGGGGGTAGGCAGAAACTACAGAACGCCACCTGCTACGATCCTTACATACTTCTTTTGCTTCACACACATTCATACATCTAGTCATACACACAAATCAATTATGTGTACTCTTGGAATATAATATTTTGTAAAATTGTGTGTATTTTTTTACCTACTTTGGACCCACTATTTTTAACCGACTTCCCAAAAAGGAAGACGTTCTATGTTCGACATTACGTTTTTTTTTATATATGTTCACCGATATCTCCGTCAATTGTGGACCGATTTGTACGCTCTAAATTGGTACTTAGATACACATCTACACGAGTCTACCTTGGTACACTCTCATTTCACCGGTTATGTTCAAGTTTCATGATATTCGAGTTATCTATTCTGGCATTGTAGGTACCTTACTAAACAACTTGCCTATTAGGTAGCTACTACAACTAAAAAGTGACAAATGAAAATACTTTTTTCAAAAAAATAAAAAAACTACAAAGTGAAAAATTACTTTTTATGGAAGGCGGTGTCCATCCATAACGCAAAAAAATGGTACCAAAGAATCCGACTTCTAAAGAGAAAGTTATTTTTCACTTAGTAGTTTTTTTATTTGGTAGGTAGTCGGTAGTATTTTTTTGACAAAAGTTTTTTTATTTGTAGTAAATAACCCCACACCAAATAAACCGTATATCGCTTAAACTTTAACTTTTATAACACTTCTAAATAAAGTAAAAACTATTTTTGACTCTGTCTTGATTTTAGAATGATAAAACGACTCTCGGCAGCTGAGGCTCTAAACAACTGATATTGTACCTAGAGCGATAGCGATTGTCAAAAATGTTTGGGAGTGACAAGCACAAAGTCGACCCCTTAATATTTTTATAAACCTCATTACCTTTTTGTTCTTATGAATCAATGAGAACTCGCATTCAGTAATTAAGTGATACGAGTGGGAAACTACGGAGCCGGTCTAAAGATATATACACAAAAGGCGTGCCTTTAACTGTCTGCCAGCCCCCTTTTAGTCTGTTATGAAAGCCCAAGTGATATATGCCTCTTTGGTATATTCCTTTGAACCTTGATTTCAGCATGGATTCCGGTAATTTGCTTCTGACTGACTTGTGACCACTGCCAGGGTGGATCGCTCTATTTGACACACGGCATATGCTTCGGTCCAGCTTAATGCAGATGTATGCTGCTTGTAGCTTGTAGAAGTAACCATTTTCCTTATTTTAAATGTATTCTGAAACAATAAATGCAATGTGTCTATTTTAATGATAACAGCTATATTTAATAAATACGTAGAGCACTATGCGTTGTGTACAAAATTATAAACTGAGATTTTTTTAAATTGTATACTTAATTATTTTCATGTAATAATTATCTGATTATTCTATGCTTAGAATGAAGACTTGTGTTTAACATGGGGATTTTCGCTCTCCTCTAATGATGATACACAAGATAAGGCAACATGATAAAGTCTTTACTGAACCTTTAAAACGGCATTGCATTTGTACGTAGAAATTAAAACCTAATCACCCAAATTGGAAATATTGCATTGATGGTTCCATTTTACCGAATGAAGAGCCTTCTTACAAATGAAGGAATATTTTGAGCTATAGGTCTACCAGAATCTCATGGCAAATGTGGAAATAAAAAATTGTTCTGTGCAATACTGGGGAAATTGGATTAAACGATCTTGATACTGTTTAATTTTTATTTATGTCTTTAGTATTAATGAACATGAGGTACCTATATTATAGTAGTCACAGCGGATCTTTGTGTCTTCGGACTTGGTCCTGCCAACCATTGCGTAAGAAACAGTTTGTCATCGAGTATACTGCATAGAGTAAGCGAGATAGGACGATGTGACATACATAAGCGAGTGAAAGAGACAGTTATACAATGCTATCTTCACCTTCAACATTGACACAAAAATATAGCTATATATATAGCTACTGCGCGGGGTCTTGCAACCAATTCAGAGACACAAAGATCCACTGTGAGTATTATAGGTATGTGTATGAATAATGTTGTTATACATCGGGTTCTTATCATAGGAAAAATAAATCAATTGAATATTAATTCATGTACTAATTTATTATATATCATTTAAATCATACTAATAACTTAAAACCTCATTCAGAACTAGAAAACTAGAATACGATTGCATGTGTAGCGGCACCGACGCCGCCACTTACGAACTGACATGACGTCACACAAATCCTGCATCGCGCAAGCAAAGTTTTCGGCGCGATTAGAACACATACAACAGTCCGACAACAACCGTTGGGCAGTTGCCCGGACCAGACACAACACCCGTCTGGTCGGAGGATCCTCCCTTTTCTATGGCGGTTTGTGGGACTTTACACCCTGTCCCACTAACCCCCAAACATGAACTTCACTGGCATTTCAAAAACTTGTATCTTTGTAGTTTTATGTCATCTCTCTCCATCAAAATGGTTCTTTTTCATTGGCATTTAACATATTCAAACCCAATCTCTATATGTATAAAGTCTGTAAAAAATTATCATGTTACTTTTAGTCATTCATCATCATCAGTCTATATATACTTTTGTTATGTAAGTTTTATGGCCTGGTTGCTAGGACCTTTTAGCCACGTCTTTGGAAAAAGTTTTGGATCTTATATTTATTTTTAGGGTTCCGTACCCGAAGGGTAAAAACGGGACCCTATTACTGAGACTCCGCGGTCCGTCTGTCTGTCTGTCTGTCTGTCTGTCACCAGGCTGTATCTCATAAACCGTGACAGCTAGGGAGTTGAAATTTTCACAAAAGATGTATTTCTGTTGCCGCTATAACAACAAATACTAAAAACAGAATAAAATATATATTTAAGTGGGGCTCCGGTACAACAAACGTGATTTTTTTGCCGTTTTTTGCAATAATGGTACGGAACCCTACGTGCGCGAGTCCGACTCGCACTTGGTCGGTTTTTTTAGTATGCTTTAGAATGCGGATGTAACAGATTCTAATGTTTTTTGGAGTATTTGGCAGCAAATTGTATCGAGTCAGTCTTCCCAGTAAGCTTTGCAGAGGCAGTCAATACTACACTAAAATACTCCGCTCTACTATCTCGAGATCGCTTCTGTCAATGATTTTACAAATTGTCTAGTTGCGTAGACAGTTGAGACACAAAACTACACCAATAATATATCACAATATCCACTAGGAATCAATTTGCAAATAATATTAACAGACACTGAACTTCACTCGACAAAATCCCACCAAAAACGCCCGTCTATATACACGTCCCACTGCAGGGCGCAGATTATTACTTAATATTTTTCTTACGTCAAAGATTCTCAATCTCCGTTAAAATCAATATCTTGCCGAAGAATTAGTAACAGTTACATTACTGTTGCCATTTCCTTCCGGCCATCATTCGATGTGCCCTGACCTACGATTTACCATATAATAGTAATGGAAAGAAATAAAAAATAAGTAAGAAAAATATAAAATAAACTAAAAGTATCAAAACAAGTTAGTCCAACTTACCGGTTCACTCTACGACGCACTTTAAAATTAAAGATTTAGTTTGATTTACGCCTTCTTCTTCCCTTTTTTTATGATACACATTGAAAACAATATGTCTCGCTTGAGATCGAAGTTGGTTTTTCGACATTTTGACAAAAATAACAAATATTCAAGTTATTATCAAAAAAATTCAGCAGCGGTTGACACATCAAGTACTTTGATTTGACAGGTGACAATTGACATTGCCATATGAAAATCACAATTTAAAAAAAAAAAAAAAATGCCATGAGATTCTGGTAGACCTATACTTTGTATGTCATCCAGAGCGCCCACGTTTTTCATTCGCATACAATCCTGGTCACCAATATAATTGTCTGGCTTACTTGGCTCCTAGTCATTAAAAACCTGTGAGATTGACTTACCTAGAAATTAAATTTAAATGTATCATAATTTATACAGAAAATTAAGTTGTCCAACAACAAATATTGTCAACAAGTTCACAATATTTTTGAAAGCGTGTTTTAAGGAACATTAACACTACAAGCTTAAACAATATAACACTTCATAATAGTTGCATAATACGTACCTTTGACGGTCTCAAATACATCTTCAACTAGTAAGTCTGAAATTCCCACAAAAATCCATTCAATGTTAGGCTTAGTTTTCTTCCAAAACACTATCAATTTGTTTGCTTCATTGTCATTGTCTGGGTGCTAGAAAGTGGCTCCTTCCAGGGCACACACTCGCTTGGCATCAGCCCAAGTCTGTGGGATTGTGTAGATCTTATAAAATGTGTGGAATGATTCCATATAATTGAAGCCCTTGCGGAAAAATATATTGGCTCTCTCTCCATCTGCGAAAAGATTGAAGATTATTAATCTAGGGAGAATAATAGCGACTTCATATAAAAAAACCGGCTAAGTGCGAGTCGGACTCGCGCACGAAGGAATCCGTACCATTATCGCATAAAACGGCCAAATATTTATTTTATTCTGTTTTTAGTATGTGTTGTTATAACGGCAACAGAAATACAACATATGTAAAAATTTCAACTGCCTGGCTATCACGGTTCATGAGATACAACTTGGTGACAGACAGAAATACGGACCTCTTTACCCTTTAGACCAGGGCTTTGAAAATAATAAAAAGTGAAAAAAAAAAATAGTAGGTTGAAACCCATTGGGAAAGAAGAAGAATATTATAAAAATGAAAGAAAAAATAATTTACGGGCGATCTGAGGTCGGGAAGGGGAAGGGGGTGAGTTTTTAAGGGTGAAAACGGTTTATCTCGATTTCCGGCAAAACTACAAGTCCTATGGAAAAAATTAAAATGGCAAAGTTGTAGATAATAAAAAGATCTACTACTTTTGAATTGACACTTTTTTCACATAACCTCAAAATGTATGTGAAAAAATCAAATAACCAAGTTTTTGGTTTTTAATTTTTATCTTTTACAATTTTTTATTGTTTTTCACATAGTTTGGTAAAAACTTACCTTTTTATGTCCCAAACACACTGTAATTTTTTTATCTAAAATATTTATTCTTTCACCTTATTTTGACTTAATTTCGAAAAACTACCCTAATTTTCAATCGAAAAACTACCCTAATTTTCAATCGAAAAACTACCCTAATTTTCAATCGAAAAACTACCCTAATTTTCAATCGAAAAACTACCCTAATTTTCAATCAAAAATTCTCCTGTCAAAATATCTGCTTTTTTCAAAAAGTCGGTGGGTTCTTTGTTCGTTGAAATCTCTACTTTCTGATGGTGTAAAAAAAATATACATTACTATGGTAAATTTTCTCAGAAAATGCAAAAAATAAAGTTAATGTTTAATAAGACATCTACAATATTTTGAGTAAATTGTAGAATCTTCTTTAAATTATATACGTAGATGCCTATTTATTGCTATTTTAAGATAATTGATATACCTGAGTGACCTACGGAAAATTTTAGACCATCAAAAGGTATTTTATAGAGAAGTAGGGAAGGGACTCGGAGGGTCTGGGCCTTATTACCTGTTATTTCGTTTTTAAATTAAATTATATGTACCATAGTAATGTATATTTTTTTACACCATCAAAAAGTAGAGATTTCAACGAACAAAGAGCCCACCGACTTTTTTAAAAGAGCAGATTTTTTGACGTCAGTATTTTTGATTAAAAATTAGGGTGCTTTTTATATTAAGTTAAAATGAGGCGAAAAAATAAATATTTTTAATCAAATAAATTACAGTGTATTTGGGACATAATAAGGTAAGTTTTCACCAAATTTCGTAGATTTTTTTTTTTTTTTTGATGAAGATATAAATAAAAAACCAAAAACTTGGTTTTTTGAATTTTTCACCTAAATTTTGAGGTTATGTGAAAAAATTGCAAGTACAAAAGTTGTAGATCTTTTTATGACCTACAACTTTGCCATTTAACTTTTTTCCATAGGACTTGTAGTTTGCCGGAAATCAAGATAAACCATTTTTACCCTTAAAAACTCACCCCCTCCCACTTCCCGAACTCGGATCGACCGTAATTTATTTTTCCTTTCATTTTGATCATATTCCCCTCCTTTTCTAATGGGTTTCATCCTACTGTATTTTTTTTTGGTTTCAAAAATTATCGACCCTGGTCTACTTTGGGTAAAGAACCCTAAAAAATAAAGACAGTTTTGCTGCGCGTTATCTAGTAGCACTCCAGAACACTACACCTATACGAAAACATAAGAAGTCGGTAGTATATTTTTGTAAACAAGTTTTTGTTCAAGTTCGACTTCCAAATAAGAAACTACAAAATGAAACAAAAACTTTATTTTTGGAAATCTGTGACTTTGGTTGGTACCATTTTTTTGCCTTATGGACACCGACTTCCAAAAATAAAGTTATTTTTCACTTTGTAGTTTCTTATTTGGAAGTCGCTGTTTTTTTTATTTAACGATTGGCTCGCGTTTGACCACTATCTCGCCTGATGGTAAGCGATGATGTGGTCGACGGTGAAGCACGCTTGCCTAGAAGTAACCTGATACAGGAGACAAATATTTTTCCTCTGACATACACATAATATCTCGCCTGATGCTACGCCTAAATACAACCTGGAATTTGTTATCACCATCGAAAATGTTTCCAGGTATTACGTGGCAATTATTCGATTCGATTTTTTTCGTGTAATCTTGTGCGTTTTTGCATTTCTTGAAAAATTTAATAAGAAAAAAGCTGTTCAATTTATAGAATTATGCGATCAATAATGTTTCAGTTAATATTCGTCCTGATAAAAAGAGAAAATCACTCAAAAATATATGCAAGAGCTTTATTTAGTAGTTAAATTTATTTAGGAAGATGATTATGTTCATTTGCATGTATGTAGGCAAGTCAATCTAACCTTAGCCCAATAATGCTAGGGTCAGCTTTGAATCTAATCGAGTGTAGCTGAATTGCTATCAGTATGTTACATGAATACACAATCCAGTAACTAAAAACGACACGATACCAGTATTGCTGAGAATACTGGTTTTCAGCCGATGTTGATGTGTCGGGTTTCTGAATACCCGAAACGACTCAGAGTCCGCAATCTGAGCGCCCGTGACCTTTATATGATGCAGATGGGGTTGCCGCGTTGTTGGCTTCGAGGCAGTTGCCTCCCTGACGCTTTCTATTCGTTTTTCGATTGCCAAGTAAGAAGGACAGCCACCCTTCTATACTAATTGAATTTGTCAATAATACTTCAAAAAATACTGTGCTTAGGGCGGTTAAAGCCTATAATCAGTCCCTTTGTCGCCCGTGTTACTACCAATCTTACTACCAGTAGTAATACTGGTAATTTAATTCCCTTTCTTACTACTACAGTAGTAAGTTGTTACAAGGGTAATTACGATTTCCCCTTGTAAGGACCAGGTCCAGTTGAACGGTGCCGACTTAGGAGCGGGGGTGTCATCCCCCGTGTATATCTCTGAATACCTTACTCCGAATGCAAGGAAACTACACTTTATCTCAAGAAAGCATATTAGAAACAATCAACTGAAATACTGTTGGACTTCTAATGGAAAGATTTTGGTTAAAAAAGGCAAGCTGGAACCTACTATACATATTAAAACCGAAGAACAACTTGTGAAACTAATTGATACGAAGATATGACTTATAAAAAGGTCCATGAGGTTATACTGCTGCCACACAAACTTTTGCATTCTTACTAAACTGGCTACTAATTTAATTGTATTTTTTTTCTATCGCTATACCTTTTGGTTTTTATCGTTAAAAATGCTGCTATTTTTATATCAAAAATTCTATATTGTTTTTGCATGTATAACGGCAAACTTAGACCAAATCATACACAAATTTACTTACAAAAACACAACACAACAAACATACATACGTGCCCATAATACACTGTTTACTTATACCACACACCTACTGAAAACTAAGGATTTACCTACCAAACATATCACAGTTATGCATAAATTTTTTACTAATACAAAACTTTTCAAAATAATTCATGTTTACTGTAGCATGACTATTCTAGTGACTTTACTTAAATATATGATACAACATATCTGTTTCATAATATTTACAAACAAACATCACGTATCAATGTTGTGCACCATTGTGAAATTTTATCTTAACATTCGATAAAGATGTATTATGTGATATTGATAACTATTCAATATCAGACACGATTAGCTGTGAACCTGAATGTTGCGCGTCTTTTCTTGAAAACCCTAACTGCTACTTAAAAGTCTTGTCGCAAAATATTCGTAGCCTCAATGCTAACTTTGATAGACTTAATATTCTTCTGCAAAGATTACAATTTGATAGTGATGTTATAGTTCTTTCTGAGTGCTGGATGTCATGCGTTTGAAATCTCCCTGTATTAGATGGATATCTAAGTATGTCTACATCTTCCCACTATAACCAGAATGATGGTGTGGCATTATATATAAAACCGGCCAAGTAGGAGTCGGACTCGCGCATGAAGGGTTCCGTACTTGGTAAATTGCGGTTTACAATTTATGACGTATTAAAAAAAAAACACTTACTAGATCTCGTTCAAACCAAGTTTCGGTGGAAGTTTACATGGTAATGTACATAATATATTTTTTATAGTTCTATCATTCTCTTAGTTTAGAAGTTACGGGGGGGGGACACATTTTACCACTTTGGAAGTGTCTCTCGCGCAAACTATTCAGTTTAGAAAAAAATGATATAAGAAACCTCAATATCATTTTTGAAGACCTATCCATAGATACCCCACACGTATGGGTTTGATGGAAAAAATATATTTTAGTTTCAGTTTCAAGTATGGGGACCACCAAAATGTATTGTTTTGTTTCTATTTTTGAGTGAAAATCTTAATGCGGTTCACAGAATACATCTACTCACCAAGTTTCAACAGCATAGTTCTTATAGTTTCGGAATAAAGTGGCTGTGACATACGGACGGACAGACAGACAGACAGACAGACATGACGAATCTATAAGGGTTCCGTTTTTTGCCATTTGGCTACGGAACCCTAAAAAGTAGTATTAAAGCCTCTCTAGAAGAACCCATAATACAAGATGCAAACTGCTTATTAATTAAAATTAATAATGAAGTGGCAATCTTAGCGATATACCGACCATTTTGTTTTAAAACCATAAATAACTTCTTAATGTCCCTACAAAAAATTATAGATAGATTGTCATCCTTCAAAAACATTATTTTGGTGGGTGACATTAACATAAACATTGCTACCAATAGTTCTGATCGCTTCATGTCGGATTATCTTGATTTTCTATCCCTTAATGGACTTATTCCAGCATTTACCAAAGCGACTCGTGCAAAGAGCTGTCTAGACCATGTAATCTTGAAGACAAAATTACCAATAACTACGTTTATAATTGAATCCCTTATTACTGATCATGCACCCATACTTTGCTGTGCAAAAATTAAAAACGTTAATAAACATTTAAAAAGGCAAATAGTTAAACTTGATTTTGAGGCACTTAAGCTGGCTTGTGATCAGCTTGATTTTACATCTATTTTTAATGCGACTAACCCAAATTCTGGTATGGATATATTTGTATCTAAAATTACTCACGTTATGCAAATAAACACAAAAAAAAATACTGTTACAAATAAATATAGAATACTAAAACCTTGGATGACACTTGGACTTCTTAGGTGTAGTCGTAACAGGGATCGGATGCACAAAAAATTTAAACAAAATCCGGATAACGTTGTGCTCGAAATCACGTACAAACGTTACAGGAACTTCTATAATAGGATCACCAATAAATTGAAGCGAGAGTACGAAAAAGGGTTACTAAGAAAAGCAGGTAATAATAATAAAAGCATATGGAAAGCTATAAATAATATTACTAATAGAAACATTAAAAAAGATAACTCGTTAGATCTTCTTTCTATGGGGTTAACACCTCACCTATCTGTCAATGCTACAAATGAGTTCTTTGCCACTATTGGTGAAAATTTTGCAAGTAAAATCACCTGTCCAACAGAATTACATCACTTAACAGAGGTGTTATCGCAAAGACACACGTCCTCAACTGGAAATTCATTTGTTCTTCTTGACACTGATGAAGATGAAATTGAGAGATTAATCACTGGTCTGAAAAGTAAATGTGCTGCAGGTGACGATGGAATCTCATCTGACATACTCAAACTGTTAAAAAATAATATAATAGCCCCGCTCACGCATATCTTTAATATGTGCCTACAGATGGGTATTTTTCCTGATTCACTTAAACGGTCTATATTAAGACCTATTTTTAAGGGTGGAGATAGAAGCCGTGTCACTAGACACGGCTTCTTATTCTTATCTTATATTAAAGATATGCGTGAGCGGGGCCCTATTTCTATTCTGACTTCTTTATCAAAAATCTTGGAAAGGTTAATTAATAAAAGACTTACAAATTATTTAGAAAAATACAACCTACTCTCAAAAAATCAATTTGGTTTCCGTACAGGCAAGTCCACGGAAGATGCATTAAATGACTTTACTGAACATATTGTCAAAACTATAGACAACAAAAAGAAATGCCTTACTATATTTCTCGATTTGGCGAAGGCTTTTGACACTGTTTCTATTCCTAACCTAGTTAACAAGCTATATCAACTCGGTATCCGTGGAAATCAACTTAAATTACTGTCTGATTATTTAATTGGAAGAACACAAAAGGTAAAAATTGGCAATTATACTAGTGATAGCTTACCTGTTACACATGGAGTACCACAGGGTAGTATCCTAGGTCCAACGTTGTTCCTTGTTTACATAAATGATCTAACACTACTTAATATAAAAAACTGCAAAATAATTTCGTATGCAGATGATACTACCCTACTTGGAGTGAAACATACCAAAACGCACAACATGGCTTTAACACTGTCAGAAAATGGCTTGCTCAAAATTATCTCTCTCTTAATACCGAGAAAACTAAATATATAGCATTCTCTATTCGCAACCCTGGTGAAGCGCTACAATCAACATATTGTATAACCTCCCACAACTTCCTTAATGAAACTGTCAATTGTTCCTGTCCGTCTCTCTCTCCAGTTGAAAATATTAAATATTTGGGACTAATATTTGACAAAAATCTTAATTTTAAAAATCATTTAATTCATCTCTCTAACAGAATAAGAAAACTCATATATATATTTAAACAAATAAGATAGTCAGCCAATGCTAAGATTATGAAAATGATTTATTACTCCTTGTGTCAAACAGTTATAACCTACTGTTAACTTGTTGGGGCGGTGCCGCTAAAACGAAAGGAAAGAGCTCAAAGAGCCTTATTGAAGGTTAGTTACTTCAAGCCCAGGTATTTTTCTACCACTGAGCTGTACAGGGAATGTGAGGTGCTTACTGTACGTAAACTGTTTGTACTAGCGTTAATTATGAGACAGCATTCCTGTGTCCAGCTAAGTAACCTGACTGAAAAAGAAATTACAGGGAGAAGACGTTTCGATCTATTAAAATCTGTACCCTGCAGAACATCTTTTGCTCAAAAATTCAACATGTTCCTAGGCCCAAGACTATTCAACATTGCTAATAAACATTTGCACATTCTCCACATTACAAAAATAGAATGCAAACAGAATGTCATCACTTGGCTTCTATCCTTAAACTACGATGAAACTGAAAAGCTATTCAGCATACTTGCATAATTTCTCTATGTAATAAAAATTATATTAGTTTAAATCGTTTATTTGTTTATGTCTTGAATGGCAGAATTAAGTGGACGATTATACATTGATTCATGAGTTTAGCACCTATGTTATTCTACTTGAAAACAATCTAAATCCTAAGTTTTCTCTGGCACACACACGCACTCACATAAACATGACACGCACACACTAAAATAACACTCCCACACACCCAACACACACACATACACTCACACACCCATACACTCACCAGCAGACACCATTTATTTTTTGTTTGTTAATTTTAATTCTAGTTTTGCACCTAAGAGTCCCTAATTCTTTTGCTCTTGTAATGAGACTAATCTATAAAACTATTCCTGTAATTAAAATACGTGTTGTTTATGTTGTTGATCAACAGTTACAATTTGTTAACGAGGGTGGGCGCTAATACCTATAATTACAAGATATTAACTTATCTTAGTTTAGGTATTGGCTGCAACTTTAACTTACAACTTTACTTACCTTTGGCTTATTTTTTATTGTAAACCATAACATTTTGTGTTTTTACTTGAAGGTGCAAATAAACTATTTTATTTTATTTTTTATTCCGAGTGGGATCAGCCCTCTCACGATTCCACTCGGCGGCTTCCTTCTGAACCATCATGGTCTCACAGAAGCAGGCCATTTCCCTCCATTTTCTGTCACTGCTACCATGGTCCTCACAACTGCTGCCAAAGACAGGTTTCACCCGATCCTGGCGACCAAGACCTGCCGCTCCGAGGCCCGTGCAGTGCACTCCTCGAGCGTTTGCTGTGTGCAGTCAAGGTCACCTCCGCAGTGGTGGCAATCCTATTCAGATACTTACCGAAGCAACTGCCTGATCTACTGCATCTCCTACAGGATCACCTGAGTGAGCCTGTAGGAGATGTGCTCCTCTCTTTTCAGGTTTCGAAGTGCGGTAAGAAGACTTCGACAACGCGCTTGAAAATTGCGGTTGCTGTAGATGCTCAAGCGCATGTCGCCGTTCCTGCCTCAGGTTTACTACACCAATTCCTAGCACAGCAGTGTGCGACATAGCGAACAAAGCTCGAACAACCAAAACTTTATTGATCATCAAAACCGATAAACTGATTGATGTGTGCTTTCCTAACAGCGTTGCGAAGGGCATTGTTGATCCACCGAAGACTTCACGATACGTAAGCATAATTAACTTCTTGGCCAAACTAGCTTGTAGAACGCGTATAATTATATATGTGCATATACGTCGTCGATCTCGCTAATGTGCCCGCAGCGCCCAGGGTAGAACTGGTTAAACGAGATTGAATCTTCAATTTCTTTCTGTTTGTATGTTCAGTGCGATTCAAGACGTCAGTAGTACAGTCGTATATTTCCACATTATGATTTTATTTTTTTTGTTATTGTTTATTATAGTGAACTTCGTGTCAGATTCATGTAAGTATCTTTATTTATGATACACGGTTAAATCTTACTTTTTTGGAGTGCATGCAGTAACTTAGCACTTCATTTCATTAGGCCAGAACTAGTTGTTACCATAATTATAAATAAATCTAACAAGTAATAGATTGGATAGTATAGTGTTATATAGCTCGGTTTATGGCCCTAAAACCGATGTAATAAGGTTTACTTTACGAGCAAGTGTGTTGAATTTATAAAAGTTGTTTAAGTTTTTGCCAGTAAGCTAAAAAATATTATTTTTTGGATTATATCTTTTTTAAGTTAAAAACGTTGCTAATATTATAATAAACTATAATTTCAAAGGAAGTTGATGACATTTTATATAAAATGTTTTATTTCAAGACTCTCACTTCTATAGTTTAGCAGAAATAGCAATTTTAAAAGTGTGGTACTAAGTTTTGAAGGTCAGTGTAGATATATAAAAACAGGTCTATTCATTTCATAATTTAATCTTTTCGCAGATGGACAGAGAGCTAATACATTTTTCCGCGAGGACTACAATTATATGGAATCATTCCACACTTTTTATAAGATCCACACAATTCCACAGACTTGGGCTGATGCCAAGCGAGTATGTGCGCTGGAAGGAGCCACTTTCTGGCACCCAGACAATGACAATGAAGCAAACGAATTGATAGCGTTTTGGAGGAGAACTAAGCCTAACATTGAATGGATTTTTGTGGGAATTTCAGACTTACTGGTTGAAGATGTATTTGAGACTGTTGAAGGTACGTATTATAAAACTATTATGAAGTGTTATATTGTTTAAGCTTGTAGTGTTGTTTGTTACACGATTCCAAAAATATTCTCAAGGTTGGACAACTTAGTTTTCTGCATAAATTATGATACATTTAAATTAAATTTCTAGGTAAGTCAATCTCTCAGGTTTTCAATAACTGGGAGCCAGGTCAGCCAGACAATTATGTTGGTGACCAGGATTGTGTGCGAATGAAAAACGTGGGAGCCCTGGATGACATACAATGTAGCTCAAAATATTCCTTCATTTGTAAGAAGGCTCTTCATTCGGTACAATGGAACCATCAATGCAATATTTCCAATTTGGGTGAGTAGGTTTTAATTTCTACTTAAAAATGCAATGCCGTTTTAAAAGTTCAGTACAGATTTTATCATGTCATACTTTATCTTGTGTATCATCATCAGATAATATTAGTGGTAAGCGAATCCACATGTTAAACATAAGTCTATGCTCAGAATAATCAGATATTTATCAGATAAAAAAAAAAAAAAAAAAAAAAAAACATACAAGAAGTCGAACATAGAACCTCCTCCTTTTTGGTAAGTCGGTTAAAAATAATTAAGTATACATTTTTATAATAATCTCAGATGTTTTTTTGTTGACAAAACGCATAGGTATCGTGCTCTACGGTAAGTATTTATTAAATGTAGCTGTTATCATTAACATAGACACATTGCATTTATTTTTTCAGAATATATTTACAATAAGGAAAATGGCAAGTGCTACAAGCTGCACACATCTGCATTGAGCTGGACCGAAGCATATGCCGTGTGTCAAATAGAGCAATCCACCCTGGCAGTGGTCACAAGTCGGTCGGAAGCAAATTACCTTGCAAAGTTAACGGAATCCATGCCGAAATCAAGGTTCAAAGGAAAATACCAAAGAGGCATATATCACTTGGGCTTTCATAACAGACTAAACGAGGGCTGGCTGACAGTTAAAGGTACGATTCTTGTGTGTATATCTTTAGACTAGCTCCGTAGTTTCCCACTCGTATCACTTAGTTACTGAATGCGAGTTCTCATTGATTCATAAGAACAAAAATGTAAAGAGGTTTATACAACTATTTAGGGGTCGACTTTATGGTTGCCACTCCCAAACATTTTTGACAATAGCTATCGCAGATAGGAATGGTGCAATATATCAGTTGTATAGAGCTTCAGCTGCCGAGAAAGAGTCGTTATATCATTCTAAAATCTATAAGGGGTCCTGCTGTTACCCAATAACTGAGTTCTGAAGGGACCGTAAAGCACTTACATGGCATGAGTAATGAGTGGCTATCCTTTACTCATTACTCATTGGTTTTTGTGTCATACTAAAGAGGAGACTGAATAAGTGGAGTGTTTCTATAAAGGAGGATCGGGAGCTACTTGACTCGACACTTCACAAGCTCACCTGAAATCAAAACGCAAACATATACCCTCTTACAAATAAACGCAGAATAAAGTTATACCAGGTATAAACCTATGAAAATGTATGGGTATACCTTAGTTATACCTGGTATAACTTTATGCCGCGTTTATTAGTAAGAGGGTTAGTGTATATGTGTGTACCTACTACTTATTTATTTAATTTATATTAATAATTTTCGTTATCCAGGAACTGCGATGAATTTAGATGCCCACTCTTGGTTCGACAAATATCAGCCAGACAGAAACGACCCAGCGGAATGTGGCTCAATGTTATACACCGGTCGTCTGATCAACATTGATTGTGATACGAAGAGCTTCTTCATTTGTGAACACGATCAGAATGTCAAAATTACACCGTTAAGCGTCAGTTTAACCGATTCAGAGCAGGTTCATTTACAACCTTATGTCGGCGGTGGAGTAGAGTAATATAAAATCGTATCAGCGAGACATGTGTAACTACCTACTTTCCTTCATACATAAGCCGCTGATCACCTATCCCTGCCCATTCTTTTGTTGCGACCTGCGTCCAAAGCGGAGAATTGGCTGGATGGACTTGCCAAACATAAACGCCGAAAAGCTTGCAAATCATGACCGCTTATCCTCAATACTATGTAGATCTGTCCTTTGCCTGAAGAGATGTAATGGGCCGATGTTTCCGTGGTTTTTAGCAGCTATATGAAGAACAAAGAGTCCCTCGACAAGCAGGGAGGCGGCAAGTACCAGACTGATGGCAGTGAAGACGAACTGCTTGGTGTCTTTGACGCCTGCACGCGTATAAAAAGCGCACTTGAAATAACTGAAAACCTTATTGTACTCACTTAATTAATAGCATATACTCGTATATTAATATATAATTAAATAACAATTCATTCATTTAATTAAAATAACACTATGATGGCAATGATTTTTTATTCTCATAAAATATTCTACGTATTTATTACTGATAACTGTAATTTTTCATATTTTGTTATTAACCGACTATCAAAAAAGGAGGAGGTTCTATGTTCGACATTGTTTTTTTTTTGTTTATGTTCACCGATTACTCCGTCAATTATGAACCATTTTAGAAAATTATTTTTTTGTTTAAAAGTGTATAGTCACGAGGTGGCCCCATTATCACCAAGTCATGATCTGATGAGAGGATCTCATGGAAATCGAGTGAACTCAAATTTTATAGGCATACATATAGCGATTTTGGTATTTTCATCAAAATGGCAGGCATTATTGTATTCAGAAAGTATCATTTGGTAAAGTGGAACTAATGAAGAAGATCACAGATGGCGACTGGAACTTCTCAATGTTAAGTATGTTTTAGGTATTAGATATACCGAATAGTCAAATGACTGTGATGAAGCAAATTTAAATAAATGGTTCTAATGAAAATGGTACCATTGAACTTCTCTGGCGATGAAGCTGGAAGGTAGGCACCGTCACTCAGTAATAAAACAATGTATCTCAGTCGTTTTTAGGGTTGTTTAAAGTAAATAAAAATAACATAAACACTAAATTGACTTCCAAAATAAAACACTACAAAGCGAAAAATAAACTTTCTTTTCAGAAGTCGGTGTCAATAACGACAAAAAATAGGTACTAAAACAACGACTTCTAAAAAAATTGTATATTATGCAACTAATGAATAAAGGACGGATTTAAAGCGAGAGCCATAGATGAATCACGAACAAGTGAAGGATTCTAAAGACTGAATCATGACCGTAGGGAGTGATTCATGATGATTGAATCACGAGCATAGCGAGTGATTCAAGTGTTAGAATCATGAGTGACGCGAGTGCTTCATGGCCCTCGATATAAATCCGTTTTATTCAAGAGTTGCATACTATATTTTATACCATGACCACGAGAAAAAGAAAAATTTAAACGAATAGCACAAGGAATATTAATAAATAAATAAATGGTATTACCTTCAAACTTTACAAAAAATGTGAAACCCTAACTCCTGAGCTAGGTAACAGAACCTGTGTTTCAGAGGCCGGTGTCCACCTTAGTAAAGTAACATAATTATAATTAACTAGCTGACCCGGCAAACTTTGTTTTGCCATAAAACCACCAAACATTTATCTACCCTACCTACCCTACCCTACACTACGCTACCCTACCCGACCCTACATTACCCTACCCTACACTACCCGACACTACCCTACCCTACCCTACACTACCTTCCCTACCCTATCCTACACTACCCTACACTACCCTACACTACCCTACACTACCCTACACTACCCTACACTACCCTACACTACCCTACACTACCCTACACTAACCTACACTACCCTACACTACCCTACACTACCCTACACTACCCTACACTACCCTAAACTACCCTACACTACCCTACACTACCCTACACTACCCTACACTACCCTACACTACCCTACACTACCCTACACTACCCTACACTACCCTACACAACCCTACACTACCCTACACTACCCTACACTACCCTACACTACACTACACTACACTACACTACCCTACACTACCCTACACTACCCTACACAACCCTACACTACCCTACACTACCCTACACTACCCTACACTACCCTACACTACCCTACACTACCCTACACTACCCTACACTACCCTACACTACCCTACACTACCCTACACTACCCTACACTACCCTACACTACCCTACACTACCCTACACTACCCTACACTACCCTACACTACCCTACACTACCCTACACTACACTACCCTACCCTACCCTACTCTACACTACCGTACCCTACACTACCCTACCCTACCCTACCCTACCCTACCCTACCCTACCCTACCCTACACTACACTACCCTACCCTACACTACCCTACCCTACCCTACACTACCCTACCATACACTACCCTACCCTACCCTACACTACCCTACCATACACTACCCTTACCCTACACAAAGCAAAAATAGCTTATACAATAGCAATAAAGCTCAAATTGACTCTACGTTTTAGTTAGAAAACTTTTGTATAGGAAAAAGAAAAGAGCTGTTTTTATTTTTTTCCGGCAATAATTAGAATTTTTCTCCCCGTAAAAACCATCTTTGAACTTCAACGAACATTAAAAAAAAAGAATTGGCCAAATTGGTCCAGTCGTTGTTGAGTTATGCGCTTACCAACACATTTTGCGATTCATTTTTATATTATAGATTAAATACCATTGCAATTAATATTAGAATTACAATCCAAATAAGTAATTAATAAATATTATAGACAAAAAAAACATTAAAATCCTAAATATAACCAAACTCAAATTAAATCGTACAAGGAGTTTGAAATTCGAGTATCTCTGCACAAGAAGTTTATATCGAGAATTTTATGCGCAAGGAGGTTATATCGCAGGTCGAATGTATTGGTGTGTTCCAAATTCAAACACCAAAGCAGTGATTAAAAGTGCTTTTTATTCACTGTTTTCAGTGAATAAAATAAACTTTTTAGAGGGGGAATGGTATAATAGTATATTATGCAACTAGTGAATAAAGGACGGATTTAAAGCGAGGGCCATATATGAATCACGAGCAAGTGATGGATTCTAATGACTGAATCACGACCGTAGGGAGTGATTCATGATGATTGAATCACGAGCATAGCGAGTGATTCAAGTGTTAGAATCATGAGCGACGCGAGTGATTCATGGCCCTCGATAAAAATCCGTTTTATTCAAGAGTAGCATACTAAACACATCAACACGGTCTACGGATATTTCATACTCAATTAAATAACTCGAAAAGTACTGGCTGCATTGGAATCTTTTATACACCGATTTGTTTGTAATTTATCTCAGACTAATTCCAAATTCAAATTTTTGAAAATTCTTTTGTTTCGGTGGCATAAAAATGTCTTGATGTGTAGGAGAGGGAATTTTCATTTGTGCGAAATTTAGAAAACAATACGAATTACGTTTAGTTACAGTTTTTTTCATTTTGAAACGAAAGATAAAGTTAAAATTGAGGTATTGTAGCCATACAACGCCAACATTTGACGAGGGCGGAGATATTACGAGCTGTGGGAATGCTGCAAGCTGGGTCTGTTCAGCGTAATGTTGCTGAGGCCATAGGGACCCACCAAAATGTAATTTCAAAATTGTGGACACGCTATCGTGCCACAGGTGAAGTAGCGGAGAGGCACCGGGGGCCAAGTCGCATCACTACCCCCAGACAAGACCGATTTTTGCAAATTACTGCGCGAGCTCAACCAAATGCAACGGCGACTCAATTGGTCCAAAGGCTGCGAGTGGAACACCAAGTGCTTGTGAGTGACCAAACTGTAAGAAGGCGACTGCATGAAAGCAATCTACGCTCTCGTAGACCACTCCGGGTCCCACCTTTACGGAGAGGCAATCGTGGACGACGATTAGAATGGGTTCAGAACCACGTGGACTGGGGCCGTGAGCAATGGTCCAATGTGCTGTTCACATGAATCCAGGTTCGGCTTTCATCCAGATTCACGAAGGACGCGTGTTTGGCGAGTTCCTGGACGATGGAGCCGTCTTCAGAACCCTCAGGAAGTTCACCCATACCAAGGAGGAACAATTATGGTTTGGGCAGGAATTCGTCTTGGAGGACGGACGGATCTCGTTTGGGTGCGGGGCAATATGACGGCAGAACGATACGTCCAACAGGTGCTGGGGCCCGTAGTCTTGCCCCACAGAACACAAATGGGGCAAGATTTCCTGCTCATGCACGACAATGCCTGGGCACACACGGCGAGAACGGTAGCAGCTTGGTTACATACACACAATGTTAGGGCCTTAGACTGGCCTGCTCAATCGCCAGATCTAAATCCCATTGAGCATGCGTGGGATATGCTGCAAAGAAGAGCTCTGAAGGAAGTTCCTGAAAATCTGGCTACAGAAGATCAACTTTTTGCGCACCTCAGAAGGACATGGGACAATATTCCGCAGCAAGACATTGACAACCTTGTTCTGAGCATGCCGAATCGTTGCCGATGTGTTATGAACATCATGGGCGCTTTCTCAGACTACTAACTTCAAGTTTATAAACACAAATTAAATGATTTTTCTATTTTTTTTCAGTTTTTACTCATAAATTAAAAGTTAATTCATATACGGTTTCCGTCTATGCTTTATTTTTTTTTCCATAAAATCCTGAAATTTTAATCGAAGTACCTTAACCATTATTAAAAAATGGTAGAATATTTAATAACGTGTCTTTGAAATATATACATATCATATAAATAATTAACACAATGATAGTAATTCGCTTTTTTAAAAATATCCCTAAACCGTGTTGATGTGTGTATATTTATACCATGACAACGAGAAAAGGAAAGATTAAAGCACAAGGAATATTAATAAATAAAAAATAAATAGTTTATTTCCTTCAAAATTTACAAAAAATGTGAAACCCTGACCCCTGAGCTAGGTAACAGCATCTGTGTTTCAGCGACCGGTGACCACCTCCGTTACGTTACATAATTCTAATTAATTAAACACCAATGCAATTAATATTAGAATTACAATCCATATAAGTATTCACTGATCATCCTAGACTTAAATCTAAAACATTATTAAAATCCTAAATATAAAGAAACTCAAAGAAGGAGTTTGAAAGTCACGTATTCTCTGCACAGTTTGTATCGAGTATTTTTTGCGCAAGGAGGCGCAAAGAGGTCATATAGCACTGAGATGAAGGTCGAATATATTCGTGTGTTCCAAATTCAAACACCAAAACAGTGATTAAAAGTGCTTTTTATTCACTGTTTTGCGTGAATAAAATAAGCTTTTTAGAGGGGGAATGGTATAGTTTTGTAGCGTTTTGTTTAAAAAGTCGGTTTAGGTTTAGTTTTAAAATTTAGTTTAGCTTTCGTTTGAAAGGGTGCACACCCCGACGACGAAATTTCCTGTCAATGTTATTATCTGTACATATTTATATTTATCTTATGTTTATAACTGTTAACGTTCATTATTATATTACGTAGGCGAGTGGCTAATATCATATTATTATTTAGTTTATTTTTTTGGTGTTAGAGTTACGTAGCTTTCGGTTTTCTTGATTTTTTTATAATTTGTTTTACCTTTTAATTTATTTTTTTTACATTTTCGGTGTATTTGTTTTAATACAAAATTATACGTAATAAATGTGGTGTTAAAAAGTATTATTTTATTTTATAACGCTACAATACCTAGCTAGATTATAAATATCAACTAACGTAACTTTAGTTAATTATATTATACCAAATTCTAGGCCAATTTAATTCCGTACTGCGTTAAATTGTAATATTACATGTCCTGATCCTGCTTCGAATCCGTGTTCATTTCTATATAATATCTTTAGTTAGTAACCCAATTATAAACAGTACCTATGGTACAGTAATATTTTCCTTACCTTAACAGTGCATCATATCTGTACCTCTCGAAGAGGCTTTCCTCTTCAAGTAGCATATTTAAAAAACTAAATTTCCTGTCAATGTATATATATGTAAGTATAAATGTATATGTATGTATGTATTGTGAGCCCACAATCCCACATGTACGTATTTATATTTACCTTATGTTTATAACTGTTAACGTTCATTATTATGTTACGTAAGAAAGTTTAAGCATCAATAATTTGTTGCGTTTTTTCTTCAACTGTGACAATAAAAATAATAAAAAAACTGAGGTTTACGTTGACCGACTGGCTGCAAGTCTACGAAGCAAATATGACCAAAGTTCAAACTACCAATCACATTTTTAACCGACTTTCCAACGAAGAAGGAGGTTCTTCTTCGACTGTATGTTTAATTTTTTGTCTATGTTTACCGATTTTTTTGTCAATAGTGGACCGATTTTGAAAAATAACTTTTTTTTTTGTTTGGATGAGTGTGTCCCCGAATTGGTTCTTAAATATTCTTTTTTATAAATATATTTTTATAAAATTATTATTATTATTATTTTTTGAAAAGTTTTTTATTAAAACTTTTTCTCTTCTCTCCTAAAACTTTTTAATTTCCAAACTTTTAGGAATATTAAAAACAGTTTGATGACTGACAAAGACCATTTTGTTCACCCGAACACACTGCAATTTGTTGAAATGCATAATTTGAATGTTTGCAAAATCGCGAATACATATGTATATGTAAATACCGGATCTATCTGATGCGGTAGAACTGGTTGAACAAGAATGTATATTTATATTGTGAGGTTAAGGACGTCGCTCGCTGGTCGTTTTCACACAAAATGTTTTTGAAATCTTTGATATTGTGTGTAATTGTGAATTTTGTGTCAGATTCATGTAAGTATATTTTCTATTCACGTTATTGTCTCGTTTTAAGTGCGTATACCTGTTAGGAAAAGTATTTATTGCGAGAGCAGGATATTTATTTACACTTGGCCTTATTATTTCAAAAAAATACATACAACGAATTGAAAACCTTCTCTTTTTTTTTTGAAGTCGGTTTATATAGGTTCACTAATGTATCACAAACACAACATTGACAAATTTATAGTTTACAAACATTTCGTATACTATTTATTTCACTAACAACTTATTCCGCAAATGTTTTATTTTATAAACACTCGATTTTCAACAAAAAAAAACATTTATTTGGCAAATGCTTGTCTTTACAAATGGTTCGGATGATATTTAATCATTCATGCATTTTTCATTTAATGTTTAGGTTCATTTGGAATAATCACGTTCATACTAAATATCATTTTATAAATCATTTTCTAAACCAGTTACAAAGTGATCATAACGGTATTGTTTTGCATAATTTAATTGAACTTTAAAGTCGCTTCTGCATCTTATCCGTCGCTGCGGGAACTGTCACTCCTTCGCGTAGTGACACTTCCTGCAGGAAGGATAGGCATCCTTTGTTACGTAATGGGTGCCTATGCTTTGTTACACCGGTGGGGGTTGCTCTCCTTTCGCGCCTCCGGTTTTTATTTACACTCTAGGGGTAGTAGCCAAAAGACTACGTGAAGTTGGGTTACCCCGATTTGGTTTTGGAACAGATTCGACCTATTTTAATCACGAAGTGTCATGAACTACAAGAGGAACGGAATGATTGAAAAGTTCCGTTTCATGATCGTAATAATTAATTCAATATGTATAACGGTTTTAGTCAAAACGTTGAGATAAAATGAAAATAAAGAAAGAATTGTTCGTCAAACAATATGTTATTAAAAAAAAAGTTTTTCGGATAATTATTTTCATAAGTGATTGTTTATGCAAACTTGTTGTTGTATAATGATGAATAATGACAAATCATATTTTGCCAATAAATTGACAAGAAAAATTTGTAAATATATTTTTGGTGAACTGACAGGACATCTTTTAAATGATGCTAACAACTTTTCTCTTTCTACATTAAAATTATAGATGGACAAAAAGATAAACACTTTTTCCGAAAAGACTACACTTATATGGAAGCATTCCAAAGTTTCTATAAGATTCATACGCTGCCACATACCTGGGCTGATGCCAAGCGAGTGTGTGCTCAGGAAGGTGGCACTTTCTGGCATCCGGACAATGACGAAGAAGCACAGGCTTTGATAGCGTTTTGGGGCAAGACGAAGCCCAAAATCGAATGGATTTATGTCGGACTGTCAGACTTGTTGGTTGAAGGGGTCTTTGAGACCATTGATGGTACGTATATCTTTCAAGAAACACTTTAATTTAGAACCACAAATGTTTGTACTGTTCTAATGAAAAGCAGATACAACACACAGCTTTTGATACTGACTGTTACTACCTTTATACGTTTACGTTTATACCTTTCTTTAAAATATTAAACATTCATGACTTCCAGAGGTCCTCCAAACTCGAGTACGTCTTGTATCCGGCCTCATACCGAAACGGGATTCATCAGAAAAGCAAACACAACGCCAGTCTTCTTCCTCCCAATTTCTGTGTTCGCGAGCCCTTTATAAACGGGCCCAATGGTAGGGTCCGGTTACAAAGCGGGATGCTATAGGTGGAAAGCTTCGGGCCTTCGGGAGCCCCGATCCACTTCACGTAAACGATTTCGGACGGTTTTGTTGCTTATCAGCAAGCCTGAAGAGCTTTAGTACTCCTAGTTAGTAGTTTTCCTAGGCCCCCTTTATTCTTTTCTGATTAATTTCGTTGCGGGATCCAAGACATTTAAATGAATTCGCCGGGACTTCGTCGAGCTTCATTGCCTCGGCACTTTTCTGGTGGTCGCCACTGTAGATTCTGGCTTTCAGGAGTTGCAGTGGTTTGGGAATAGTGCGGTGGGACTGTCCCAAAAAAAAAAGACTGAAGAGCTGTAGAGCCACGTAGCCAACATCATGACGGTCATGGTACGATTCCGCCAAGCAGTATTTTGGATGTACCGGTCCTGCCTGCGAGTGGTGATGCGAGATCGTCCTCCATGTCACTCGGACACGCTGCCTGTGATACGATAGCGTGTCGAGAGGCCGCTTATGTATTGCCAAGAATAACAGCCACAGTTACGGTCTCCATGTCACGGCCTGGAATCAGCTTGCAACATTCCGGCTTCTCTCATCGTCTCTTCTCGTGTCAATTGGTGTCGTCGATCCATATCGATGGCGTTTTCCAGTTCCGATGCAGAAATTGTAATGGTTATGTAATACCGCTATAACACAATTTTATAGGAATCCTGATTGACAGTTGATTTTCTATATTTAATCAAACTTTAAAGAAAATTCTTTATTCAAATAGTGAAATTCACTGAAAACAATCAATAACGATCCAAAAAAGTTAAAATAATAATCCTCAATTGCGGCAGTACTCTAAAACATATTTGATCACTAGACACTTTTGATAAATTGAGTTTTCTAAATCTCAAGGCTGTAAAAGCATGTCACGTGACGTGAGTGCTAACGCGTACCCGTGTTCCCGCCATAAGCGGCACAGGAGGACACCGTGGAGTTTTAGTGGGTTAGAGTCCCACATAACTGCGCTATCTCCCCGTGGTAGCGCAGTATGCATGAGCATTTCCCCAAGCTAAAAAAAAAAAAAAAAAGCTGTAAAAGCATAGCGCATGTGGCATGTTAGGTGACATTTTCTGAGATCGTGTTTACATCCGTAATAAATCTAAAAAGAACAAAATTACCGCTTGATAGTTAGTTTATAATTCTGGGCAATTCTTAAATAAGAACAAGTAAAATCAAAACTACGATGAAATTATTTTTATATTTTGTTACACTAAGTATATCATGACGTTAAGAAAATAAACATTTGCCATACTTACAGGTAAGTCAATCTCCGAGGTTTATAACAACTGGCAGCCTGGCCAGCCGGACAATTATCGTCAATCACAAGATTGCGTGTATATGTACTTAAAAGAAGGACCCGGTTACCTGGACGATTACGAATGTGACAAAAAGTATTCCTTCATTTGCAAGAAGAGTCTCCAGTCACTAGAGTGGAACTACCCATGCAATATGCCCTATGTAGGTAAGTTAGAATCCATTCTTACACCATACATAAACTCATTCAAACTTTTGTAGACTGATGTAGGTCTACAAAACTTTCCTATGGAGTGTGAAAATCGAATCAACCGTTTTTTATTTTCCTGAATTTTGGTCTGGATTTGTATGAACTATACCCCGAAAACACTCAAAGGACGTGATTAATTAATACATACATAATTCTGATGAAAAGTGCCAGGAAAAGACGGTATATCTTACAAACTCTTAATACGAACATCTGAAGTAACAATAACATCACCCTAAATTCAATGAAAGGACATGGACAGATTTTGTATGGGCGTCGGCATAGTTATCGAATTTAATTTATAACAATGGTTCTTGCTGTTTTATATTCATAAATATGAGCACATTCAATTTCTATAAATAAAAACATCAAGAACTCGTCACAACAACAGACTAGACGAAAACAGTTTCAATAAACCTATTATTCAAATCGTTGCAATAAGTGTACAGATAATGATCTCGCTATTAAAAAAACCCCAGGCGCTTTAAATTAGCAAACAGTTGTGAGAATACAGTTATCTGATATGGTTTTAGCATTCTATATTTATTATATTCTTTATTGTACACCACAAAAATATATATACAGGACAAACAATCATAAAAGCAAGTGTACAATGGGCAGTCTTATCGCACAGGGCAATCTCATTACTAGTCATTTAAACAAAGTAATGGACTCCTAAGCTGTATAATGATTAGCATGTTATAAACTGAGCCTGGTTGAGCCTCAAAAATGTGGCATTAATAACAAAAAATAGCTTAACTATTTTATTTATTTTATGTATACTTCTAAAAGTGCCTTAAATATATTTTTAAATCGCAAAAACAAACTGTCACTGTGTTAAATGAACGTTGCTTTTGAAGTTTTTGAAGACATACACAAAAACATCAAGTCTGACACATCGGCTGTCAAACACGTCGCATTCCGTTTTATGTATTTGATTTTGTGTGAAATAAAAAAAAAACTTAATAACTAACGCATCAAAATAAGAAAAAAACATTTTATTAAATGCAACCAATACCAATAGAGACAGTTCCGTGTCAATAAAATGTTCTTAATAAGTGAACCTGTCGTACAATTCACGTCTAATAACTTATGTGCGTGGTGAGGAACGTCCAATAATATATTGTTTATCTTTCTCTATGGTCTATTATGGCGGAAAGTGACATACGGTACTTTGATTCGTCTTGCATTACTTTTTATTTTGAAATAAAAACGTCAAGTTCAGAGAGGTAAAAAACTGTGTAATAATTAATTTTTTTATACAATATTATCTATTATGTATTTGTAAATAGAATGTACTTTCTGTCCATGTCCTTTTGCACACATAAAATATACCTCACCAGTGGACTGTGTCAACCATAATATTATTGCATAAAAAGGAAAGTAGGACGACAAATATAATTACAGACCCATCCGTTTGATGTCCAATGTCTAAAATATATTTGTAGACAGTTTAACAAAGATTCTAGATGCAAACCAGCTCATGGAACAATCAGGATTGAGCCGTCTATTTAGCTGCTGGTATTTCAACGCAACGTGTGTGAAGTAATACTGTTGACGATTCCTTTCTCTAATGTTAGTCACCGCGTAGCAGTTATCGCACTCGCCGATTTAATGTGTTACATGTGTATTTATAATATTATTGGAATGGCGTATGGTGCATAGCACCGCGTCTGCAAAATACGTACAGTTTTGACTGTACCATTTATTATTTTCAGATTACACCTACAATAAAAGTTTTTTTATTTTTTATTACGATGTTGTTTTTTGTTACGAATAGTTACTTCATAACAGTCACAATCTAGCCTTGAGGCTAATAAGTAACTTAAATTTAACCTAATTTGCTAATAATTTATACGGTAAAGAATGTGTCCATTGGCACTTTTCTTATTGTCTCTATTATGATGGGAAGACACTTAGTTCATGTGTTCTTAAAAGGTAGCACTCACTGCGCTCCGTAACACTAATTTCACTCTAAACTAACTCAAAAGGCTTAGTCCTTTTCAGTCTCCTTATTATGTCCGTGGTGTCAAGGAGCTGGATAGCCTCGACATTCACATGTTTATGAAGTCTCTCTTCATGAGCTTCGGCGTATTTTTTTAAAACTTTGGCGACGAGGTCCACTCCTAAGTCCCGGTGGATGTCCTCGTTTCTAATATACCAGGGAGCGTTTACTATGCTCCGCAGTACCTTGTTTTGAAATCTTTGTATAATTTCAACATTGGTACGTTTTGTACAGCCCCAAAGCTGTATACCGTATGCCCATACAGGCATAAGTACTTGTTTGTACAGAAGTACTTTGTTGTACACTGACAATGATGAATGTCTGCCAAGTAGCCAGTACATATTCCTGTAGCGGATATCTAACTCCAGGCGTTTCTTTTTGACATGAGCCTTCCAGCGAAGCTTGGCGTCAAGCGTCATACCCAGGTATTTTGCAGTATTTTCGTAAGGTATTATGCAACCGTTGATATAAACCGGTGTATAATTAGGGTTTCGGTTTGTGAAGTCTATATGGGTCGATTTGGACTCATTTAACTTAATTCGCCATTTTTTTGTCCAGTTGGTGATGGAGTTCACAGCTATTTGTACTTTATCTACGGCTTCTTTGTGAGTGACACCTATAGCCATGATGGCTGTGTCATCTGCGAAGGTTGCAATAAAGTTGTTTTTCATTTCTGGGATATCACAGGTGTACAATAGGTACAAGATAGGTCCAAGAACACTTCCTTGTGGTACACCAGCTTTTATTTGCTTGAGATCTGAGTAAGCATCTTCATGTCGGACTCTAAACGTCCTCTCTGTTAGGTAAGATTCTAAAATGTCTGCAAATTGTTTAGGAAGCATTTTCCTTAACTTATAAATGAGACCTTTATGCCAAACCTTATCAAATGCCTGTGCTACATCTAGAAAAACTGTAGAACAGACTTTTTTTTCTTCTAGGGTTCTTTCTATAATGTTGGTAATTCTATGTACTTGGTCTATCGTGGAGTGTTTTTCTCTGAAACCGAATTGGTAATTGGGAATCAGTTTTCTGTCTTCTATTATTGGTTTTATGCGTCTTATAAGTAGTTTTTCAAATAATTTTGAAATGATTGGTAAAAGAGATATAGGTCTGTATGATGTTACTTCCTGAGGCGATTTTCCGGGTTTGGGGATCATTATTACTTCAGCAACTTTCCAGATATCAGGCACGTGTTTCAATCGGAATGTTGCATTTATAAGGGTTGTAAGTTTTACTATGGCTTTTCGTGGCAGATTTTGAAGCAGTTCTCCAGTGATAAGGTCGTATCCAGGCGATTTCTTTTTGGCTAAGTTTTTGATCATATTTTGCACTTCTTTCGGCGTAGCTAATCGTATATTCAACTCGTCATGGTGAGTGACATCTAGTGTTATTTTTTCAGAGCTTTCCTCAGCACTTGTTTGAAAAGTTTGTTGTAAATGCTCTGCAAATATATTTGCTTTCTGTTTGTTGCTTATGGCCCATTTGCCATCTATTTGTTTAATAGGTGATGCATGAACAATGGGCTTATTCAGACGTTTAGTGGCTTTCCACAGTGAGTGTTCTGTTTTTCCACTACTTGTTAATTGGCTTAAGTAATTATGTGTAGCATCATCATGATATTCCTGTATTGCTTTACTTAATCTTTTTGTAAGTCTATTTAGCATTGTTTTGTCAGGTGGATATCTTGATTGTTGCCATTTTTGCCTCTGAGCCCTCTTTATGGCTATGAGGTTTCTTATTTCTAACGGATAACTATGACTTGCAACTTTTCTTTTCAAGAGAGGTGTATTTCCCCAAGCGCAGTTTTGAATGTCTGTCACAAATTTTGACACTTCTTTATCCAATTGTTGATTATTTTTGAGTGGTACTTTGAGGTCAATCATATTGTCTAAATCGAATTTGAAGCTATCCCAATCCGTGTTTTTATTCACTAAAGTTGGATTGCTTTCTTTCTGAATTATGGTTTCACTTAAAGTTAAGATAATGGGCGAGTGATTAGAGTTCATATCAAATCCCTCCTGTATGTGAAGATATGTAGCCGACAGATTCTTAAATATGAAAAAGTCGATCAGATCTGGAATTCTTTGGGTATCAGTAGGCCAGTAAGTAGGCTTTCCTGTTGATATTGCATTGCAATTGATTTCTCGCATAGCACTAAGCAATTCCCTTCCTTTAGTGTTGGTTAGTCTAGATCCCCAACGTATGTGTTTTGCGTTAAGGTCACCTCCCAATATAAACGTGTTGCCAAGAAGTTTCAACAGGTTTCTGTACTGCTCTATTTTCAGAGCATGCTTTGGTGGACAGTATATAGCTGCTACGGTAATGTGATGATATTTAGTTTTGACCCTAACGGCTACAGTTTGTATGAACTCTTCTTCATATTTAAGTTCTAGGTAATGGTAGATGTTCTCTCTTATTATAAGGGTACTTCCCCCTCTCGCAGTATTGACAGGGTGCAGTGCATGATATATTTTATATCCGTTAAGGTGTATATACGATTCTCTTGTGAACTCCGATATGAGGCACACATCAATTTTTTCTGTTGCAAGGACCGCCTGTAGCTCGTTTTGATGCTTTAGGAGTCCGTTTGCATTCCACGCCATAATTTTTAGAGTGTTCTTCATTTTTGAGTCATACGAGGTAGCTGCGTAGCACTACTTTCTAGGTTTTTTAACCTTTGTTCAAATGTGGTTAAAATATTCAAAATTTTATTTATATTTTCATTTGTGTCGGCGTCTATTGACGTGGAGGGTTGTGAACCGTGCACTGGTGGTTGTGGTTCAAGAGATTTCGTAGCTTGCGCATAAGACACATTCTTTGATACCCTTTGATACTCTTTGACATTTTTCTTAGCACTAGGAGCCTGAGTGACAGGTGTAGTAACTTTTTTTTTCATGGCTTTATTTTTCAGTTGTTGCAATTCTTTGGCTACCATACACCCTCTGTAGTTGGCTGGGTGTGGCTCACCACAGTGAACGCATTTGGGTTTATCTGCTATAGATTTTGTGCAGTGTTTACCTGTGCACTTCACACATCTAGGTTCCTTGGAGCAATATTTCTGTGTATGGCCATATGCTTGACATCTCTTACACTGTGGTATTAGCTTGGAAGTTTTTAAAGGCTGCACTTCTACTTTACAACCTAATATGGTCTTAATACTATAAATTTTATTTATATCTTCGTCTTTTTGAAAGGAAAGCATAAACATATTTAGAGGTTCCTTAGTCCTCCAACTTAATTTGTTTACCACTTCCTGGATTTTAAAGCCATTAGCATTTCATTCTTCAGCTATTCTATTTGGCATACATGATGAGTGTAGATTTTTTGCTATGACCCTAATTGGTCTGTCTTGTTTGTTCTCATAGGAGTGTCAGAGACAATTATTTTTTAATAATAATTTAGTAATCGCTCTGTAGGAGTCTTCGTTCCTGGCGTTTACTTTGACAGAATCCCCGTTCATCATTTTGACCACAAAGGACTCTTTATTTGAACAAGTCAAGAGAAGATCATAAAACTTCTGGTAGTTTCTGATATTTTCTACTATGACTGGGGGAGGTGGTGGTAGTTTTTTTATTTTTGGTTGCTCGGACTTTGTACCAGCCTAAGGTTCCATGGAGCTTGCTCCTTGCGATACTGGAGACAGTGAAGCATTCAGCTTTCTCTTCTTTCTACTTTTTTGCCGTACCCACTCAGTTTCTCTGGCAAGGTCCTCTTCATCAGTCTTATATTCGACTGTTGACTGGGGCTTATCATTTGTCGAATGTTCCTTCTCTGAAGTAACATTATTTTGTTCCTGGATAAGTTTCTACTTACTTACTTACTGAGCACTTGTACTAGTTGCTGCAGTTCTTGGCGCTCTTTAGCTTCCTCTTTGTACCGGGTGTACAACTGATGTTCCAGATCAGCAGCGTAGCAGTTATCGCACTCGCCGATTTAATGTGTTACATGTGTATTTATAATATTATTGGAATGGCGTATGGTGCATAGCACCGCGTCTGCAAAATACGTACAGTTTTGACTGTACCATTTATTATTTTCAGATTACACCTACAATAAAGGTAATGGCAAATGCTACAAGCTCCACACAACTCCACGGAACTGGAATGAAGCATATGCCATGTGTCAGCTAGAACAATCCTCCCTAGCGGTGATCAGCAATCGACTGGAAGCAGATTACCTTGCAAAGTTAACGGAATCAACACCAAAACCAAAGATCAAAGAGGACTACCAAAGAGGAATATATCACCTGGGCTTTCATAACAGATTTAACGAGGGCTGGCAGACAATTAAAGGTACGTGAGTGACTTTTAACTACGAGTCGTTTTTATTAGTGGAATAATACTGATTCATGAGGCTTGTGGCTATATAATTACATCTGGCGTTGCGTGGATCGATGTGGTGACCATCCATAATAAGATGTACAAATGCCAGCAAGAGGCTCTAGGCCAGCAATGGATGTCAGCGAAGGCGATATTCAATATGTAAGGCTTAACAACGCTTGATTGTTATTCGCGCGAGTTTTTGTAGTATTATTTCCGCGCGTTTTTTTTTCGCACTTCATACAATTCCATAGGTGTCAGAATGGGCGGAAAAAAAGTCGCGCGAGTAAAAATTGTAGTGCATGCTAAGCCTAAGAGATTAATCACGGGATTTTTCGATTTCACTTGTCAATCCCATACAATGTTGTCTTTTTAACAATCACTATCGCCACGCTTTCGATGATAGAGTGCCACTTGTCTGGACCCTCAGGACACTACTGGGTCCAGGCTTTGACAGTCGTTACGGGTAATCTGAAGCACAAGTACCTAGTGTGAAAAAAATGTTTATTTATAAATCAAAAACCCGACTGCTTAAGAAGCGAACTAAAAAGCTGTAAACAAGAAAAAAATATGCTGTGCAGTCGGATATGATGTGCAGTTTTATATTTTGTAATTTAACTTTTTTATTTACAATTTTTCTTAAAACCCTTCATTCTGATACCCTACTCGATGGTCAAGGAATAAAAAAAATGGATTTCGCACAATACCTACGTCGCCCAGAAACCGCCATATTTGTTTTTTTTTAAATGCATCTATCTAAGAACTTTTGGGCGGTCACGACGTATCTAATGATGTTTTAATAATTATATAAATCCATCTAGCGGTTTGAAAGATATGAAGTAATAAAGAATATTACATACATGCAAACAAACATACAAGATACGCGCGATAAACATAACCTTTTCCTTGCAGTCGGGTAAAAAGGTTTATCGTTTTACGTAGTAACAGGGTTGAGCAGGTCAGATTGGTAGTCGATCTATGTAAAATACTATATAGGTGTTCCGCTAGGTGCGATCAGATCATGACTGAGCTATGGTTTTGACCGTGAATTTTGTTCTAGGAACACGATTGAATGTAGATCGGGACGCTTGGTTTGACAACTACCAACCAGACGAAGACAACAGTGAGTGCGGCTCAATGTTTTTCAACGGACGCCTTATCAACACCGCATGCGATATGAGGAGCTTCTTCATTTGTGAACACGAAGTAGATAATTTACCTGCGTCTATCACCACCAGTTTATCCGATTCAAAGCGGCCAATATTACATCCGTATGTCGGTGGTGGCGTTGAATAATTAATCCTCATGGTAGTATTTGTTAACCAAACACCACTTGTAAAACTTAAGACGGTACCCTGACCAAAAAATCGGCATGAGATATGAGCGTTCCTATTGGTCTAGCGGCACTGGTAGCGCATGAATTACAGTAGTGAATACGCCCAGATTTTAGAATAAAATCTTTATAAAATCGAATTTTGGTCTTTTGAAAAAAGTAATTCTACAAAAATGTTGGTTATTAAATTGTCTATCCATTAGTGTTAGTACAAAAAATAATCAATGAACACTTTACGAGGAGATGCATAATATCAATAATTATTTCTTATTTTTATGTTTTTTTGGAAGTAGATTAGTGAAATATACAACATTTAAAAAAAAACTAAATCTACCATTTTAGAATCAATATTATGTAGAAATTTAATGTATTTTTATTAATTGATATTTCTTTTTAAATAACGAGTAGATAGCTCCTAAAAACAGCACAAAAAACAGCTTGCGCGGCGTTTTGCTCGGGGTACCGCCTTAACAAAAGTTGAGTACCAGCAGCCCGCCTGTTAGCTACATTCAGACGGCAAAATTTTCTCCCGTAAACCACTTCAAACTAATATTATTAAGAAGTCAAATTGTTTTTTGTACAAGGTAATCTTTGGCAAGAAGTTTTTATCTCATTATGAATACTCAATCAATGATAGACAAGTAAAATTTCAAAATTTTAAAAAGCCCCCGACACATTTATCTAGCGAAAACACCCTGATTTAAACAGTAAAACGCCCATAACTTTTGAACGGCTTAACAGTTTTTATTCAAACATAGCTTAGAACACTCTCGACAAAATCACCTTTCAAACAAAAAACACGAAATCAAAATCGGTTGATCCGTTTAGGCGCTATGATGCCACAGACAGACACACAGATACACAGCAACACATGTGAAACTTATAACACCCCTCGTTTTCCGGCGGGGGTTAAAAACTTAATTAATGCCGACGGTCATTACTCACTTTTTATCCCCGCAAAATTGACGGTAGGTAACGAACGGGAGTGAAGTCGCTGCAAAAAGCTAGTTTAAATCAATAAGGCCTTGAATCCTTGATAGTACGTAGGTTTATTAAGTGCATTTCAGTGGAGAAATTTTATGTTTCAATAAAATTGATATTAAAATAGAACTATTGTTTCCTTTTATACTTATAACATATTTTTATTTACACTCACAACGTTATGTTATGTATTGTATGTGGATAGTTAAAATAAAAAATAGTAGTTTATGCAATGGTCATATAATAGTGGTTATTAAAACACGAGTGTGGGTTAATATAATAATATATATATAATAATATCACGCGAGTGTTTTAATACCTAATTATATGCCGTTACATACACTACTTTATCTTCACTCATACGGTTAAAATAAAACAAAAGTGGAAACGGAAAAAGTATGTGGTATGGCGGGCAATTTAGATTCTCATTGCGCTTAACTGCGCAATCCATAGATAATGACACTTCTTTTCTAAATTAAGTCAATGAACCCATACGCGCCAATTAAAAAGTAAAAGTGTGCTATATAAATTAAAAAGTTATTTTATGGTGCAGTTGTTTGAAAATCGAAGGAAAATGTTGCACTATAATAGATTTTAATTTTTTTTATTTTACCTATCCACGAATATAAAGGGTACAATTTAAATGCACATCAACTTTTTGACCCTATAACTAATTACCAAGTTAAATATATTTACTTCATATAAATTAAATTCACTCTATACCGAGGTGCCTCAAAAACTACGTTTTAAGTTCCAAAATAAATAAACACTCATCAGAATAATTGTACATTTTGTATTAAATTCTTTTTGCTTATCAAAATGGATAAATGCTCACCAATTATTGTTTACTGAAATAATAACATTCAAATAGAAAATTACAGTTCTAAATACCTTTAGTGTAATCAAATTATCCAACCTGAATCCAAAATATATTATTGTAAAATTAAGATTACAGTCGTTTCCATTTGTTTATTTACCCCGCAACCCGCACAGGCGCCACCGGCACGTGACGCACAGACCGCTGCAGAGTGGTCTAATATTTATGTTATAAATAATAAGTCCGTTTCACAACAACCCAAACCCACCATTACTCTCAAACAATGGACTGAAGCGTACCAATGAGCTAAATTGCCTAAAAGACTGCCCGTCAAACAGACAAACGGGCGAGCAGAGCCTACTGTGACAGGTTTATCACAGTTTGGGAGCAAAAACCGTGATAAAATGCGTGACTCAAGCCTAGCACAGAGGCCGTGCTCGACCAACAGCAGGTGACAACATGGAATGTAAAACTTTCGATGTCCACTGGGAAATGTTCGATGATTTTAAACAACACTTTTTAGTGAATGGGTAATAATGACGCCAATCTACTGTGATGATTGGCTAACTGGTAGATGTACTTGTCCTACATCCTTGAAATAGTATATCTGTAAACATTTGTTGGGTTTAGCAATCAGGATCTGAAGTAATATAATATCTGAAGTACGTGGAACCACCTCCTGAAGCCAGGGATACCCCTATTGACAAGAAGAGAACGAGAGGGCTGCCAGCTAAATCTAAAAAAGGTCTGTTGATTCATTTTTTTTTCTTTTGTCAGTTTTTTTTATAAAGATTCTTTGATTGACTGATTTTAAGTATTGTGTTCCTTGAAGTGCCATTGATAAATCTTAAGTACAAGCTAATCGCTATATCTATTCGCTCATGCGTCAACATGCTATCAACCCAGACTCCAAGATATTTTACGGAATGCGTGCACAAAACTTCAGTACTGCCACAATTGGCCGCATAAAGACGTAAGTCTTTACCAAAGTCAATTTTAAACGTTTCACACCAGAAAAAAGGTACAAAGAAACATACCAAAGAGACATTATATAACTTGTGGTTTCATAACTATCATGTGTGTATCTACATGTTCAGATCGGTTCTTTAGTAACCCAGTCGTATCACTTAGGTACAAAATGCATAGTACTACCGAGTTAGTTATATATATTCACAAGAGTAATGTTCACGCAAGAGCACGTACAACCATTTAGGGATCGACTTCACATGGATGACTAGCTTCCGAGAGAAAATGGCAAAATTATGTCTATAGGTAGTTGTATAAGTAGTATTTTTTGCGTTATGGTGTTGTATGTATGTACGAGTATTATGTTCCTGTGTCCGGTCCTCTGAGTGGTGGGTCCTGGTCACCATGATTTATTGACAGCTGTGCATGCACCGTTTGGACCTTTTTTCTTGCGCAATTTCATGATTCTAGATTTTATTTTAAGTTGTTAAATAGTAAATTTAAAAAATAACACATTTTAGTAACTAGATGTTTGCGTAGTGATGATTGTGTAACTAGATGGATACCCAACTGTAACCAATAACCAGTCTTAAAGGCTGGAGCATGAAGAATTTGTTCGATGTTAAAACCCTAGAGCTAAAACATAGCTTGCTACGGGTACTTTAAAAAATAAAAAATAAAGTGAAGATGTGTGACGAATTTACAACAACGTACATCTACCTGTGACGTATTGACGCATACTTTTTCATGCTTATGACGAATTTACTATCAATGTATGGAACTTACAAAAGTGTGACGAGTCGAATTTGTAGCCAATCGACAATAACCCTTATAAAAGCTCCGCACTAAAATGTTAAAAAAGGAAACCTTATGGTGCGACTTCGCCTATTATCTAGGACAGTTTGTTTGTCTGTGTATCTCAGCTGGATATTTTAGAAATTATGATTTATGGATTTGAATCCTTAAAACGATTATATAAGTATAGGCTGACTTTGATGTTCGTGACACTCCCTTAGTTCAGACACGTGAGCGACGCCAGGTCAGCCGCTGTAAACTCCTACATAATAAAAGACATTTGCGAGGTCAACGATGACGCTGAATTCTGATCAAAGCAAATACCAATAAAATATCTAAATGGAATCATCAGATGTTCGCCTCTGTGCATTTGTGTGCGTAAAGTATTAAGTAAATAGGATTGATCAATTGTTTTTTTTTTTTTGTGAAGTGCAACTACGACTGCGAGTAATTAATTCTACTTTGCAAAATAAAAGCGGAATTGAATATTAGAACCTTGTAGGAGTGAAACTCATGTTGGTTTTTTATTCTCCTCTGAATTTCATGGCAACCAAACGCATCAGTAGTATCACTTGATTATGGCCTACTTCCAGCGGCCCATGTGTTTACAATCCACTTCATCAAAGCAACCGCTATTAGTTTAGTTTCAGAGAGTGATATTATTGTCGCAAATCTCATCTAAACAGTTAAAGGTTGCGGGTATCCGGTGGATCCGAGACGCTCAGGACCGATCAGTGTGACTAAGCTTGCGAGAGGCCTATGTCCAGCAGTGAACGTCTTTCGACTGAAATGACGACGATTATGACATCAAAACGTACATCGGTAGACCAGGTATATTACAAAGAGTCAATATTGTTTGAATGTTTATAAAAGGTAATCTGTAGAATCTCGTAGCCCAGTAGAAATCGACAATAAAAATACCGGCCAAGTGCATGTCGGGCCACGCGCAATAATAGGGTTCCGTAATTGCATGATAATGCAGACTAAGAAGAGGGTTTTTGTTGTTACATGAACATTGAAACGATTTCAGCGGCTCACAACGTCTAAAAACGGGTCCACATAGGACGATGGTAACTGAAGAAGGAGTTATAAAATCCAACTTCACAAGTGATATTATCCATTTGAGTACCACCGCGGGTAGAGGCAAGCGTTTGTAATAAAGATTTATAACAAGCGTCACTTAATAATTTGAATACAGTATTGCCGTTACGGAGATAGTCTTCGTTAAAATCTCGAAATATTTAGAAGCCGAAAACAAATATTTTAGTATGAGTATTTTCAAACAACCTACTCAACTACCAAAAAGAAAATCAAATTATTTAATGATAGGAACAAACAACCAACGTAAATAAGCTGCAATAAATAATCTATATGAAGGACGTCATGGAGCCACGGGAAATGATATGTTCGTTCCTGGATCCTCACTCGCACTTTTTCTTTTTCTTTCGACATTTAATAAATTTTGAATGTATTCACTATTTCGTTACCGTAAGTTCTTCGCTACTCAATTAGGGATGTAATCGGCTCGGATATTGACTTTATAGATGGATAACGACAAAAGAAAATAAGTAATTTAATATTTATATAAGATGATATTATAAAGAGGCCCGCCCGCCTCAATGAGGGGGTTACTATATTATAAAAAATGGTTACTATATTATATACCGATTTTTACATACAGTGTACATAGTGCTGGCCCAGGTTCCATACATTTCTGGAAGATCTCCTTTAATTTAAAAAACAACCAAATACTTCGGCCCAGCTCTTAGGCAAGTACACGTCCCCCGACATCGCTTCTTCGCTTGCAGGCTATTATTTTGAGAAGGTGGGGTGGGGCTGGCTCGTGGCTAGTTTTCTTGTAAAGAGATGTGTATCTTTTTTTGTGTACAATAAAGTATATTATATTTTATTCTATTCTATCCTAGTAGGATAAGGCCACAGGAGCTCATTCCTCAACCCCACTCGTTGGTGTTTTTCTCTAACCCCAGCCACTTTTGCACTTTGTGCCAAGTGCAAATCTTCGAAGCTTCGAACGCATGGAAATCTTCGAAGGACCATAGTTGGGTCCCTATAGAGTTGCGGTTGGGCTTAAACTATTTCAAATTTAATATACTTTAAAAAGTACAGAACATATTTGTATCATATTTTATGACTTATAAAGCAAAAAGTCTCAAAATTTCGAGCAAACTTTGAAGTTGAAGTTTTGAATTTTTTGAAGTTGTTAATTTGGATTAAGACTTTCCTAACTGGCCAAGATACTCAAAATCCAAATTCGACTGACAAAGTGTCATTCTATCAGCGTCAACGATGGTCGAAATGCCAGAATGCAAAGGATTGATGACGTGACCTTTCGATCGCTCTTGGCATTCCCATATTTTTTTTACGTTTGTTCAATCGCTATTGTGATGCCTTCGTTAATAGGATGTCACATGTCCAGAGCCTTTTGATCCACTGGTCTATTCTGGTAAGGTAGAGTGTGCTCGAAGTGAATTTTCCACCTTGATTGAATGAAAGTTTTCACAGATAACAAAAAATATTTAACTTATAAAAGGATCCTTTTTTCTAGAAAATTAAACAGTTCCTTTGAAATAGACCACGGAAGCGTAGCCACGTGAATAAGCTAGGAAAATTAGGCTTTGCGCCGATCTTCAGTGGAGGCCTTAATATAATTGATATTAAAATACATTTTTTTTGGTGTTTAATACGTATATTTGGTACAAATATTAATTAAAAAAATATTATTCTAAGAATTAGGTATTGTACAATAAAATATAAATAATAATTTAAAAATAGGTACAAAAGGCACACTGAACTGAGAGACATTCTGTAAAATAATACAATATATTAGACAACAAACTTATAAGATCAGGATTAAAGACTCATTGAATGATTGACAAATATTAAGTATTGTTGAACTTACATTCTTATTGTCGAAATATAATAATTATAATGAGTATTTTGACAATTTAATTGGATTTGACGTATAAAGTTTAACCTATATCTAAGTCTATTTTAAAATGTGTAATAAAATAAAGCACCTAACACCCACTTCCGACAATGTACAAAATGACAACATATAAAATACTCTCACAAAAGTAACCTTCTCCAAACTTAAAATATTTAAGTATATTCTCATTATCTATATTTTATGCGTCTTTAAACACCGCCTTACCGACTAGAGGTAGGTACCGCACTGCGGGACCGCCGTACGAAAGAAGTTCCCTCGCTGGCTCAAAGTAAGACACGATCCAATACAGAAGCACGAGGTAGAAGAATAGTGATACCAAGCGGTCCAGTATGTACAGACTGAAATAAAACATTAATTTAATTTGAAAGGAACATCATCAATATCAAGTGTTTTAATTAGGACAAAATTGGTCAAAACATCAATAAAAAATTTAGGACAATATTTCAATTCCACGTAAAAAATAATAGAACACAAGAAACTAGGGCTGAGAATGCTTCCTTGTGGTACACCATAAACATTCCCTTTGTAATGGAGCGATTAGTGATTATTTTTATATCACTTATAACATTATGTATGTCAACGTATAACTTTCGGTTCGCCATGTATTTGACTGTTAAAAGTTTTGGTGTTTCTCTTAATAAGTTGTATGTACAATGACGAATGAAGCAGTAATAACACAGAATGAGCTGTCAATATGAAATTGAATGACAGTGAGGGTATTATATTACTGTCGGTAATTAAATCATTTATGTCTTGTTTAAATATGTACAAGCTAATTTAACGATTTAATTTATAGTTTAGCAATAAAACATTTTATTCTCTAGCAATTCAGTTTTATGGCTGTTTAAATAACTGGCTTTTGTATATATAATAAATACTTTGTATTTTAGAGGTTGACAGAATAAGTAGCATAATATTGATTGAATGACATGTTATGTTATTAACGTTAACGATTTATTCAAAAGTATACCTTCTTATATAATAAACATATAAAAGAAGAAAGTGACTGACTGACTGACTGACTGACTCACTTACTGACAAACTTGGTACGTAGGTTTCTTTGGTAGTGTAGGTGAGCACTAAGAAAGGATTTTTGGAAATTCTACCCCTAAGGGCGTGAAATAGGGGATGAAAGTTTGTATGAAAATCCGTCAGTTTTAAAGTCAGGATCTTCATATTTTGGGTTTAGGCTGAAGATTTAAAAAAAAAAAACACGTTTCTCGAGGATTTTGAAAATTCCACCCCCATGAGGGTGAAAAGGGGGACGAAGGCATGGGAATAATGAAATCGTCTAGAGACTTGAAATTTTGCACATGGATACGCTTTATAGTGTGCAGGCATCCACTAAGAAAGGATTTCTGTGAATTCCACCCCTAAGGGGGTGAAATAGGGGATGAAAATTTGTATGAAAGTCGGTCAGGATTGAAGTTGGGCTATTCAAATTTTGGGTTTGGGCTGAAGATTAAAATCGTATATAAACATATTAATATCTTCTTCTTCTATTATTGTATATCTCCAAAAAATATAAAAGAAGAAAGTGACTGACTGGCTGACTCACTCACTGACCATCAACGCACAGCCCAAACGGCTGAAGCTTCAATCATGAAACTTGGCATGTAGGTTCCTTTGGTAGTGTAGGTGAGCACTAAGAAAGGATTTTTGGAAAGGCCACCCCTAAGGGCGTGAAATAGGGGATGAAATTTTGTATGAAAATCCGTCAGTTTTAAAGTCAGGATCTTCATATTTTGAGTTTAGGCTGAAGATTATTAAAAAAAAAACACGTTTTCAGGGATTTTGAAAATTCCACCCCCCCATGAGGGTGAAAAGGGGGATGAAGTCATAAGAATAATGAAATCGTCTAGAGACTTGACATTTTGCACGTGGATACTTTATACTTTGCAGGCATCCACTAATAAAGGATTTCTGTCAATTCCACCCCTAAGGGGGTGAAATAAGGGATTGAAGTTTGTATGACCGTCGGTCAAGATTGAAGTTGGGATCTTCGAATTTTAGGTTTGGGCTGAAGATTAAAATCTTATATAAACATCTAAACATATTAATATCTTCTTCTTCTATTATTGTCTATCTTCTAAACATATAAAAGAAGAAAGTGACAGACTGACTGACTCACTCACTGGCCATCAACGCACAGCCCAAACGGCTGAAGCTTCAATCATGAAACTTGGCATGTAGGTTCCTTTGGTAGTGTAGGTGAGCACTAAGAAAGGATTTTTGGAAATTCCACCCCTACAGGCGTGTGTAAAGTTTGTATGAAAATATGTCAGTTCTAAAGTCAGGATCTTCATATTTTGGGTTGTCAGCATGACAGTATTACTGGCTGCTGATTTTCGTCAAACATTTCCAATAGTGCCGCGAGGAACAGGTGCAGATGAAATTAAGGCGTGTCTTAAGAAGTCCTCTCTGTGGTCTTCAGTAAAAATACATAAACTATCCAAAAATATGAGAGTAACTACACTTAAAGGGTGAAGTCGCTGCTGGTAATTTTTCGGCACTATTACTAAAACTCGGAAATGGTATTTATGCAGAAAATGATGGTATGTTTACCACCTGACCTTTGTACCGTTGTAACAACAGTTCCAGAGTTGATAGATAAAATTTATCCGGATGTTGCTTGCATATAAAACAAATCTTTGGAATGGTTGTGCGAAAGGGCAAAATTAATAACATGTTGTTGAAATCATTTGAAGGCGAAGAAATGCTTTACAGCTCGATTGACACTGTAGTAAATCCAGACGAGGCCGTCCATTATCCTGTAGAGTGCTTGAACCCTCAAAACCCATCAGGTTTCCCTTACCATAAGCTTTTAATGCGTGTTGGTACACCAGTAAGGTTGCAGAGAAATTTAAAACCCCCTAAACTTTTTACTGGAACTAGGATACAAGTCAAAGCTTTGTCGCGTAATGTGGTAGTGGCAACTATTTTGACCGGACCTTCTCAGGGCGAAACTGTGTTCATACCACGAATTCCATTGATTCCTAATGATCTTCCCTTTGAATTCAAGAGACTGCAGTTTCCTTTGAAAGTCTGCTTCGCCATGACAATTAATAAGGCTCAAGGACAAACCCTGAAGTATGCTGGTGTAGATTTGAGGGAGAATTGCTTTTCCCATGGACAGTTCTATGTAGCGTGTTCACGTGTTAGCTCATCAAATAGTCTGGTGATATTGGCGCCGACATCCAAAATTTTTCCCCATGAACCATGAAAAACAACATTTTTAACCATGTTGTTTAATTATTTATGATTATGATTACTTATTATCAGTCATGGATAAACACAGAAATAATGAAGGGATAGGGACAGGACAAGGATAGAGCGTATTGATTTAAAGTAGGTAACTATAAGTCTGTCCTAAGAAACACTTTCATATTACATTATTTTTATCATAATTATTTTTTACTTTTTCTCTACATACTGTTAAAATATGGTAAGGAGAAGCATGTAGTCTACGCGTGCGAAGCCGCGGGTAAAAGCTAGTAACTTTATAACACCGTAATTTCGTAGTAGATAAAAATCAAATAATGAGTTACGTGCCGAAAATTTAAAATTCACTTTTAAATTTTCATACATCACATCATCAGCCTATTAATGTTCCCACTGCTGGGACACAGGCCTCCTCTCTGTGAGAGGGAATGGGCCGTAATCCACCACGCGGGCCCAGTGCGGGTTGGTGGATGTCACAAGTCTTCGAATTTCTAGTTCTAGGACATGCCGGTTTCCTCACGATGTTTTTAAAATTTTCGGCACACATTAATTATTTGAACACGCTTTTTTAATTTAGTCATTAGTAACGTCTAAAGAGCATGTTGAGGACGTGCACGCTGGATATAAATTTACATTATCTTCTACAGACAAAAATATCACAATTAAATACAGATAGTATCAATTAGCACACAGCATACCGAAGATGAATAAATTATTTCGTTCAACTGTAGGCCTACGTCTTTTATATTGACTGTTTCACATATCATCAACAATTTAAGAAAACTTACATGTTATTCTGCAGTCTAGCTTTGGGTAAATTCTCCATTTTCTCCTTTAAGCAGTACAGTTTTCCTCCAATCATGCAGGTCTCAATATATGGCTCATCCTCTATGATGGTCAAATCCATCGGGTAGGTTTTTTTGTCGACAGGGTTCAGCAGACCAACTAGGGACTTGAAGTTGTTGGTATCGAACCACCATTCCCGAGTCGTGAAGTATTGGAGAACTTCCAGACCAATCGTTATTCTGTTTTGGATGCGAACCATGCTGAAAACAGAACGTGTATTTTTGGATACATGGTACACACGATGCAATAAAAATAAAATTACACTAGCCCATACGAATAAAACTGGTTGAGATATAGCATCCATAACTTGCTGTTATAACGACAGACTTTATAAGTAGGTCTAAACTATCTATACTTAATTAATTGTTACCTCCTACATGTTTATGAGGTCAATAGCATTGACCTCATAAATGTAATTACGTTTTAAATAAAGTTAAGAGCTAAGTCATAAATTTATAAAGTCTGTAAGTATACGGAAATAATGCCCTCATTATTGCAGATCCGATATTCAAATAAAAATACGAATTTTGAGTAGATACTTACAATCGCCTCTGTCTGAACAAGAACAGCAGGAAATCGATGAAGTAAGCCGGTATGATGTGATAGAAGAACACACACAAATCATGTATAAACTTGTTGTGCCTTATGTTCCCGTCGGGGTACCACAGAGGCCCCTCAAAGGGGAACTTACGCACGGTGGCTTTGCCGATGTCCAAGACTTGCTTCCACGTCGTGTTGCGGTCGTCACCGGTCGTCAGGTTGTATACAGGGATGTCGGGTTGTCTGAAATTAATAAAGAAGTCTTTTTTGTCATAATGTCTATGGAAATGGGACTTCCGGATATACTAACTACATTATGTATTCAGATAGTTTATTATGCGTACACTTTCTAACTGAATTTTATTGTTGATTTTTTGTTGCTAGAAATAAGATCACTTTCACATTCCGAGATTAATCGAGTTAGTACAAAGTCAAACTTACGACGATCGGACACGGGATTAGCCTGCATTAACACCCGGTTTCCCGACACTCAATCATCGGGCTGTTAACGTTATCGACGAATAATCGCCAGTTAATTCTACTTTCAGTTTCGCCTTAAACCAAGTGTGACAAGCGGTTGAAGATTTGTCACATTTGAGAAAAATCTCTTATTAACCACATGACACGTCACAGCATTTTTGAGTTTCTAGAAAGGTTTTTCAATGTTAATCAAATTAGGCACGTTGACAATAGTCAACGTGCCTAATTTATAATTGTTGGATATTGGTCGACTATTCGCAGATTAAAATTAATATTATGATTTTAAAGACTTTTATTACGATATAAAGATAATAGGGGTCGGCGAAAACTATGGAAGGGTTTCAGTTATAAAAAATATGTTACTTAGATGAATATAATAGACGAGTAACAAGATTTAAAAAAATACAAATAATCGCAAACTTTTTAAATCCATTTTTTGCATTATAAAAAGCATGAAACAATTATAAAAAAACAAAAACTGATACTGTCCTGGGCATCGAACCTTCCTCACGCGCTTTAATGTTGACTGTACCCTGTACTTAGTACTTACCAAGCTCAGGTTTTAGATAGGTTTGTGTTTAACTTGAAGCAGACGGGGTGGTTACCCCGCCAGGGTATACAGCGCTTATCAAGGTCGCACAGGTGAACACGCTTACTGGATCCCTTTTTCTTGGATAGGTGACCCTGCCAGGGTAAGCAACACTATCCAAGGTCAGTCTTTGGATGACTGACCATCACCACAAAAATTTGGTCTCCCATCCTAATGTCACCTCGCTAGGTTAAAGAATATCTGCTACATGCAATCTCTTTTCATCCATCTTTTTCACAGCCAATACAGTACGACAGTTCTAATCACGGATTTGTAAATTTTCCCCTTTTACTTGAGGGGCATTCGTGGGTCGCAAGCTGTTCCTGTGCCATTTCATCCATCCCGAGTTGATCCGGTGCGTTACGAAAATACTCTGACTCCAAAACTAAGTGTATGTTCATTTGGTAGCATTACCTTTGAGTATCCTTGCCAGTCTTGTAGCCGATGATGATGATGCTGTTAATAGCGATGTCAACGGGGATGACCTCGGCGTGGTAGTGACCGTAGCAATGCATGGAACGGATGACGCCCTTGCCCGCACCCACCATCAGTCCGATGGGACCGTTCAAGTTGTCCACCCAGCCTGGTATGGGCTCCTTATACGATGGAGTTACTAGAATAATAATTTGTTATTTTTAATACGAGCACCCAGTTAATTTTTAAAGAATTTCGGGTTTCATGTCAAAGTCGTGAACTCCAACCGAAAAAACACTAGGAGGTATCTACTGAAGAAAACTTAGCATCAATGTGGTCCGTTTGTGTAAATTCTCAAGTATTGACATAAATGAGTATCTCATCAGATGAATTGTCTGAAGCAGTTAATATGATCAATAAAGATTTAGCTCGTATTGCTGAGTGGTGTTTGGCTCATGGTCCTAGGGTTAATCCTGCGAATACTCAAGTCATTGTTGTCGATAGTCCTAGGTTGCGCTCAAGAGTTAACCGGTCGCAGCTCGCCCGGATTGTTATTGATGACTCAGTTATTCCATACAGCGCGAGAGACTCAGTGAAAGACCTAGATATTTTCGTTGACATAGACTTTTTGTGGGGTCCTCAGCTGCAGGAAGTTAGCCGTAAGGTGTTTTCGTCTGGGGCGTCTTTGCGCAGACTATGCAATTTCTTTCCTATTTTGCAGTTGGGGGTTGGGTAGAGGATTGGGAGGAGGGTTTGGGCAATCGCTCACCCAATCCCTCCTTCTCCCAATCCTCGATTATTCCGATGTCAGTTATTTAGATCTAACTGTAAGTGCGGCATATAAGCTTGAGCGACTCCAAAACGGTTGCATTAGATCATTGAGATAATATGTACTACGTACCATTAGATTCATATTTGGTTTAAGCAAATATGACCACCTTTCCGAATTTCGTATTAAGCTCAAGTGGCTGCCAATCCGCCTTCAACGGAGTGCCCACATTTTATTTTTACTCTACAGTGTTCTGTTTATTCCTACAACCACACATACAAATGGTTGCTTTTGGATATGTGAAAAAATCACGGCAGTAGTACTCGACGTATATATAACGAAATTAAAAGGAGAACTATCACAGCTAAGTAGGCTTTACAAGGTTACGAGTAATAGTCGACCAACTTACAAAATTTACATGGAAAAGTAAAGATTTCGTATATTGATGTATGGGGACAACAGTTTTCGAACGGCAAAGTTAATTTAGAACCTTCGTTCGAAAGAGGTTCTTATTGCCTTTGAACGTTAGTAATGTAACGTAATTATTTTGGTGAATGCAGCTGTTTATACGAAAACCTCTGTGCGCGAGTCAGACTCGCACTTGCCCAGTATTTTTTTTAAATTTTAATATCTTTTAGGCCATCCAAAGCTTGTCTGCTAGATATCTATGTCAGCGATACGATCATATTGTTATTTTTGCAACAACTTAATATTATGTGTACATTGTATACATACTATTAAATTGTTGTAAAAGAGATGTGTAACTTGTTTAGTGTACAATAAAGTATATCCTATTATATTCTCATCGAGAAGGTGTGCAATAACAAAGCCATGCCTAGTAGCCTCACCTATGCTAGGTCGGACAACAACGGAAGGCAGTTGCGGGTAACTCTCCCGGACAAGAGCTTCTGCCAGCCTTTTTGAGTAGGTGTAGGAGTTGGGATGCTTCTGGTAGATGGAAGGTGCCAGAAGGTTGAGCTGCTCTTCCTTCAGCCAGCTGGCTGCGCGGAGAACCTCGTGCGGATCCGCTGGAGGATCGAACACCTGAAGAAATTAAAATAATCGCTAAAAATTGATTCATTTTTATATAATTATGAACGTGGATTAGATTATAATACATCTACTAGTTGCCAATTAAGTCACATATCGTGTGATACCTATATGAAAATATGAGGTAGAAAAATAATAATTCTATTTAGTTTGTCAGTGAGATTATCAAATATTATTGGACCCGTATTTTTTGCTTTATCAAATAAATAAAAATTGACAAAGATAAAGCGCATCAAAGTTCAGGAATGGGGGCTTGTGACGTCATTTTGTCAGTATAAAGTGTAGCACACCGTGACGTCACACGATATTAAAAATGGCAAAAAAAATACGTGTCCAATATTTTAAGTTATCTAACTGACGGACTCAATAGATATTTGTCAACTACCCTATTGTGTTCTCTACTTAATTTGTGACATTTGCAATCTTATATTTTTCTAGTAGGTCACAGCGATGAGTGGCAGTCTTTCGATGTTAGAATAGATAACCTAGTTGAATAAATAAACATTTACTTTAACAGTTTTCTCTTTTAGATTTTACCTTTTCAGCCATTCTTTCGTAGTCAGGATAACAGAAAGCGGTAGACAGATGAATAAAGGCGACTAGCTTCTTCATTTTCTTCGCCATATCTAGTACTCGTAGGGTGCCTTTGGTATTCATCTCTAGACCTTCCTTCAGAGGAGCTTCAAGTCGCAAACTCGCCGCAAAGTGAAATACTATTGACACCTAGAATTAAAAACAAATGTGTTGATGAAACAATATTAACTATTTGTAACGAATAAATAAATGGAGAGTAAGAACGAACACTGCAGTTGGTTTTTAAGGACACTTATAAATTGGAAATTCTGAATTGAGTTACTTAAAAACATCTTCGATGTCTTTAATACCAGAAATTAACCAAAAAAATTTGGGACCCCAGAATATGGCGCCCAAAATCCGCCATTTTTCTATTGTCCAATTTTAACGTAGCCTATGACACTCGCAGGGTTAAGACGAATCGATTGACGTATGAATCATCAAAATCGGCCAACGCGTTTGGTTTCTGGAACGCCACATAGGAACAAACATACATACATACATACATACATACATATATACATACATACATACATACATAGACTGATAAACACATTACCCTCCTTCGGCAGTCGGGTAAATAGACCTTTATCGACTCCATGGTAATCACACCGAAAAGCTCAGCATTTAAGATTCGAATATTCCTAACGAATTTTATGGAATGGGGTTAGTAGCGCATAAAGCATATGATATAATTCTATGACGAGAGAGTGTGGCAGATTTGAATGAAGTTGTAATACTCGTAACCAATAAAACATAGTAAAAGAAAAACTGGGTTGATTATGCAATCGTCCGTAGGTATCTATTATAGCACGGAAGTAGCTTTAGTTTGTAACTTCATCGATTTATTTCGGAAACATGGGTATAAGAACTTACAGTTGAAACTATGATAAGAAAATATCGGATTATAATTCTTCATCTCCTCTGGATATTATGCCAATTTATTTGAGGTCAGCCTCCTAGTACTTCTGCGACACACGGTAGGGTTGTGGGTTGTCGGAATATAATTATATAAAAAAAAACCGGCCAAGAGCGAGTCGGACACGCGCACGAAGGGATCCGTACTTGGTAAATTGTGGTTTACGATTTATGACGTATTAAAAAAAACTACTAACTAGATCTCGTTCAAACCAATTTTCGGTGGAAGTTTACATGGTAATGTACATCATATATTTTTTTTAGTTTTATCATTCTCTTATTTTAGAAGTTACAGGGGGGGGGGGACACACATTTCACCACTTTGGAAGTGTCTCTCGCGCAAACTACTCAGTTTAGAAAAAAATTATATGAGAAACCTCAACATCATTTTGGAAGACCTATCCATAGATACCCCACACATGGGGGGTCGATGAAAAAAAAAATTGTTTCAGTTTATTTATTTATTTATTTAATACTTTATGCACACTAACGTACAGAGGCGGACTTAATGCCTTAGGCATTTTCTACCAGTCGACCTTTGGGTGATGCAGAGAAAATAGTGGTAGGTGCAATATTTTGAGTTAAGCAAATCGCGTTTATTTAAAACGTATACCTAGACTTTAAATAGTTTCAAGTATGGGAACCCCCACAATATATAGTTTTTTTTCAATTTTTGTGTGAATATCTAAATGCGGTTCACAGAACACATCTACTTAAGTACCAAGTTTCAACAGCATAGTTCCTATAGTTTCGGAAAATAGTGGCTGTGACATACGGACGGACAGACAGACAGACAGACATGACGAATCTATAAGGATTCCGTTTTTTTTCATTTGGCTACGGAACCCTAAAAAGTGTGTTATCTTTTGAGAAAAAGGCTTTATGAACAAGGAACCATTACAAGTCAGAGATTGAGGTCGCGGCAGTATATCTGAATAATTTTAGACTTAAAGCTCATAGAAAAGTGTAGTCATTTTTCTAAGAGCTTTCAGTAATCATAATTGTCTACGGGACTACGGGTATGACAGTAGGTATCTATAGGCAGGTTTCTCTCCAGAATCAAGAGTGATTTAAACACTTGGTTGCACTTTCCTTTACATCGCATACCGCTTTCTCTATTTACTTACATATATCTGGTTTTATGCGCATCTGCTGTGTTATTAGGATGCTTTGTTTATAGCTAAACGAATATTATAAAGAAGCAAGATTATTTGTTTCTAGGAGGTAATCTCGAGCACGATCGATTACCCGATTATGAAAATTATTTCACTGACCGTCAGATACAATATTTCCGAGTGCTGTTTCAGCTAAATTTCTGTAAAACATATTTATTTATTTAAACTTCATGTACAATGGTTATACATAGGCCGACTTAATGCGACAAGGCATTCTCTACCAGTCAACATATTATATATTTATATTACTTAACACATATTAAAAAGCTAAACTTTTAATAGATTTTAAATGTTTTTAGCAAACGGATGCATCTACAATGTGTCCTGTGTTTATTTATAAAATTTGTCCGAAAGCAAGGACAAATCCTACATAAAGGTCACAAACACAGTTTATAGTTTATTCGTTTTTTTGGTCGTTACAAAGACTTGTGTTTCGTTATTGCTAGCAGAGACAAGTTTTATATGTAGAAATACAACAAAACTGACAGCCATCCAAATATGAACCGCCCATAGTTCAAAATTGTGACAATTTTGAACTATGGGCTTCACTTAGCGACTTTGACACTTATCTGCGTTAGCATTTGTTAGTTTGCAAATGAACCAAGGAACCTCGAACTGTCTTCAACCAAGATCAAGAGGCTGAGGCCTTTGGCAGCAGTTTCCGAAATAAGACTACTTGTATTCTCAAACAAATTTTGAAGTTAACTAATTCAATTAGATAGGTGTTAAATATCCAGTAATGGGTATGAAGTTTTCATACCTATTATTTAGTGTATTCGATTACCGATTTATATGAAAGTTACAATGCAAAGAATATCAATAAGGCCTCTAAGTGTAACGCTGTATATGTACCTATGCAACTGCTTTATTAATCTAAGTATGCAACATAGACCCGCTCAAAACCGATGACCTTTTGCAATTTTTTAGTGTTCACGGAACCCTAAAAATGTTGCTTTATATATATTGAATATTAATCGCGCCGACGAAGTGGCAAAATAAAACCAAGAAAAAATTTTTTTTTTAGAATACATCCTGTATACGCAAAGTGAGGTTGTCTTTTTTTCTCGTCTAACCCATGGTGTAGGGTATGGGTGGATAGGCCATGCAAAACTATTACGGGTCTGTGAAAACCATTTTCAATTCAGGGATCCGTTTGCGTAATATTAAGATTTAAATGGCATTTTTTTTACAGTCACAAACCCTCTCCTGCCGGGCTAAATAGTTGCTTTTGGGTATGTGAAAAAAATCACGGCAGTAGTAGGTATATATAACGAAATTAAAAGGAAAACTATCACAGCTAAGTAGGCTTTACAAGTTTACGAGTAATAGTTGACCAACTTATAAAATGTACTTGGAAAAGTTAACATATTGTATATTGATATATGGGGACAACAGTTTTCAAACGGCAAAGTTAATTTGTCCTTTCGTTAGAGCAATGTTCGGTGCTGTCATTGTTTATGAACGTTAGTAATGTTACCTATTTATTTTGGTGAATATAGCTGTTTATATGGAACCCTCTGTGCGCGGGTCAGACTCGCACTTGGCCAATTTTTATACTAAACTTAAGACCCGGCCCGGCTTCGCACCATAAATTAATTACAGAATAAAAAATAATTAGCCATACCTAAATCTAAATTTAGATTAATAAAAGCTATAATGGATAAGTTAGTAGAGTTTAGATAAGTTAGTTACCTCATTATAGATGTCACTCAAATGCGGACCATTGATGCCTAGTTCCTCATGCATGATATCTCCGGTCACCGGGATCAACTTCTTCATAACACTTGGCTTCTCTTCTCTTATTCGTTGAAATAGCTGGAATTTTATAAGAAGAGACTTTACATATTTTAATGATTTAGATATTAAAAGTGATTATGTGATTTATTCTTCGTTCGGCCCGAAGTTTTGTGTTTACTTGGGATAAACGGTCCAGTTGGGTAGGTCCAACTTCGAGAAAGAGGTAAACCGTCGAATCCGACTCGGCTGGGCGGCGTTCGGGAAGTTGCGTGGTATCTTCTCGTCCAATTTATCGCAGTGTCTCAAGACAAAAGTCTATGACCAGTGTGTGTTGCCAGTGATCACCTATGGGACCGAGACGTGGTCGCTCACAATGGGCCTTATCAGAAAGCTTAAAGTCACCCAAAGGGCAATGGAGAGGGCTATGCTCGGAATTTCCTTGCGTGATCACGTCAGAAATGTTGATATCCGCAGGAGAACCAAAGTTACCGACATAGCCCGAAGAATTGCCAAACTTAAGTGGCAGTGGGCAGGGCACATTGCTCGCAGAACGGATGGCCGATGGGGCCGAAAAGTTCTGGAGTGGCGACCGCGAACTGGAAGACGATACGTTGGAAGGCCTCCCACTAGGTGGACCGATGACCTGGTTAAGGTTGCGGGAAGGCGCTGGATGCGAGACGCACGGGATCGGTCAATGTGACGAGGCCTGGGGGAGGCCTATGTCCAGCAGTGGACGTCTTTCGGCTAAAATGATGATGATGATGATGAGATATTAAAAGTGATGACAAGTTTAAGGCCAGTTAAGGAAAAAGTGAAAGGTGTTGTATTTTTAAACGATGCTAGACAAAGTACGATAGAAGTTAATTATTCAAAACAAATACTTAGTAGATCATGCAACTACGAAAGATAAACATTGGTCAAACACTTAGGTAGAAATTAAGGACAATGGTGCACCTCACTTATGGAAGCACCTACCTAATCAATGAACAAACATGATAACTATTGCAGTACTCACAGGCAGTTTCCACATGTCTTCGATGCGTGTTTCCGGTGACTTGCCTCGCTTGGACCGCACTAGTGCGTACACGCAGCCCAAGTCTGGCACGCTGTAGAGCAGCTTCTCTATGAGGACCTTGCCCATCAGCCCGAGGGCACCTGTCACCAGGACGCTCCTCCCTTTGTACCATTCGTTCACTTCTGAAGTCATGTTGACGGCTGGAATATGACAAAATAATAACATATTAATTTGGAAAGAAGTCAGTACACTATTCTGTGATTGTGTAAATCAATTGATACATACGCATTACAATTCTTTTAATTTTTATTTTGAAATTATGCCATCCATTTTTTTTTTATCTTACATTAAGTCGGTACCTATATACGATTATGATAAACTTTCAGGTTATGTTCGACACTGCCCAACCTTGGTTCAATAAGTGAAATGCGCCTATCTCAATATGAGTGAGTGACTAGGAACTTTGTCACCATTATCATAGCTAGGTAGGCACATGTGTTTTTTTTGATAGTGCATGAGACTGCCAGTTTGACACTATTGAATAGTAGCGGACCTGACAGACGTTGTCTTGCCTGGGCCTGAAATCCCGAATCCGATTGCAGCGCCACCTACCGGGTCCAATTGTGAATTTAAACAATCCTGGTGGAACCAGCTAAGCGCAAAACCTCGGAAAAGGTGAACCGATTTTAATAAAAATATTTTATGTGTGTTTGATATTCACTCAAACACATTCAAATTATTTCACCAAAATCGAGCAGACCTCAAAATAAGACTTTTAACTTAAGATATTCAGCCGGATGTCTGCGAGTTTTGATCATCGTCTCAGGATTAATAAAATAGACATTTTTAAGAGAAAGCCATTTTAAAATTACGTACCGACGTAAATGATGATGATATCTCATGGATATGTAAGAAATGATATCTTCCTGAGAATCATATTAAGGGTAAGTATAGTCCTATCATTTTGCAATGTCAGAAACTACCTATGACGAATTGCATCAACGGTGGGTCACGTGATGTAACGGTAAGAGACATCGGTAAAGTAAAGTTATGGAAAGTGTAACGTAACCAGACGAAAATTATAGGTTACTTATCTCGTTAACCTGTGACTATATGGTTATTAACCGCTTAGTTTGCTAGCCAATTAGCCATGCACCGCAGGTGTGTACGGAAGTAAAGGAGTATATTTAGTTTGAGGTATAGAATTTTCGTTGCGTTTCGATGTAATTTCTTTTCGCTGCGAAAGGTTAGGTAGTCACGAGATATGGTCGTTTATTATGTTTGTTTTCGCTTTATTTTTTACTACCAACAAACGGGTACCTTAATGTAGTAAGAACTCAGATTTAAAAGTCATTGCACAACAGTTTCAACTCAACTTGAAACACAAGGGGGTTATAATTTGTAGTACGTGTGACGTCATTAAATCATGAATTTTCACTTTTTAAGTCACAATGTTTTTGTACAACTCTCATATTTAGTAAGCACCTACCGACAAATGTCGAAGTACCTACCTAAATTATTATAGTGTTGTCAACTACTCTTACAATTGTATAATTATGAAGCTTGTGTGCAGCGGAAGGTGCAGACCTTTGAGGATAAGAGGAGGTCGGAATTGGACAAAAAACTTAAAGACCTTAAAGCTAGACCACCAACAGCTACTACTTAAAACATTGTCAACGGTGTTTTGACATGTCCGCTTTGTGCTCGGACCTTTCCAACTAAAGGTCAAGCAAGTCACATGAGGGCACATAATAGAGCAGCAAATCTAATGCTCGTAACCACAATGAGGAGCCAAAAATGCGGTCGCTGTGGCCGAAACCGGCTAGGTGGCATCATCACCATGATATTACCTACGTAGATATATGTCGTAGCTAGATGGCTGAGTTCGTCGATTCGTTTGCTTCAAAATAGTACTATACTTTTTATACATGGCGCTTGTAACGGTGCCGAAATATCGAGGTCTCAACCAAATTCAAAATATACATGGTAAATATCCCGAAACAAATATTAATTCTAGTACTATACTGTTAGTTGGACATATCATCGAATGTTCAATGCTAGACGATATTGCCAAATAGGTATAATTGGTCAACCCGGGTAAAGCTGAAGCAGACCGCGAGTCGATTATAAAAGAAGATATTGGCAGAGATTTATCTTGTTCAAGAGTGACCTTGACCGGACGTTAAACTATTCATAAATCATAAAAGCAATCCATCTTACTTGGTTCTCACAACTTTACGTAACTGTCTAACTTTTAAGCCTTTTAACACATAATTTCGTAAAGGGCTTGAAGACGAGACGGTTTCCCAACAACACAGATCATTGACTGATATATTATATAATAAAAGTAAAATACTTTTTACTGTACTTCGGAAGTTTCTTGACACCGTAATGGATGTCAAACCACTTCTGATGTACCTCGCTATGTTGCGTAAAAGTTGTGTCACGTAGGAGTCGGTGGATACTATGGTTAGATGCGTAAATTACGCGTGAATTATTAGTTCGAGTTGACTAATGAGAGCATTTTGAAATTGTCGCACCAAGTTCTTTAGAAACTGTGTTGGTTTGTAGTGTGATTATATCGTGCAATGGTTCGTTGCAAACTGACTAAGCATTAAAGGAAGTTGTATTTGTATAATAACTGTAGGTAGTGTTGGTATATTGACATGTATCTTATTCGTTTTGATTTGTGACTTTGGAATTCAAATTAATCAGATTGAGCATTATTTTACAAGCCCAGGCGCAAGTATTTTAATTTCAGTTTATTTAGCAACTCAGGGACGTATTATGTATAAAGGACCTATAAATTGAGCTGGAGTAAAATCTATCTTTGCTAATATGTACTTCAAATAAAATTTCAATGACGGACGATAACGATGTGTGCTCACCCTGTTTATTACTAGGCGGTTGATTGCTTATTTTAATGACGTAGGATTTAAGACTTAGTTCATAATAAATAACAGCTGTACCATTATCTCGTAAGTCGTAACTTTTATGGCCTGAGTATTCAGGTATTGTATGAGTTTGGTACTGACTGTGTTCAAGTTGAATGGACGTTTTTAATGTTTGCAACCGTTTCACATGTTGTTAAGAATTCACTTGTCTTTAGCTCAGAACTTCACGCAACTTGTTTGCCTACATAATAATAATAGTCACTAGGTAATCACTCAAAATAGATGTAAAAAAAATGCCCGATTTGTCGGTATGTACAATAATCGCTTCTTTCTTCGTTCAAGCTATTGTATATGTCATTTCATCTGGAAAGTTAATACCTATGATTGAAAGTATATTCCACGGTAAAGAAGACACGGTAATTTATTTTCTTATTAATATCTGGAAGATTTCCTATGTAAAGTAAGTACCACAAAATTGTGTCTTAGATAACATGTAAGTATGTTGGTCCTTAAAAATTTGTTCATAAGTCGTGACTCGTTAATATAAGTACTTGTACTTGTACCTATTACGTTACCCATTAGTCCATAAATTTTGCAGCAACTGCAGTATTGTATAATGGAAATGAAAAACCCGGTTACTTAGGTAACACAAAAATTTATTTTAATATGCTGCGGTAGGTTCCCCTTGAATGTAATTATGATCATTGTTCTATTATGTTAATAGTACGAGATATGTTTCCCAGCCAATCGTGTTGTGTAGCAGAACTCAAACAGTTAACAGTAGATACCATTCAATGCAATTTATGAGAAAAATGTAAATTGTTAATTGATTAGTACAAATCATTAAATAAGCATTTGAGTATTTTTTCAACGCTACTCGACCCTGAAAATGTCCAAAATTAACTCAATATGTATATATATATCAATTCTGAAACTGGCCCCTAATGACAATCATTACATTGAAAAGCAATCCTATAAAATCATCTTTTTCGAAAATGATCGACCCGACTTCTCATTTTATGATTTTCTTTGTTTTAATCTTTCCGAATTATTTATAAACGTGAAAGTTTGTGAGAATGGATGGATGGATGTTTGTTACTCTTTCACGCAAAAACTACTGAACGGATTTTGATGAAACTTTACAGAAATACTCGCTTATAAAAATATTAATAACACATAATTTATAAAAATATTGGGAGAAGTACTAAAACCATGCAGGCGGAGCCGCGGGCGGCAGCTAGTTTGAAATAAATTATAAACAAGCCAAGCCAAGCAATAGCCAATTCAGAGGCCTGTGGGGTTCCCAGAGGCGGCTTAATTAACTATGACACCAGAAGTGGCCACATCCTCACACGAAAAGAAGAAGAACGCGCCTGTGTTTAAATCTCACATTTTTACACGACTACCGAAGGAGGGTTATTCTTATTAAATAGTAGATGGAGTCACTGACTCTATAAGTAAGGCCTAATTTTTTTTTAGCTACGTAAAATCATTAAAAGTCACTGACCCCGCACATAGTTGGTTCACTCCGTTCGTCCATTTGTAATATTATTAAGACTAAGAATCCTAAACATACCTACTTAGAAACTTTTTAGGGATCCGTACCCAAAGGGTAAAAACGGGACCCTATTACTAAGTCTCCGCGGTCCGTCTGTCTGTCTGTCTGTCACCAGGCTGTATCTCATGAACCGTGATAGCTAGACAGTTGAAATTTTCACAGATGATGTGGTGTTTCTGTTGCCGACCAACAATTAATGCTAAAAACAGAATAAAATAAATATTTAAGTGGGGCTCCCATACAACAAACGTGATATTTTTGCCGTTTTTGCGATAATGATACGGAACTGGCACTTGGCCGGTTTTTATGTTGAAAAGTGTATGTCCATCAAACTCAGTAGGTATAATTACTTACTTATTAGGTGTTATACCTACTGCGGAAAACCCAAGTATTCTGACGTTGTTATAACAGTAACTACCTAAGTTTTTTGTTCTTATGAATGACCTGGCATAATAAATCTTTGAAAATTTTATTACGTACGAGTAAGAACATTTATTTCATTTATCTATTGATTCTTGTTGTAAGACGTGCAAATGAAAAGCTCTACAAAAATGAAACAGGATATCTGTTTTTGCGAATTTACTGGTGGAAAACCTCCAATAATCTTGAAAATAAATTTGATATAAAAACTATGCCTGTAACATTGTAAATGCCACATTCCAATAGATGGGCTATACCTGTTTTTTTTTTAAACTTTCGCATACACATCACAGTACTAGTATGTACAAAAAACCGGCCAAGTGCGAGTCAGTCTCGCGCACGAAGCGTTCCGTATCATTATCGCAAAACGGCAAAAAATAATAATTTAATATATATTTATTTTATTCTGTATTTGTTTTTATAGCGGCAACAGAAATACATCATCTGTGAAAATTTCAACTTCCTAGCTATCACGGTCCATAAGATACAGCCTGGTGACAGACAGACAGACAGACGGACCGCGGAGTCTTAGTAATAGGGTCCCGTTTATAAATACATCATCTGTGAAAATTTCAACTGCCTAGCTATCACGGTTCATGAGATACAGCCTGGATACAGCCTGGTGACAGGCAGACAGACAGACGGACCGCGGAGTCTTAGTAATAACGGGACCCCGTTTTTACCCACTGGATACGAACACTAAAAATACCCCTAGGGGTCAAATCACACCCAGATAGAGTCGAAGCAAAAAGATGCGTCTGTCTAAAAAATTACGTAGGTACCTACTTACTATACTGACCATTGACCCCTATCTCCGCAATGTAAAGTCGAGTCAAAGCGACGCGTATAATTCGGTAAGAATTGCGCGAATTCGCGCATCTTTGTGCGCATTCCTTTGAATGCATAGGGATGTGTGCATTACGTTGTGAAGATAGGGATCAATGTGCAATGCCCAATAGGCTGACACGACGCGCGACGCTTCGCTACAACTCTGGAGTGTACATTTTAACAAGTTTTCACATTGACGCTGAGACGTTAATCGTGACATGAATTAGAACGTTTTTTTAACACTAGAATTGGACTTCAGATATCATCTTGGTAAGTAGGTATGTGTTTTCCTGTGCGGGTCACAAATAAAGGAGAATGCCCATTTTGTAGGAAGGGAACTTGGGCCCCTTTGAAAAAATGGTAGTATCTTGTTGTATATTGTGGAAAAAACACGTTATATTCATAATTATTTATTTATTTATTCATTTACACATACAATTGTTTTTACAGGTAGAACCCAAGGTAACAAAAGTAGTCATACAATACGACACTCAGAGACGCCCCGTAAAACTGATCACACACCTACTTACGTCCATTATTGAACAGTCCCAAGTAACGGCTCCGGGCGTCCTCACAAGTTAACTAGAGGACAACACAGTAATTGTAACCCTCTGGAATACCGCCAAAGAGCAGGTGAAAATGTCCAAGCGCTGAGAGATGCTATTAAGAATCGTAACAGCCCGACACACTGGTGCAAACTTTAATAGGTTTGTACGGGCTACCGGAGTTTCGAACAGACTCTCCCTCGGCCCCAACCTTAGCCTACTGTTTGGAACGAGTAATCCCAACGATTCTAAGATTTGTGGATTGTTTAGCATCTCCCGAAAAACCATAAAAACGTATTTTACCAGAGAAAGATTGCGCCTCACCTCCAACCTATAGTACCCAACCATCCCTATTACAAAGAGAGTTGGGTACGTAAAACATCTTTTATTTATTTTTCGGGTTACACGAGATATAACGATGTTTCGGTTCTTGAAATTAACCCGTATTACAATACAATATGGTGCATACAAATATCCAAGTGAAGGAACCTGATCTGTTGTCTGTTGTTGTCTATGTATATAAAGTAAATGACACGGATGGAAAAAAACACAAAATATAAATCAATCAAATACCTCATACGGGGCCTGTGTATGGGCAATCTCCTTTATTTTTCAGCATTTAGTAGATACCTGCATGTAGCGTTCTTAGACTATGGCGGCAACCAATTGGTCGTTATTACAACCGATAGGTATGTTTTATTTGTATTTTTGCATACTTTTCACAAGCTTCGTTAATATATTGTTCAAAACACTGTTGAATTTCAATATGCAGACCTAACTATCTGATAGTTAAGTAAAGCACCTACCTTACAAGGTTTTAGTTACATAAGTAGATATAAGTTTTGTCTTTGAATACTTTACATCCTTCCTGTAAGGATGTTTGAAGTTAAACACGTACCCCATTAAGCTTGCAGGTACTTTTCGCTTATTAGACAAACGGTTCATCGAATTAACCGTTATTTTCTTTGATACCCTCTATCATAGAGGTACTTTTCTGAGCAGGCAATCACAGGCTACAGTTAATTAACAAGAGGGTATCCATTAACTGATTATTAAAATGTTTCTTTAGGTATTCGGCAAAGCCTTCTCCATAACTAGTTTTTTATTAATATAGGTAGGTAAGTACCATTAAAAGGACCATAAAATATAAATCCGTCTCTTCGGGCGGAATAAATTTCATTTCTTTCTGCTTCAATTCATTTCTTCTTTTTATTTTCTTTAAATAATAATAAATTTACGTTTGATTGCAACGATTTTCAGGATACAGTTAACTTTACTTGAGCACTGATAACTTTGCTAACAGATAATATTACAATTTCCATCACACAAAAGCTAAACAAAGTAACAGAAAAATAGAGAATGTTTATGTTCAATAAACTTATTTATTTCCATGAAATACTTACAAAAGTCTTATACGAGATCCAACACAAAATTTTATATCACACACAATATTTCGTACCGTCGCACAACAGATTGTTTGAGTAAATAGTTCTATAAACGCAACGAGAAGTGAAAATTGTTCAGAACGCGTGAACACCGGTTATGTGCCGTGATCCAACAGTGCGAGACGCGGCGTGGCGTGCGCGGGCGCATGCTAACTGAAGTTGTATAACAGCAACAACTCACCAGCTAAGGAATGCCGCAAGGGAGGAGGCTTATTTGTCGATGAACATATAAAAATATTTAGCAACCGCTTACTTGAGTAAATAAGATGGCTTGAATCGGGGTCAGCACTTGATGCTGCAGATTCTGTAACATCTTGAAATTCTGCATTAATAAGATGTAAATAAACCTATTTAAAGAGTTGCCTTAATTAAATGTATAGATGCTTCCATTGCGTCCAAAACCTCTTCTTGGCAATCTCTAAATGAAAGTCAAAAAATTAAAATAATAATTAACGCTGATTGTTCTACAAGCACCTTTTCAAACTGCAGGTTTATTAAATTAACCTCTTTTTACAGAACCATTCCCTAGAACATCCGAGACAATAAATAAGGTCCAGAAATAAAACCCGTTCTAGAAAAAGTGAAAGTTATGCTGTGATATTGCATCATCAGGATGTCGCTAGAAGACATTACGCATTTTAATTTGAATTCACAATTAACACATTTTAGCATACTTAAGACTGCCTGTCCACTTCGCGTGGAGCTGAGAAATGAGGTGTGGAGCCAACCAATCGAATTGCATAAAAACTCCGCTCCGCTATAGTGGACATGGATTTGAAATCTAGTTTCATAATGCGCATATATTTACGCGGAGCGGGGCGGAGATGAGAAACAGAGCAATGTGGCGGAGCGGGGGAGCGGAGCGGAAAAGCGGGACGGAGAAGCGGAGCGGAGAAAAGGGTAGAGCAAAAACAAGTGCAACCGACCTCCGCTTATTAAAAAAACAGTCCGCTACTCCGCTTAGATACTCGCTCCGCTGCCTCGCTCCGCTCTAATGGACAGGCAGCCTATGCTGGTGGTCAGTCAGCTGCAAAATATTCTGACTTTGACTAGTTTAAAATTCCAACGTTTTTGTCTTAATTTATTGTAATTGAAAAGTGAAATCTATATGCGAGCCTATAAATCGTAATCCGTTTGTTTTTTATCGACATGCACAAGTTAAAGTAACTACCATCTCCCTTACTAATAAAACTAGTTTAGACTCCTTTCTCTTCTCTGTGCGGTTTCTATCGAATATAGGTAATTGAATGGGGCGCTCCTTTTTTTACTTTTGTTAGATAGCAGGTATCTATTTTATTTAAGCTTCAACTTTTACACTAAATGCGGTTCTTGACTAAAATGAGAACTTTCCTTACTCTTCGAAGATATTTTCTGTAATATCAAAACAGCTGTTATGGTGTGTCATTGTGTTCTTGTAAGTTGTTGAAAAAGTATAGTACCTAAGTGAAATCGTAACTAAGTAAAGTAATGCAGAATGGACAGACAGACGCCAAGACCGAATAATATTTTTCATATCTGAATGAATTAAACACAATGTTCAAAGTTACGTGCATCTTGCAATAATACAAGTCAATAAAGTTTCATCAAGTTTCATGAGTCATCGAGCTATTATGCGCCATAATTCCATCTAGCGATTGACGGTAGAACTAAGGAACGAGTATGTGTGTTAGAATGCCTTGTCGTTGCTATTGCTTTGTACAGATGGCGCGGTAAATAAAGTTACTATTATGAGAACAAAAATAAACATATTTGATTTGCACCAAGAGCCTCAACTCTAAATCACTGATCTTTTAACATATTGCAATAATTAATTATCACGACCCGTATTTAGAAACCGACTGCTAGCAAAACTCCCTTCAAAAATTTCTAATTTTTTTCAGCAATCATTCAGTAGATTAAATTTCTAACTATAGGAACCACATGAAAATTACAAAAAAAACAGCTGTTCGCTACATTTTGTCCATCCGATTTTTGTATTTATGTTTCGAAGTTGGCCTTACAGTAAGTTGTTTATATTCATGAGTGCCTTGAATCTCTGAAAGTATGCCAATAAATTAAAAGTATACATCCTGTATATGTTGCTGCTACATGTTGAATAGAGATTTCTAGGCATACAGATTCGATAAATAGGTAACTACATTATTTTTCACACCACCTGCTCGATAATGTCCAATAACGTATTATGCAATTTCAACATAAAGTAATGCATTACCTCCCAGCCTACTCCCAGGGAAGGTAAAGTGGATGAAACTCCCAAGAGAGTTAAGTGATTTAAATTTCGAACGTCAAACTCTGTGTGGCAAAGTATGGAAACTCTGAATAAAACTCTAAGTATAAAAGCCCCTAAAAAAGAGGTTTGTTCGAAAATCGAACTGGCCACCATAAGCAGACTCAAAAACAAGAAAAACGGCGTGATTGAAAGAATGTCAAACAAACGACGGTGTTAGGTGCTGTGATTTTCAGTGGTTTAAGTCATTGCAATATTCTTGTTGACAAAAAATGTCGAGCGAAAGGATAGTGATTCTACTGCAGAGTTTATCAAAACATGCGCTTTAGAGATAATGAAGCAAAATCAAAACACAGATACGAAAACGCCAATGACGATTTTGTTCAATGGCTAACAAAAAATTTAAATGTTGGCCACTGAACAAAATCGGAGTCAAGACTGTGTCTGTGTAGTTTATTTCCACTTCATTTTTGAATTTCAATATACATATCATTAACATCATCATCATCATATCAGCCGAAAGACGTCCACTGCTGGACATAGGCCTCTCCCAAGCGTCGCCACATTGACCGGTCCCGTGCGTCTCGCAACCAGCGGATCCCCGCAACCTTCACCAGATCATCGGTCCACCTGGTGGAAGGCCTTCCAAAGCAACGTCTTCCTGTTCGCGGTCGCCACTCCAGAACCTTTCTGCCCCATCGGTCATCCGTTCTGCGAGCAATATGCCCTGCTCACTGCCACTTAAGTTTGGCAATTCTTCGGGCTATGTCGGTAACCCTGGTTATCTAATGGATCTCTACATTTCTGATTCGATCACGCGAGGAAACGCCGAGCATAGCCCTCTCCATTGCCCTTTGAGTGACTGTAAGCTTTCTGATGAGGCCCATTGTAAGCGACCACGTCTCAGAGCCATATGTCATCACTGGCAACACACACTGGTCATAGACTTTTGTCTTGGGACACTGTGGTTAGTTGGACGAAAAAGACACCACGGATTCGACGGTTGACCTCTTTCTCGAAGTTGGCCCTACCCAACTGGATCGTTTGTCCCAGATAGACATAGTCGTCCACAACTTCGAGTGTAGAGTTTCCAACCTTGATAGGAGTGGGTGTAACATGGGCATTCAACATCACCTTGGTTTTGTCCTTGTTCATTTTCAGACCCACTCTTTCGGAAGCTCTACTGAGGTCATCGAGCATTGTACTGAGGCTCTCCATGGTCTCAGCCATGACCACTATATCGTCGGCAAACCGAAGGTGAGTGATGTACTCGCCATTAACACTGATGCCTAGGCCCCTCCAGTCCAGAACCTTAAATACATCCTCCAGCGCAGCAGTGAACAGTTTCGGAGAAATGACGTCTCCCTGTCTCACGCCACGCTGGAGAAGGATTGGTTTCGAGGTCTGATCCTGAACACGGACTGACATGGGGGCTTTTCTGTACAAACGCTTCAACACCTCAATGTACCGGTAGTCGATCTGGCACCGTTGGAGAGACTGCAGTACAGCCCAAGTCTCGATCGAATCGAAGGCTTTCTCGTAGTCGCTTCGGATTTTCTAAATTTCTGATTTTATAATTTTCGAAATGAATGTGACAACTCTATCATTTGCATTACAGCGGTCGGCCCCTAACCTAGTCAAGTGTATTTCTCCACTGCCTGTGTGCCGTTCCGTGTTCTCATTGTCTGTCACATTTCTTACCCTTTTATACCAAAAGTTGTTCTTTGACTTCCGAAAGGAAAGTTAGTAAGTAGTAAGTACTGTGAGGACTCTGCCTATGCAAAGGGAAAGTCCTTGCCTATAGTAAAACTGGCAACAGATAAAGTAGTTTTGAAAGAGAAATGAAATACGAACTTTATAAATGTTTTTGCTAAACTTTGATTGACAATTCGATAGAAGCCGCCTTAGGGCAAGCATGTTGTTCAAATACAAGTATAAAAGTAATTTCTGAGGTTTAATACGTAGCTCCCTGGCTACGTCCCTCACAATTGGTGGCGCACCTCATGTGAGGACTCTGCCTTTGTAAATTTTATTTTATTTTATTGTAATCGGAAAACAAACAGTATTTACAACTAACAAATTTAACACCAGATCAACCAACTAGTAACCAATTACATGTTTTCGCATTTAATTTACTATAAAGAGCAAGCCTGTTATAGAAAAAAAATGAATTACAATGATAGTATGTGCTTTAAACAATAACATACAATCACAATAATACCTCGACTTGAGGAGCAATAAAAAAAAACCGGCCAAGTGCGAGTTGGACTCGCGCACGAAGGGTTCCGTACCATTATCGCAAAAAAACGGCAGCAAAAACACGTTTGTTGTATAGGGACCCCACTTCAATATTTATTTTATTCTGTTTTTAGTATTTGTTGTTATAGCGGCAACAGAAATACATCATCTGTGAAAATTTCAACTGTCTAGCTATCACGGTTCAGGAGATACAGCCTGGTGACAGACAGACAGACAGACAGACAGACGGACCGCGAAGTCTCAGTAATAGGGTCCCGTTTTTACCCTTTGGGTACGGAACCCTAAAAACAGTTATTGAACCAATTTGAACCAACGTTTAGTAAGTATTCGAATGAATACATGCGGTTTAGTAGTGAATAAGTCAAATTCTGAAAAGTCAACCAATTTATTGTAAGTTTTAGCGCATCTTATAAAGAACGAATTCTGTCTGTAATTTGCGCAGCAGCGGGGGACGTTAAGAAAAAGAAAGGGTATTCTAGCAGATCTGGTAGGGGCGCGTAAATTAATCTTAGAGAGAAGTTGCGGGGCGTCGATGAAAGATTGCGCTAACTTAATGAGTAAGGAGATATCTGATATATTCCTTCTCAAAGGGAAACTCCTTGCCTATAATAAAACTGGCAACAGATAATGTAGTTTTGAAAGGGAATTGAAATTCGAACTTATATAAATGTTTTTGAAATTAAATTTATTTGCATGAATATAGGTAGGTACTTACTTAATAACATGGTACAATAATTTTAGTCTCACTATATTTGACTTATCAGTCGTGCGAATATTTCAAGTAGGTAGGTACATGCATAATATCATGAAATTACATTTATGTCACTGATTATTAGTCGTTAGTGTTAATTTTATTATGATGTGTATTCATAATAAAATTAACAGTCCTGCTTCATTAATATTAATTAGGCATATTATATTATAAACTACATTAAATTAAATTATTAGATTATATGTCACAGTAGGCAGTTCAACAATTTATTTATTAGTTTTATAAATAATGTCAATAATTATAATCAAAAGTGTTCGTTAGTCCATACCTAAATTTTGATTGTTTTTGCTAAGCTTTGTTTGTCAATTAGATAGAAGCCGCCTTAGGGCAGGCATGTTGCTCAAATACAAGTATAAAAGTAATTTCTGAGGTTTAAGGCGGTACCCCGAGCAAAACGCCGCGCAAGCCGTTTTTTGTGCTGTTTTTAGGAGCTATCTACTCGTTATTTAAAAAGAAATATCAATTAATAAAAATACATTAAATTTCTTCATAATATTGATTTTAAAATGGTAGATTTAGTTTTTTTTTAAATGTTGTATATATTTCACTAATCTACTTCCAAAAAAACATAAAAATGAGAAATAATTATTGATAGCATGCATCTCCTCGTTAAAGTGTTCATTGATAATTTTTTGTACTAACACTAATGGATAGACAATTTAATAACGAACATTTTTGTAGAATTATTTTTTTTCAAAAGACCAAAATTCGATTTTATAAAGATTTTATTCTAAAATCTGGGCGTATTCACTACTGTAATTCATGCGCCACCAGTGCCGCTAGACCAATAGGAACGCTCATATCTCATGCCGATTTTTTGGTCAGGGTACCGTCTTAATACGTAGCTCCTTGCCTACGTCCCTCACAGTACCTACCTTATATTACCATGAAAATCATTTATAGCCAGAGAGCTTCTCATAACAACTCCAACAAGCCTAAACACGACTGGGATACATTATTTTATTACGGAGTGCCGATGCCTATCTTCCAGCTTCATCACCAGAGCAGTTCGTTGGTACACTTTTCATTAGAACCATTCATATTTTGCACACATACAATCACAGTCATTTAACTATGTAAATAGGTATGTTTTGGGTATAAGCTATCTCGAAAGATACCTTATACCCAAAACATACTTAACATTGAGAAGTTCCAGTGGCCATCTGTGTTCTTCTTCATCAGTTCCACTTCACCAGATGAGACTTTCTGAATGCAAATGCTTGCCATTTTGATGAAAATACCAAAATTGCTATATGTATGCTTATACATTTTTAGGAGTTCCCCCGATTTCCATGGGATCCCCTCATCAGATCCTTGGTGACAATGGGACCACCTCGAGAGTATTTATCCTCTTAAACAAAGAAATAATTTTCGGAAACGGTCCATAATTGACGGAGTAATCGGTGAACATACACAAAAAGAAAAACAAACGTACAGCCGAACATAGAACCTCCTCCTTTTTGGAAGGTCGGTTAAAAACTTGAGGGTGGTCTGGTTTCATCCATTCTTAGGACATGACCTGCCATTCGAAGATACCTACTTTTATGATCTTCGTACAACTCTCAAAGCTCATGGTTGTAGCCGTTGTAGGTACCGAGTTCGGCATTGCTTGTTTTTAACCCCCGCCGGAAAAAGAGGGGTGTTTTAAGTTTCACGTGTGTTGCTGTGTGTCTGTCTGTGGCATCATAGCGCCTAAAGTTTTTTAAAAACTAAATGGAAATCGGTTCATCCGTTTAGGCCCTAAACGGATGAACCGATTTCCATTTAGTTTTTTTTTGTTTGAAAGGTAATTTAATTTTGTCGAGAGTGTTCTTAGCTATGTTTGAATAAAATCGGTTCAGCCGTTCAAAAGTTATAGGCGTTTTACTATTTGAATTGGGGTGTTTTCGCAAGACAAATGGGTCGGGGTTTTTTAAAATTTTACTTGTTTATTTACCGAATTTCCAAAAACGAGGAGGTTCTACGCTCGACTGTATATATGTAAGATTTTTTTTTTTTTTTAATTCGGTTTAATTTTTTTGTTAAATGTTTTTATTGTCCGCAAAGAGTTCTTATATTTTTTGCTAAGTATCCAGTATTCTGAGCCATTGGTCATAATAAGGTCTTTTAAGGGAGAAGGTTAATGCTTTTTCAAGGTTAGAACAAAACTGAGCGAAACAAGCAAGACATCGTTTGACTGTTGGTCTTTCAAATCAATCAAACCATACACGGTAAGCACCTACATACCATAACTTTATTGTAGGTCATAATCGTTGCATTCTTTAGTAGAGTCGCGTGCTTTATAATGTATAACTGTGTCATGTCATAAATGGGTTATGGCTTGGCTACTAGGTAAACAACTATATTCCGTCAGATTTCAAAGGAAAAGTTAACAAAACCTATAACATATAGTAGTGCCCGACTTTTGCTTTAATTTCTATAACCTGTAGTCACAGTTTGTTGGTATTAGAGAAAAATAGGATTTTACAAAATCAACTGATAACTACCAACTAACTATAGCTTATGGTAAAAATAATTTAAATGGTGCTGCATCCGCAATGAATATGTGTTCGATATGTTTTAGTATCAATAGAGCTTGGCCTAAAAAGAGAAAGTTGTCCGCCCACGATGCGCGTACGCAAGGCTCTTCGTATACTTTTAATACATCAAGTTTAGTAGTATTCTGTTTATCCCACGTCATGCACTTGAATATATTCTATTGCAAATTGAATTATAATATTTATCAAGCAATCAGAAATGTCTCTTAAGTTGTTATCAAGTGCGTGTGAATTAGAAACAATCAGTGCTCGCAAAAGGAAACTATTATATTGTGTTGACTGCCGAAGATAAGTGAATGCAATACATGGAAGTGTAATATCAAACACCCGGACAGTACCTTATTTTACAGTTGAATCAAATTTAGCAAAAATGGGTCGTGAAACGTGAACCAGAGATTAAATTATGAATCTTATCGAAGATCACATTAAATTGTCATCTGTGTACAGAACTATCAGTAAGTCGGTCGTGTTCACTGTTCCTTACCATATGATATATCATCTGGTTGCACCCAGCCTTGTTACATGATACCGTAATTTGATCAGCTGGTAATCGATATCCATAGATCACAAAGTGAACTTACAAGCTGGATCCGTGCTATTCCGTGTGTCAGTTAGTCCCGAGATCCATTGAGTTCCACACGTTGCAGGAGCTGTTCGAACGCAACGAGTTAAACTTCGCCATGCGGCGTAAGGAGCCACCGCAGGCGCAGAGTGCTGGCCGCGGCAAAAGCTTGATATCAACCAGAACGATGCAGCAGCAGCAGCGTAAGACGCAAAGCACCAGGAGCCTACTGCCGAGAAGCTATTCGTCACCAGCGCCACAAAACGATCCTGATGTCGCAATGCCCCAAAACGTGCAAAGAGGGTATGTGATACGAAGTTATTCCTCACCAGATCACAAGCTCATTGACTACAGAAGAAATTCAGATTCGTTTTATAGACCTAAAATTCACGGCTCAAGAAGTGAACTAGACTCAGATCTTGAGAATTTTGAGCAGTTCGAGGAATGCTTCATAGATATAGATGCAGATCAAGATGAGAGTTTAATAACACAGTACAGGAGCCCTGAGAGGGATGAACCCAGGAAAGTGATGACTTCGATTTTGCCTGGCAGCGGGCTTCAGCGTGTCTCTTTAAGACCCATACAATCTACTGCAACACAGACGCTGCATAGCGCACGAGAAGTCATAAAGAAATTGCAAAAAGATGACTCCAAAGGTGAGCACTAATTGAAACCCCATTCTAAAGATAAAATTGCAGCAAGTATCGTTGAAGCTTGCTGCAATTTTATCTTATACCTTTTCAAAATTGTATATTGTATTAGTTGAACGGAAGGCATTTAATTAGGTACTGAACTTGATATTTTTATAAAAAGGCAAGATGAAAGAGAAGATTATTGTTTTTTTTTTAATTAATTTAGATTCAAACAGGAAAACGCAGTTACAGTTACATATACCACTCTAAGCTTACGAAGTCATTGCATTACAAAATTCGTGGCATAAATCAGTGTGGACTTGAAGCTTAACATAACATACATGAGAATATTTTCAACCTCCTTTGTTAATTCATACCAAGGCCCATGTATTGATTGCGTAAGTTGTTTACTGTGTCAATAGAGAGATTAGAACTACCACACGTAAGTCGTACATGCATGTTCCGACAAGCTCTTTTTAAATATAAATCAGCCGTAACATTCTTCTAAACTAAAACTAATATTATTTTATTTTGCTCTCGAAAATCATCTTAAAAGCTTTACGTGGTAAACTACTATTTAAGGCGGTACCCCGAGCAAAACGCCGCGCAAGCCGATTTTTGTGCTGTTTTTAGGAGCTATCTACTCGTTAATTAAAAACAAATATCAATTAATAAAAATACATAAAATTTCTACATAATATTGATTCTAAAATGGTAGATTTAGTTTTTTTTTTTAATGTTGTATATATTTCACTAATCTATTTCCAAAAAAACATGAAATTGAGAAATAATTATTGATATTATGCATCTCCTCGTAAAGTGTTCATTGTTTATTTTTTGTACTAACACTAATGGATAGACAATTTAATAACGAACATTTTTGTAGAAATATTTTTTTCAAAAGACCAAAATTCGATTTTATAAAGATTTTATTCTAAAATCTGGGCGTATTCCCCACTGTAATTCATGCGCCACCAGTGCCGCTAGACCAATAGGAACGCTCATATCTCACGCCGATTTTTTGGTCAGGGTACCGTCTTAATGTACTTTACGAACGTAAAGATTAAGTTAAATTTATTTAATCTTTGGTAGATACCTATTAAATATCACATGGTGAACGTAAACGTTTAAAAAAAAAAAAAACATTTTTTTGAGGAATACTCATGCATATTGCACTATTTTATATATATGTGTACCTACTGCATGTCAGTAGTAAACCTATACTAAATTACTGAGACATATTGGTAATTACTTCATTACTAATTATTTGTATGACGGATGGAATGGAGGCGATTTCTAAATCAATTCATGCAACCATTAAGGAGGGGAAATAGATTCAATCAAATCAACTTTTAGAACCCCAGGTGGGCTAGACACATGGCTACCCAATCAGACTAAACTCGTTAATGGTACAAAGAGACAAATCAGCCTATCTAATTTAACATATGGTCTATACAAACGTTTATATTTCCTCTTTTGCAGGACCTTCTCGTCTGAACTTTAGACCTCTCGTAGTCAAAATGCCTGCTCGCCACATCCTGCACGCAGATCGTGATCCTCCGTCGCCAGGAGTTGAAGAACTTCAGTCATCTCCGCAGCTGGACCTGGAAGCTGCTGAACTGGATAGGGAGCTGGATAATGCTGAAAGTCACTTGGATAAAGGAGTGGCTATGGCTACAGAAGAAAGCGATGCAGATACGGTGAGTTTAGAATTTCCTATATTTAAAATATCTTAGGCTTTTATAATCAGCACTTGCTGCGGAAAGAGCTGATATCTTTGTATTCCCGCCGAATTGAACGTTTTGTGATGTTTTTATATATGAAACAGTATGAATGCATTTTATGGCAAAGCAAATATTGGTCCATTTTAGATGCCACAGAAAAAAAGGGTATATTCTGGTACCCAAATATAAAGCGCTTTCAAGCTCGTTTGGATTCTTCTCAACTACTAACAGTAATCTTAAAACTTACAGTTTCTACGAATTATATATGAAACTCTGGCTCGCTTGTGAGTGTTCTTTATTTATTCTACGCTTTTAAGCAAACCATGACGATCCAGTCCATTACTATCGTTAAGAGAATAACGGCCATCACCGTCAAGGTTCAAACGAAACACTATAATATTTTAACAATTTATTTTAACAATCCTTAGTAATATTTTGACTCATTTTAAAATACATCGTACCTATTAATAATATACATAGTTAATTTTGCTCGTATTGAATACTAATCAGTTCTCTTAAAAAAAATATTATTTTAGTATTATTATAATTATTTACTCTGCACGCGTTGGGTAAAACTACTAGTCATAATAATTATTATTTATTTATTTAACATCAACAGTCCGCTCTGACAAAACACACAAACAACAAAAATAAAAATACATAAAGGATGTTATTAGTTATGCTAGTATTATATTATCTGTAGTATAGTAATAATACTTACAATATATTGTGTTATGACCTACGTTAGTACTTACATGCTTGTGTAGAACTAAAGAGTAATTGTAATAAATAAATAGCAAAATCATGTCCAATTACAATATTAATATAAGTTTTCTGAAGTGGAACAAGTATTGGTAATACAAAACACTGAAGTATAATCGGGTCGAGTAGAAGAAACCCATTAGTTTTGGCGTCGTTACACCTTTAAAATATTTGCCATCCTTTAATCTCAAGCATATAAAACCACTTCGAAAAGGTTTCTGTCATATTTTTAATATTCACAATAAATAAACATTATCGCTCTCGGTCAAATCGCGTCCCATATCTGAATCGTAAATAGCTTGTGTTTCGGTGCGCGTGCGGCGCCGACCGTGTTTTATTATGGCGAGAGCTAGAAAACTGGAACTGGTGCATTGTCCCACCAAACTGTAACGTTGGTTAGTGGCAACTCGTCGGGATCTATAGAAAGATGGAGTCGGTTAAAAAGTAAGATGTGTTGATTTTAAGCAGAACGATTTCTCTGATGTTCTCAAGACATAAATAGGTAGGTATTGCTTTGCCTGTAGATTCTAAAATACTGAACAAGAGCAATGAGACGCAATATAAATTTTAAGATGTGAAACCACTTTAGCAAAAGTTTTTAAAAACACAAGGATTTGAGTTATCCGAACAGTGATTTTTGCCGAATAACGAATACCAAATTCTATTCGGTTTGACCCCCGCCGAACCGAATATTCGACCGAATTTTTCGGTTCAGTGACTTGCAGTTTTGGCGTATAAACAAGTTCGTACCTAGATTTTGCCGACCGCTTGCGAAACGAGAGAGTGCTCCCTCATCACCCACTATACCGTTTTGATTGGTGGACGAAGCATAAATCTAAATATTCACATTTACTTAATTCGGCCCGTTTTCCTAAGTGCAGCAGTAGCACTGCCTGTGTACAGTGAGAGATTTTTTTCAGAAGCTGTAAACGTTTATGAAGAAAAACACAATAGAATCTTGCCAGGCGGAGCCGAAAGTTTGGTGTTTCTTCACCACAATTTACCATTAGTTAATTTTAAATATTAATTTACTAACATTAATTAACACTAGTTGTGCCCCCGGCTTCACTCCCGACAACCCTACCTACCATAACTATCTACCCTACCCTATCCTACCTACCTGCCTAACTACCTACCTACCGTACTTACGTATCCTACCTGTCTACCATACCTACCTACCTACACTATACCTACCCTACTAACCTACCTACTTACTCTACAATACCTACCTCCCATGTCTTTTTTTTTTTTACTCCTGCTCTTTATTTGGTCGAACAAAAAAAAAATATACACTATTCAAATCGGTCCAGGTTAAACGCTGATTCGTCCAGTAGATTAACCGTGAAATTACTAGTCTTGAACCGAATAATATACAGCAATTAAAACGAATATTCGGGCGAATATAAATATTCGGTTTCACTGCGAAATACCGAATACATAACGAATATTCGGCGCATCCCTAGTCAGTTTAGCTACCTTTACGTTATGCATACACTAGTATTAGTCCTAAGCATAGCGTAGGAAAAATACTAATGAATAATTTCGAATAAACCTAAAAAGAAAAATTAGAATGGGCACCAGCTAATTATACCATCATTATTCGACACCACAACGGTGTAACACGATTCATGTTGAAAACTCTTAAAGCTTGCAGCTCGTGCTCGTTGCTGCTTGTGCTCCACATCCGCATCATCTCAGCGAGATTGCGACATCGTGTCAACACAGAATCCAAAACCTTTCTGTTTACATCATTATGTTACAGATGTCGAGACATTTATATTTATATTTAACAGTCACAGTGAATAAAATAAAAAAGTTGTAAATAGATAAACGATTGAAATAAATACTACACCACAACTTTTATATTTTGTTTGTAGAGCCAGATGAGACTGACTAACTGGTGCAGTTTTTTTCTCTTCAAGAAAAAGAAAATTAATCCAGCAATGAGTTGATAGGTACCAATTTTAACTACCTAAGTTCTATTACGAATATAAACCGCATCGCCGCAGGAAATCCTGTTAGCTAAATAAATAACAATTATATTACCAATATATATTTATGAGAACATGTTATCACTGGGTAGCTAAGCGTCAGTTTTCCTCGGCGCATGATTGTGTCGTTTGCGAGCAGCGCTTTATTTACTACGGCTACTAGACGACGAACGTGACACGTGCGCCTCTCGCGCTATCAGCCTCCACGCGCGCACGATAACAAAACATTGCATGCCACAACAACACTAGTAACTAAACATTCGTGCTGACACCACACGTATCAAGTGCAAAAAAGAACACTATTTTCACGGAAACCGCTCGGTGTTAACGATATGCAAGCCAGGGGTGTTCAAATGGCGTGACGGTATCGACGAGGTACAGTACAGTGCGGTTCCCGTGGTAGCCAAACATAAACATCGCGTGATCGATAGCAGTTGTAAGAGGGTCGCGTGTAGTGGTGGTGGTGGTGCGGCGCCAGGCACAGTTGTCGGGCATCTGAGCAGAGCGGCGGCGCGCGTCTAGTCAGTAGCACCAGCGGGAACAATGAGCGCGCCTTGACCTTGCGGCGCGCGGGAGGCAGGGGCGCACGATGACGCCAGCGCGGCCGGCTCGCGGTTCGGCTTTCGGGTGCGATCCTTCGCGGACGGCATCCGCGTAATCAGCGGTCAGTGCGATTCTGAAGTACGTCGAAAATTCCGGGGCGGGTGGGCGGCGCCGCGACGCCGGGGACTCTCACGCCGCACTCATTCTGCGAGTCGGCGCCGACGCCGACGCGCTTCGAACGACCGACCGACCGAGCCGACTCCCGCCGACCGAGTAAACCGCGACATGCGCGCGCACCGTCATGGGTAACGTGCAGTGCTGCGCCAGCGGACGCTTTCCTGCGGGCAAGCCGCCTAAGAAGCCAAAGAAACAGAAGAAAACGAAAGGACTTAAGGGTATCAACAAGAAGAGTAACGGTGTGGGTAGTGGCAAAGGCAACGGAGCCGTGCAAAAAGTGGTGTCAATGGCTGAAGACGGCTCCGAGAAAGCAGCACCAGCTGAAACGCTGGTGCAGGCACCAGCACCGGCTGGGGATGTCCTCGACGGACTGCCTCCACGGCAAGAAGAGAACGAGACGCAGCAAGCTAACGATCGCTCGGGATCCAATTCACCGCGTTCGGAGAGTATGGCGGCTGCAAGGGAACGATTCTTCGGACAGGTACATATTGACATTTTCAAAGCGTTAAAAACGTTTTCCTCATATCTAAAGCACGTAGGTATAGCAACAGGAATATTACAAATGCCATGCGGCGTGACGAACTAATCCCTTTATCGTAGCGGAACGAATCTGCCCGACTCGGAGGTCGCTCTGCTTTACATCAGCTAATGTTGTACATATGATAACTCTCGAACGGTATCTCTTTACGTGCATTATCTTAAGAGTATCGACTGGCGGCAATAAAACAGATGTTTGTTTTTATCTGAAGACGTCGGTAGAATTTAATAGCTCACAGTATTACGTTAATATTTCAGATTTATCGCAGTTTGTAATATTGTGGAGAATTCATCCGAACATAAACCGACGTACCATTAAAAATAAATTAATTGGTTTATGGGATATACATTTGCCTAATATTTTGTTTTTGAAGCGACTCAGAACGTGTTTCGGTCAGGTTGCTTGAGTCGTATTCCAATATTCAAAATTTCATTGTAACCAGAACCAAGTGTGTGTTAGTGTGCATATGCAAATATGCAAGTGCAACAGTTTTACGTAGCTATATACAGTATAGATTTAGTATTTGATTTACACAGATAACAAGTATAGAAACTCGCTATTTTCAAGTATGTGGTTTTTTCCTGAACATTTGGATTTACCCATCAACAATAGTGATTCTTGAGACGGGAAACTGCGCAATCATTCTTTCATTTATAATGTTGTCAGTATATTATCTAAAACCATTCAAGAGCTGGAAAATAACTCGTTGTCGCCTAACATTAATTAAAATGCATGGCAATAAAAAGTGAAACATGGTGATATATGTATACTCATTTTACTTCATAAATGCTTCTTGACACTTGAATCTGAGATAAACAACAGACTCGAACATATCCAATGTCAATTGAATATTGCTTCAAATTAACAATTTTTAAAAACGTCCTCATAATTCATTACCGCTCGTGTTCTGTACTTAAAGGTTACTGGACAGGTTCTGCGATGATCTAATGTGCATATATTATAGCTATCAACTACCAAGGACTATCATTCTAAGATAATCGCATTAGAAATAAATATTAATTTAAACGATCACTCGAAGCCAGTTTTTTTTATTTTATTTTAATTATAAAAATACCATTTTTGTTCGAAGCGAAAGACTAATTTTGTTCGGGTTTGAAAATCGGTTTGGCAAAAATATTCTGACAAGAATTAACTAAAGTTAGGTTTCTTTCATTGCTTCTGTCCTTTCCAAGTCCTTTACCAAGCGTCCGCGTTTTATAGTATATAAAATTCATTATTGTTTTATAATTTTGTTACATCTTCGTAGCAACACTTGCTCAGTGTTTTATCATTACCATGTGGATTACCAACTCATGTACATAGCTATTATTATGTTAGCATTGCATTTATATGAGGTTTAGTTATATTGCATTTCGTCTTCATGTCTCAAATTCCATAACAACAACATATCCTAATTAACTAGGTCATCAGCTTCGAGATGTTACAAAGATTCCATGAATATGTTTTGAATCTGTTGATACCTACTCAAAACTGCAATAATTATGGCATGTAGGAGTTTCTTGTCCTTTCTTCTCCATAACAAGCTACATTTCCGAATGGCCGGTAGAATCAATTATAATTACTTTTAAATTTTTCACGTTCGAAAGTGCCGCTTAATGACCTAATTGAAATAAAGAAATTTGACTTTGACTTTGACTTACAACTAAACGAGTACCCATGTGATGCGTATTCCTAACAAAAGTCTGACTCATATGTTCTATTTACATTCACAAAACGCTCTCTGCCTGCTTTCTATCCACTCTGTCTGGGTTATTTATCTGAATTGATTCACCAAATCCACCTATGAGTTTTTTCGCGAAGCCCACGCCTTATCTCGCGTCAAATTAAACATGCATACGTCATGAAGTAGAAGAAACTATAAATATTATGTAGTTCTGTGAAACGCTCCCGTTAGTCTTACAGATTCGGGGTTTCTGGACCTGGTACTTACTCACTCATGTCATTGACTCAACGAGGAAAGTGACCGAGTGATTCTGATTCTACTCCCTCCACTTTTTGGAGAGAGTCCAGACGATTTCCCGAAATAACTTCGACTGTTCCGAGTTAATGCAAGATTTCATTGGTGCTTGCAATAGCTTGTTCCGCTTACTACGATACACCTTTGTGTGTGTGTTCGTCCCAGTTTTACGTCGCAGCGAATAAAACAGTTTCATAATCACAGAAAACAATAGGAAATATCGTGTAATAATGAATTGTACGGCAGCATAAGACGGTACCCTGACCAAAAAATCGGCATGAGATATGAGCATTCCTATTGGTCTAGCGGCACTGGTGGCGCATGAATTACAGTAGTGAATACGCCCAGATTTTAGAATAAAATCTTTATAAAATCGAATTTTGGTCTCTTGAAAAAAATAAATCTACAAAAATGTTCGTTATTAAATTGTCTATCCATTAGTGTTAGTACAAAAAATAATTAATGAATACTTTACGAGGAGATGCATAATATCGATAATTATTTCTCATTTTTATGTTTTTTTGGAAGGAGATTAGTGATATATATACAACATAAAAAAAAAACTAAATCTACCATTTTAGAATCAATATTAAGTAGAAATTTAATGTATTTTTATTAATTGATATTACTTTTTATATAACGAGTAGATAGCTCCTAAAAACAGCACAAAAACGGCTTGCGTGGCGTTTTGCTCGGGGTACCGCCTGATTCGTAAGACTATGACAATCGAGTTATGCATTTTGAACGCTCAACGAAAACCAATATTTCAAAGTGGACTATGAATTTTATAAATTATTATTACCTTTGAGCTATTCAATATTTAACTTGTACATGAAATCATCTCCAAATAAAGATTGTTAGCTGTTGATCATTGATGTTTAGCGTACTTTACTTAGTTACCTACTAACTAGTGATAATGCACACATAATATTCATCTTCGAAGTTTCGTGACTACGGCCTTACTGATAACAGACACTCAGTTTTTCAGTAGGTAAAGGAACGGTAGTTTAAAAAATCTTTTTTTTTATCAGTTAGTTGATGGTGTCTAGGTGCGTTTTAGTAGGTTTCATTAGTTTAAGTGCATAGAGTGCATACGCCATTCCAACACGACTGACCTGTCGTAAAATGGTTGGTTTTATATGCTGTGTCTGCAACATGAATTGTATAAACGTCTAAAGCAGCGTTTTCGATTGCTCGATTTAGTTTTAAACCAGAGAACTTGTTTATAAATACATGTAAAAATCGATTAGAACGACCGAAATTTATTTTTACATATACTTTAATAAAAGTAAATAATTGATGAGTGAATAAAATTAAGCGTTTTGAATATGTGTTTTACGACAATCATTATAGAGTTCAAACTGAAAGAGCTTTAATCAAACAGTGCGATGGTACTAGTCCGACACAAAAACACCACTTCGCGGCACTCAAGGGTATTTGCTTTATCACTTAGCACAATAAAGACAGCCTTGGGCGATAACTTGGATTGAACTACCTACCTAATTTTAATCAACACGACCATTATACATATGTGTAGGTACATATACAATATACAAACATACCCGACGAAATAAGGAACTGAAAAGAAAAAAAGTAAAACCGGCCAAGTGCGAGTCGGAATCGCACACGAAGGGTTCCGTACCATTATCGTAAAAACGGGCAAAAAAAATCACGTTTGTTGTATAGGAGCCCCCCTTAAATATTTATTTTATTTTGTTTTTAGTATTTGTTGTTAGAGCGGCAACAGAAATACACCATCAGTGAAAATTTCGTGTCTAGCTGTCACGGTTCATGAGATACAGCCTGGTGACAGACAGACAGACAGACGGACCGCGGAGTCTTAGTAATAGGGTCCCGTTTTTACCCTTTGGGTACGGAACCCTAAAAACTAGCTAGGTTGATCTTCGTTGATGATTTGTTTGGCGCAGCCTCAAATTGACTAAAAGTTTATTTTTAATTTTTTGCTCGTCAGTTCCTTATTTCATCGGTATTTTTAAAGGTTTTTCTCGCTTTTCTTACTTAATTTCAACAGAATCGGTTCACAATTTAAAATTCAGAGGAAAAATTATGAATATATCCTTTTTTTTACCGTTAGAGTTGGAATTTATTTTTAGATTTCTTACGTTCAAAATCATTGAACAAGAGTGGCCTAGGAGGCCTCTTTTTGTTTTTTTTTGTGTTGGAAATCATCCAATGACATCTCCCGCTCTGGTTGAAGCGGGAGGGCGTGTCAGACTTTTACTGACTAAAACCCACCCGTGTTCCTTCAGTTGCTTGTGCCAGGGCCGCGGTAACTCTCTTTCAAATTTATCCGCGACCCAGGCCTAGGAGGCCTAGGAGTTGAAACATGTTTAACTATTTTATCCATAGATATACCTAACTAAGTATCCTAGTAGCTTCGGCTACATACTTCCGGCTGGCTTATCGTAATCATGACCTACACTATTCAAGTGAGCAGTTAATTGCTCCCTGCGTTAACCGTATTGTGTAATGGTAGACACGCAATATCAAAATACAAGAAAAATTGTCTTTCGTTTTTAAAATAGCGATTATAAATTTAAAATTGAAAACGTGCCAAGCAATATCTTGGAAGCACGTGAATAACTATTCTATTGAAATGTATTTTGTCGAGGCAAATCGTAAAATTGTAATTCATACAAACTAGAGTGCACTTTTTGTTTAATTTTCAACTTTTCCTGTCTTCTTTTGGAAGAGTTTTTGATTTCTGTAAACTCTCTCTATCACTCAAAGGTTTGCTGGTAGAAAACTCTTCTTAGAGTTAAGCTCGCCTTTGTACATCAACATTATAATCACTCATGTTGTATATGTAATTTTGCTTTGTGTACAATAAAGAATTAAGAGAATTAAGAGAAGATTTCAGACATTCTAAGTCTAGAAGATATTAATTTCCTAAATGACATAGTTTTAAAAGACTGTTGCAATTTTCGAATGGATTCCTTTTATGATTTATTGTTTTACCACTTTTTCCAAATAAAACTTTCTTAGCAAATTAGACACGCCCCAGAAAAAATCATTGTTAATCAATTGAAGATCAACCATAAAAGCAAATTAGATTTAACCGCAGTTTTTAACTAAATTAAATATTCTAATCTAGACTCTCACTCCAATTCATCGGATCTTTAGGTATTTATTAGCGCAAAAATATAAAGAAAGGTATCTATATTATTGGATTTAATTGAACAAAATAAAATAAGAACCAATACGAAATCTAATACGAATACGTAGTGAAAGTTTAGAAAACATCGGAATCATGAAAGTAAATGCGTAAATGCGTTACGTTTTATAATTACTTTCCTAATATAAAGCTGACATCATGGTCTATCAATTTGGAACGTTTAACTAATTTCCATAATAGAAAGAAAGCCAACTCTTTATTGTACACCAAGTCAAAACAGTTAAGGTAGATATTAGGTCGCATAAAAAATAAAAAATAATAATTGAAAAATAGAAATATTGTTTTTCATTTTTTTTACTGCGGGTCCAGATTTGTGCAACACTGTAGCGTCACGAGGTCTAATAGATTATTTTTATTGTCTTCTCCTAATGCCAGGACGAGATTCTATAGATGTCGTACGGATTTGTCATCTTAAAAATATTTTTTTTATGAAAATAGCTCAAAATAAGTTTATTTTTGTTTCTATCGGTAGATGACAGAAATGTCTAACTAACATGTGTGAGCTAGCCCGACGATCAAAGAAAAACCGGAAACAAAAGCAAAAAACAAAATCACGAGACCTTATTATAGCATCTCTCTTAGGAAAGTAAGAAAATTACGTGACGTTTTAGATCGCTTAACGCACTTGTGTCTAAATATCGATAAAAACAGTAGTCTAAAATAGAAGTCTAGTAACTCAAAAGTAACCTAAAGAAAATTCATTCACCGGAATGGGATGGACATACAATTTATTTGCCGCACTGAGTGGAAGATCAACAAGAGAACCATTAGATCTCGTAACTCAGTGAACGTGTTAAACAAGCTTTTTAGCTTACCGTACATTGTCGTACAACCGTCGAATCCGACTCGGCTGGGCAGCGTTCGGGAAGTTGCGCGGTGTCTTCTCGTCCAACTTACCACAGTGTCTCAAGACAAAAGTCTATGACCAGTGTGTGTTGCCAGTGATGACATATGGCTCTGAGACGTGGTCGCTTACAATGGGCCTCATCAGAAAGCTTACAGTCACTCAAAGGGCAATGGAGAGGGCTATGCTCGGCGTTTCCTTGCGTGATCGAATCAGAAATGTAGAGATCCGTAAGAGAACCAATGTCACCGACATAGCTCGAAGAATTGCCAAACTTAAGTGGCAGTGGGCAGGGCACATTGCTCGCAGAACGGATGGCCGATGGGGCAGAAAGGTTCTGGAGTGGCGACCGCGAACCGGAAGACGTTGCGTTGAAAGGCCTCCCACCAGGTGGACCGATGATCTGGTGAAGGTTGCGGGGATCCGCTGGTTGCGAGACGCACGGGACCGGTCAATGTCGCGACGCTTGGGGGAGGCCTATGTCCAGCAGTGGACGTCTTTCGGCTGATATGATGATGATGACATTGTCATCCAAACCAAACGTCTAGTACACGTACAGGTACTGTGATTAGGTACTGCTTTAATTCAGTTGCAAGATTTGAGCCGAACTACTCAAACACACATAATATAAAGCTTGTAAAACAAGCATATTTTCTTGTAAAGCATCTACTTGGGTACGTACGAATATCCTAGATCGCGATTTGCCCTGTTATAGGTATAACCTAACCCTTTGTAGCTAATCGGATTTTCTAGAAAGTGAAATCCTTTTTGGTATATGTAAATTGCATTCCATCTTATTAAAACTGGTAATTGTGCCGTGTCGCAACGTTTAATTATGTAAACATAAGTACCTATTTGTTTGCTAGTTTATTAGTATTTACTTAGATCTGCAATAACAATTGTATGATTAAGCACAATTTTCCTCCATATGGGTAGGTAAAATGAATATATTATTTTTTATTCATTATTAGATATCAGTTTTGCCTGCGAATCAATTAAAAAGAAACTAAACAATTTTCACGCATATATGTCTATATTGGATGAGACTTTATTTTCGGTTAGGCTTAGATACACTTCGAACCTACTCAGTATTTTATTTCCAACGTGCTTAAACGCAAATATATCTGTCGTCGTAACGTTACTATCAAAGATTCAAGATATTCGTCTATCTCGATAGACGCAGGCACGGCGGGTCAATGGTGCGTGACGTCATGATTTCGGTAAATACATCAGTATTCATACGTGATACACTGATGAGACTGGCATGCAGTTTAGAAGAGAGCCGCACCCAAAACGTGATCTTGAAAGAACGTTGTAACGAGATTAAATCGTGGCGATTAACTTCGGTTTTTTTGCTGTTACCTAATCAGATAATTACACAAATATGAAATCAATATGCGAAGCGGGGATAGTGTCTCGATTAGAAAGGAAATCATTTAAAACTGCAATCTGTAAATTATTCTGTTAGAACTAACCCATTAACCTCAAATCATCCATAAAAGACAGATTGAAAGATGCATGTTGACTATTATGTTGTAATACATAAGCACATACTATTGTTGCTATATTCTAGGCACAGTCGTTTAGGTAGGTGCCTTTAGCGACACATCTCTTAAGGGCTCTTAACAATCTGGAAGAAACTATAAACAACACAGTACCTACGGTATGAACATAACCTTACTTTCTACTACACCTGGCTAAAAATGGTTACCTGTTTTCAGCACAAAAGTGACATCAAGTGAAGATTACTTATAATTTATAGTGTTATTATAGTAAAATGGTTTTGGTTCGTGAAATCTGAATCATACTGATCATTTGACGAGACTCGGAAAGATTACTAACAAAACTTTTTTAGAACATACATAAATTCTAGAGTAAATTTTCTTAGAATTTTTGTAAATATTCAGAACTTGTATCACCGGTTACACAAGTTCTTCTAAATAAATAATAATGCGATGACTAAATCACAATTTTAGATTATTTACCATCTCTAAAACATTTAGTTGATACGTAACACAAATAATAGGAAGTCCTATGTGGTGACATCATAGATAATTCCATCATCTACAATCATGTTCATAACAATTTCAGTTCTAGTTGGTAGAATGAGCACACGCACGACTTTTTATCGAAATAGTTACCATAATACTCGTCTTCAACACTATTTAGACAAGAGCTCCACGTGGATGTTACGGATGTATCTATTCGAAACCATTCCTTTTCACGGCTGTTTGCCTATTGGTACGGCTCGATAAATATCTAAATCGATAAATATCGGCACTAAAGAGCACATTTCGCTTCTCTATTGTAAAGAAAAAACATCTTCCATTAAGTATTGCATTTTTACCTATGGTTGCCTTTCAATAAATTATGAAATTTCATAGGGTAAAATAAATTGTTGGAAAAGGTATAATAATAATCATGAAAAGTGCATCCCTTACTGAGAAACACATTGAATATTATTTTCATATTTTATGTACCGACTTACAATTATCTTCACTCGTTGTGCATTTCCTATCACTCTGTAAATAACACGGAACTTAGTTTGATATAAACTGATAGAAGATACGCACGCATTTCCTTTGAAATGCCAGATATATTTGCTCGAGTGGTGTTTCATCTAATAGTACTAGATAAATATTCATAATAAGTAGATAAAGAGAATGTAACAATGAATACATAACAATGTTTAAGCACTGGTCTTACAACTTTCTAGCTTGGCTACCATTTTATTCCATTGTTCACGGCTTGTTTACCATAGCATGTCCGTGTCACTATCTCCTGAACAGCCAATTTTAATAAACCTAATAAGATCAACTTTAATCGGATCACGAATAGCATTTTAGTTTAAAATACGTTGATAGATAGGTAGGTACCTATGTCTTTAGCTATTGCTCAAAGCACAAAAATAACACTTTCAATCAACTCCCTCATGCTCCAACGTCGTGCTTTGGTATCGCAGTAAACTCCATCACTTTTCATGGCTCAATTTTTTAAAGTGGTCAGTACCTACCTGACGTATGTAGTATACTCTATCCAAAACAATAGTCTAAATCTAAAGCTATGTAGAGACAATAATCACGTTCGTCATAAACAGACGACATGACATGTATTATTAACAGCTATTAATGCACTTCACAATGTGTTTTACACTCATTACGTAAGTCGTATGCGAATATAATGAAGTCGCAGGCTTTATACCAGTGTCTCGCAGTCAGAGGACAGGACTCCGTGCGCCTGCGACTTGACTACCAAGAACCGGTTACTGATGTACGCCAACGAAGACATTGCCCAAATCTGGCTATAAAAAAGCAACTGATATAAGACGTTCAAATATGCGCGGTACTCTTCTTTATATGCAGTATTGTACTGTATGCGATTAGCAAACTTAAGTTTCCTTGTTAAGGAAAAATAACATCGTGTTATAGAAGTTAAAGAATGTCCTCCTACTTTATGTACATATTGATCTTGCTTGACGTTAAAGAGACCACTAAGTGAGTGCCATCAGTAAGCAGACAATCTTGCTAATCCCAACTTGAATTTGTAACAACCAAAACCATCGATATCTGATCGATTTGTATTGGTAATTAGTGTCAGACGCATACTTAACTGGGGATCACCCAGCGTGACGTGTCACCATGTCATTGGACAGACTAACGCGGATAGAGACGTGATCATCATCGCAATAATTGTCGCATTACGTAATTGTGATAATTTTGAACGGAGCGAAGGGACACAAGGTGACACATTGTCGTCTGTGAGACTAACATACTTGTAAATCACTAAAGACGAAAATTTACCAACGTGTTTAGAATTTTAATGTGCGGCTTTGTCTACGTCTGTGTGAATTTGAACGAAGTAAACGTCACTGAAGTGGTTTGGTACTGTGTTTGAAACAGATACCTGGCTGTTGTTGTAATATTTTAATCCCGTAGTCTCAACAAAAACAATGAATGGGTTAAATAAACTCACTACCATCACAGGTGTAATAGTTGCCAAACGTGACCCAAAAGAAAAAAGAAAAAAATATACAATCGTGTGTAGAAGTGTACATAAATGGAACGTAGGCTGCTAGAAGCTAAAATGTTTTGGTTGTAGATAAATCATCTCACTTCCATGATTTGTCTGCATATAAATAGATTATGAAAGCACAGATATTAGGTCCTAGCATCTAGGTTTAGATTTTTTTGCTTATGATGGGTTTGCTCTTGACTTAGTCTAGGTCAGAGGTGTATGAGACAAAGTAGACGATGGCAGGATCGGGAAGGACTCAATCAAGGAAGGTAATTTACAGGGTGATTGGTAGGACCGCCAGAAGGCAGGAGGAACTGACCCTATGCAGCGATGGTGTACTCCTCAACCCAAGTGAATCAGCCGCGTTACTTGAAAATACGTTCTACCACAAAGATAGAGTAGAACAGGACAACGCTGAACTCAGGCGAATTAAAGATGTGGCCAGACGAGTAAATGAGTGACCGCCATGGCAAGTTTGAATCCCTAAAAGGCACCAGGAGGGGATGGACTGACGTCTGACATCTGCAGTCGAGCGATCCAACAGGACCTGGATGCGTTCCTTGCCCTCTACAATAAGTGCCTTGAATTGGCACACTTCCCGAACATCTGGAAGGAGGCCACAGTCGTGGTTCTTAGAAAGCCGGGCAAGGACGATTACCTAAACGCCAAGGCATATAGACCAATAGGTCTACTGCCGATTCTGGGGAAGGTCCTGGAGAGGATGGTATTAGCACGTGTAGTACTACAAAATGGCAGCTTGTACCGCGGTGTAGTACTCGCCAATTTGGCTTTATGCCTCAGAGAAGCACTGAGGACGCCCTCTATACGCTAGTGAAGCACGTACAGGACAAATTGAGGATGAAGAAGCTAATTGTCCTGGTGTCGCTGGATATAGAGGGGGCCTGCGATAGTACTTGGTGGCTAGCCATCAAAGTCAGACTGGCTAAGGAAAAGTGCCCGGTGAACATAAGATGGCTGCTAGACAGCTACCTCGACAGTAGGACAGTAAAACACGAGAGTGACTAGCAAGGGCTGTGTTCAAGGGTCAATAGGTGGTCCCATACTGTGGAATCTCATTGTAGACCCACGATTGAAGGAACTGGAACAGCGCGGCATCTTCGTGCAGGCGTTCGCCGATGATATCGTCTTGGTTCTGGATGGGGACTCAGCGACCGAACTTTCAAGATATGCCAATGCAGCCCTAACCCATGTTCATAGTTGGGGCGACAGAAACAAGCTGAGGTTCGCACCGCAAAAACCTGGCGATGGTCGTAACCAACAAGCTTAAATACGACACCCCAAGGCTGAGCATAGCCACGGTCGACATCGGTATGGTTAAGAAGATGAAGTGGTTGGGTCTGCAGGAGGGCAGCTGACATATACAGGGTGAAATTTTGTAAAGCCAGCTGAAGGGAAAGTACTCTTAATACTGTAGATAGAAAATTTTACTAAATAAAAACATTCCTTTATTTTTGAAAAGAAAGAAAACGGCATTCAAAGATTTTCGAATATTTACTTGTACACCCGGGAATCGAACAGACTTAAATCTTTAAAAATTACACCCTGTACTTTTATTGCATCGATCGTTAGGGTCAATTATAAGGATCAAATCTATCTAACAAACTTGATAAACAGAACTTTTGTATGCTTTTTAGCACTTTTTGACTTTTGACCCGATATTAAATAAATAAAGATAAGTAATTAAATATAGAAGGAGTTCCACCCACAGTATACAAGAGATATAAGCAAGAAGAAAAATTAATATGAAGAATAAAAGTACGAGAGACATGAAAGAGGAATAGTATGAATGAGTTTGAAATAGAATATGCGGCAACTTAGTTGGCGGGGATTATAATTTCGACGATGGAGTGAGCTTACCCAGAAGAAGCCTGTTCACTCTAACTTTGAAAAGATTCGGATTGTATGCGTTCGGAAACACAGAAACAGGCAGTAAGTTCCACTCTTTTGCTGTGCGCATTATGAAGGATGTTTGGCATCTAAGATGTGTCGAGTTTTCATAATCTAGTGAAAACAGCAAAAATCATGTTTATGTGATGATATCCCACTGAAATACAAGCAAAACGTAATTTCTTTGATAAATAGGATCCGAATTCTAAGAGAAACCCATTAACTTCTTTTTTCAGGTTAAATAATAAAAGAATAAACATTCCGTCATCGGTTCGTGGTAACCTTATTGATCGTATGATAGTAGGTTCATAACATGCATGATTCATACTTTACATATTTTTCAATAATTAAAATAATAAACAAATATAAATTTAATCATTCGCTAAAGCATCAAGATGACTGTAAATGATACAATAAGTAACGGCAGAGAACTTGCTTCGTCACGATCACTTCCGTTTTTAACCTCCTGGCTGAACCAAATAAGTGAGTACGAAAATAGATATAACACAGTAGATATTAATTCACAATACGAGCTGGCCTGAGCTATTTTCTAACTATTCGCGTGCTCCAGGTGATCGTAACATTTCTCCGTCAGATGTTCCGCTGAATAGCGATTCACGTTTAGTTATCGTTCCCATTTCGTGATTTTATAAATAACGGTTAACGTTTCGACCAATGTAGGGCAGTTTTTCATGCTTTTGCGATTATGAATCATCTTGCTGGTAACTATATTTATAGACGAGCAATTGAAATAGTTCCGAGATAATTACCGCCCACGAAGAACTCGACTCAATATATTGAACATTTAAATGGATAATGAAAATTTACTATTGACCTTGTGTAGTCTGGAACTCTAGATTATACTTATTAGTTATCACAATTAAAATCAATTATGAGTGCTTGTATTAAGCTGTGGTGACCCAGTGTTAACGACTCGTCTTACGAGTGTAGGTCGTGGATTCCATACCAGCCAGGCGGTTTTTTTTGTAATTTTTTCATCACTACTGTACTCAACACGGTGAAGGAAACCAACATGTCCAAGAACCAAAATGACCGAAGATGTGATATCTAACAATCCGCACTGAATCCCGCGTAGTAATTTATAGCCCGCTTCCTCTCACAGAGAGGCCTGTGTCTCAGCGTGTGTGACTGTGACCTACATTTCGTCGAAATTTCATTGTTGCCAAATTTTGTACCGTATTTGCATGTTTATTGATTACGAAATTGAAACGCCTAAAATACTAAATTTTGAAACTAAATTTCATTTAAATAATATATTATTATTTTATAAAATTATATAATTTATTATTGAAACCAAAAAGAGGATCATCTGAAAATGATTCTGAATACGAATCTAAAGCCAATGAGAACGTTGTGATGTGCGCTAATACATCTGCTAACATTAGGTATAATATAATAAAAGGAAACCATGGTGTTAAATAAGAACGAACTAAATAGTCTTGCCACTCCGAGCTCGGCAAGCTTGATGGTATCGTTAAATATGTCCCCAACATAAATATTTTAGTAGAAGTGGAGGTGATTTAGTGTAGTTTTGGAAAATGTGCTTCACTTTGAAGGAATAAAAAAAAAATTGGCCTTTAGGCACCTATTCACACTACACATTTTATACTTTCGCTTTAGTTAAAGTATTATTCTGATCTTCCATTATATTTGACTCCACAGTATTGAAAATTCAAACCTGAGAGATCCAATTTCGTAAGCTAATTTTGCATACCCTAGTCTCAGCAGGTAGGAACATACATACGAGTATTATAGGCTAATTATGCCAGTAGTGCTTAATTGCTACAACAATAAGTAGCCAATTATTCCGTTAAATTGCTTTGTATAATCTGCAGGTCCGCGTAATTAGCAATATAATATTTTAATAGTATCTACGTAAATAAGTCTGTACCGATTTGTAAAATATAAGTTTCGTACCAATTCAATGCAAGATGCTTATTCAAATATCATGTTCGAAGCAAATCAAATAATATCCTCACATTGTAAGTGCAGAGTGCAGGTGTACTGGTATCACGGAAATAATTTATTAAAAAGACGTTTTTCTCTTATCAATAAAATAAAAAGCAAATATGGAAAATACTACTAGAGTTTGTACCTACCCTACCTACAATAGGTATAAAGTTCAAAGTCACGAGTTGCCACATTATGTGGGCATGCTAATCAGATTTATATTTTGAAGACATTAATTATACTGACAGCTAAGGTTGAATATATCGTAGTTCATTATCATTACTGGTAGAGGTGTTTATTGGGCCATTGACGGATTGTTTGTGTTATTTCAGTAAACTTCGACTAATAAACGTTCTGTAGACGTACCTACCTAACAAAGGATTTGTATGTGTTATTAAACAGTCAGTATGATACCTTACGTACTTATAAAATAGGTACTAGATGTTGCCCGCGACTTCATCCGCGACAAACTCGTTGCAACAAAACAAAAAAATATGTTTTTTTGGTTAGTTAAGTACTGTATACCTACATATACTTTCATATTTACTAAAAAGCTATTAATTAGATATTACAAACAGACACTTCAATTTTATTTATTTGTAGGTATGGAAAAGTACAAATAACAAGTAGGTAACTAAAACGTAACTTACAGGTATAAGTCAGAAAAGTTAATTGCCGGACTATGCAAAGAATTTGGTTTATGGGACGAAAATAGAATAAATCGAAATACGTAAAAGACATAAATGACAGCGTAAAAGACTACTTACCTACTTGATATTTAATACGCGTTTGGCGGCAAAATCTAGTGTCATATTGCAATCATCGCCTTGTCGTTTAGATAGATTTGGCGTTTGATATTAGAAAATTTGATGCGATGAAAAACTGCTATTTGAAGCTTGCTTAGTACGCACTTGGTGTTGCCAATTTTACATTAGTTTTGTTATTTACATTGGCTACAACGTTAAATAACTCATAGTTACCTATTTAGGTTAAATACATTAGGTAGGAAAACAGATATATATCTAACTAGATGACGCAATTGTATTAAGGCACATCACGTGTTAAAAAACGCAGTAAAATTACGATCAATGATCGTACTTTGAGCTTTTCATTTAGCTTTATCAGCACTGTAAATCCACCGATATCTAGAAAAATGGCTAATTATGCCATACTGAGCTGTAAAAACTGTACAGAAAAAAGTTAACCGAGGCATTGAAAATCTTTCCGTTCATTGGTAAGTAAATTTGTTTTTAAATTGTGTGTGAAAAAGTGGCATGCTTGGTTTTCATACAGATAGAGGGACTTGCGTTATCTAGTTAGATTTATGTCTGTTCGTAGGAATAATTAACCTACACGTGCTATTTTGTTCGACTGTTTTATAGTTTAGCCATTATCAATTGGTAGAAGGACGGTCGATAAAACGAGTTATTTTGTTTTTATTTGTTTCTGCGATATTTGATCGTTTTTTATGTTTCTTTATATTTATTTTGTTTGATTTGTTGTTAACGCTTGGAATAGTTATCTTTTTTAGGATTTTAGAAAACAAAACTGGTAAATTACAATAAATGATTCTCTTATCCTCTGATAGACGTTGTCAGATGGAAGCACAGTGTAGACCTCGTAAATGCAGCGTCTTAGCCGCGTAGAAGCATCACTTCTGCATTTGAAAACAGCACGTAGAGTTTGCGTCTTAGAGGATAGTAACTGCACACAATAAGTAACAGTTTCCGTAGAGAGCGCATAGCAGCCGCATCGATCATAGCTGCTGTAGTTACCACCTTTTCTTAATTTGACAAGCTGGTAGGTTACTGGGTAGCGTTTCGAAATTTCGATTGACTAGAAAATATAAGTCAAACTACCTGATGAAAAAAATGTTACTGCAGAAAAATCATAGTAGCTGAAAGATATTTTTTTGGTGAATCTATAAGCCGATCCTAAGAGCCTGCTGAGTCCTAGGTTCCATACGTTTATAACGACCTGTGTTATGCTCCGAGAATTGCGGTGCTGTTTCTGCCCGTAAGCCAGCATTAAAGCAGTACCACTGATAACGGATTTTTCGTGTAATTGACGTATAATTTTTATTTTATTTATTTTTGTTTCTTCTTTATCGAGTGAGGATGTGGCAACCTCTGGTGTAAGAGTTAATTAAATCGCATCTAGGAACTCCACACCCGCCACCTACGAACTAATGACTTGGCGTCACACAAATCCTGCATCGCGCAAGCAAAGTTTTCGGCGCGATTAGAACACATATACAACAGTCCGACAACAACCGTCGCGTCGGGCAGTTGCCCGGACCAGATACAACACCCGTCTGATCGGAGGATCCTGCCTTTTCTATGGAGGTTTGTGGGACTTTACACCCTGTTCCGCATGCCTCCAAAAGAGTAATCTAGTAAATTGCGTGATAGTTTGAATTTATTAAATTCCACGGATTAAAATTTAGTTTTACGTTGTAAATTATTTGGTTACACCTGTATGCATAAACCAGAATCTAACTAGTTACAACTGCGTAGGGATACCTTTGTTTTTGTGTTCAGCGTATTACTCTCAAATCTAGTAAAAAAATCTCTTAAGTTTTTTTCTTACCAAATTAACAAAATAATAAATTCATAAATTCAATATCTGCGATTTTTTTTATTAAATAATCTAGTGTTTTTTTTTGTGTCCTTTTATATACTATCGTTGTATTTTAATTTAATGACCGGCCAATTGCGAGTCGGACTCGCGCACTAAGGGTTCCGTACCATTATCTCAAAAAACGGCAAAAAAATCACGTTTGTTGTATGGGGGCTCCATACAGCAAACGTGTTTTTTTTTTGCCACTTAAATATTTATTTTGTTCTGTTGTTATAGCGGCAACAGAATTACATCATCTGCCAAAATTTCAACTGTCTAGCTATCACGGTTCATGAGATACAGCCAGGTGACAGACAGACAGACAGACGGACAGTGATGTCTTAGTAATTGGTCCCGTTTTTACCCTTTGCGTACGGAACCCTAAAAACAAAATTATACGTTTTAATGCGGCGTTAAGTTTTTTCTTTTTTTTATAACGCCACACTAATCTTGTGAGGGCGCGAAGTAGCTTTGTCGTAGCCGCGTAGACTTTTACTTTACGTAGAGGGTGCGTTGAAGCTTCGCTTTAGTCGCGTAGAAACCATTTCCATAGAGGTTGTGTAGAAGCTTCGTCGTAGCCCCGTAGAAAAGAAGAAGAAGAAGCAATTCCGTGGAAGGTGCGTAGAAGCGTCGAAGCCGCAATGAAGCCATTTCCTTAGAGAGCCCGTAGCAGCTACGTGGTAGCTGCGTTGAATCCATTTCCGTAGAGGTTGCGTAGAAGCTACGTCGTAGCCGCGTAGTAGGTGCGTTAATATAAGCTAAGTCGTAACGCGTAGTTGTCGAATCCGTAGAGGCCAAGTAGTGGCCCCGTAAGTGTAACACATACGCCACGAAAACGTCTATACACTGCATTAGCGTCGCGCGATTTCGTGAATTTAATCAAATTGGTCAAATTGATTTCAATCGGCCATATTTCTGTCATCTGCTCATGCAAGCATCTCAACATGTTACTGGATGGTCCCGCCAGGTAAAAGTATTATTATTCAACGCAAATCTAAGTATGATGATCATGACTTATTGTTTGATGATTTTCACTTCAGTGTAAAAGTTAACCCAACTAAAGGTAATATACAAGGCATGTCCAGAAAGTAATTGTACTTGGGCCCGCAAGGGCAAAGAGAATATTTCTTTGCTATGTTGGTCACACTCCCATGTAGCTTAGCTCCTCCACTTCCAACGAGCCCGCGTTAGTATGACTAAAATAGAGGTCACCGCAGCGCGTCACATGAACCATTTCAACAGAATCTGCCACCAAGTACAAAATTCGCAGCGCGGACTCTAGTCAACAGGAATTTGAAAAATAGGTATTTGAAGAAACTATTGCCGTCGCGTCACCTCCAACCTCACCCTGTAAAGTGCGAAAGGGACAACTGCAGCACAGGCTGGTTTTACCTACAAAAACTTTGACTAAAAGACGTTTCGTATTCTGCTGTTTTCTTCATGAAAACTGGTCTGATCTAAAAAATTCCTTTTTTGTAAAAAAAAATATCAATTTTGTCTGAAAGTCTTCTGAACATGGCGGTAAAAACGGGCATTTTTTTCGGCTTTTTGGATTGTCATATTTCTTTTTGTGATTATGTTTTGGAAAAAAGGAAATGATACAGGCACGTATTAATTAGACCTAGATGTTATGGAAAAAAATCATTGCTCTAGAGGCATTATCCACGAAGAAAACAGAAGAATGTGTTTGTATGGAGAAAGTCTCACTAGAGTCCCCTCTTAGTTTTTGGACTTTTTGGAGTGGTAAAAACTTGAAAGTGATGACGTTCTGCACTCTATAGTAACAGGGGATGAAACTTGGTTTGACCGCTATACCCCTGGAACAAAAATCAATCCTCCCATTGGCGTCACAACTCATCACCCTCAGGCAATAAATTGAAAACCACAATTTCGGCCAAAAACATCATGGCATCCGCACTCCACGTATTCCACTGACCTGGGGCCTTCAGATTGTCATCTGTTCAGCTCCCTGATGATAAGATGCACATGGGTGGGCAATAAAAAGCTACTGTCGAGAAAGTGAAGGAGGAGGTGAACAAGTGGTCAAAGGAGTTGCCGGGAGAAACTTTGAACGAGGCATAAAAAAATATCCCTGGTCTCACTACATGCAACAAGAGGGATGGCGATTACGTGGCAAAATATTTCAAATATGTACTGATGGAACCATGTAAAACCATATTTTTTAAGTTTTAAATTCTATTACACTTACTTTCTGGGAATGCCTCATAGTATTATAGTTAAATGACAAATCTCTAATAATAACGTGACGCGTTCTATTGGAAACAAACACAGTCTGACATTCACAATTATCGCGTTGACTTTTCACCGCCTTACCGTGTGTGGTCTGAACGATCGAGTGTTTAAAATTAATAGGCTAGCCCCAACACTTAACAATGAGTCGAGGTCGTTTCATTGATGATCTTAATAAACCATGTCAATCTTATTTAAAGCTATGCGTCGGAATTAGCCCGTCCCCCGGTCATTCATGAATCCTGCTTAATTGTTACTTCACAGTTCTGTTTACAAGATTAATGAATGACAATGTGAGTGTGATAATTGACGTAATACGCGGTGTCAATCGTTGACGTGACAATCCTAATAGATTAAGTAATTATACCAGATTGTGGTTGTGACGTGATTTGTAGGAACAGTAGTTCAACCTTTGTTTTTAGGTAGTTTACAATGGGTCTCATCAGAATGCTTAAAGACACTCAAAGAAAAATGGAGAGGGCTATGCTTGAAGTGCGTGAACGAATCAGAAATGAGGATCAATATATCACGGGAGTTTAACGCGATGATTTCAATTGTTTATTTACCTATTTCGCCCGACGTTAACGTTTCGTATATTGTTTTCAATTATGAAACGCGAAAGTTTTAAAGTTAATAGAAATGAAGATATTCGCAGGAGGACCAAGGTTACCGACATAGCCCGTAGAATTTCAAAAATTAAGTGGCACATTGCTCGCAGAACGGATGGTCGATGAGGACGAAAACTTCTAAAATGGCGATCGAGAACCAAAAGACGCAGCGTTGGAAACCCTTCCACTTGGTAGACCGATGAATTGGTTAGGGGTACGGCAATCCACTGGATTCGAGACGCTTAGGAACGGTCGATAGAGTGTCATTTAGGGGAGCCCAAGGATCAGCAGTGGACGTCTTTCAGCTGAAATAATTATATCCTTTTGGAGAAGGAAGTGAAGGCAATCAACAGAATTACGGTACCGCATAAATTACACAATTAACATAAACTACAACTCGACAACCAACCAACACATTGGAAATAAGTACATAATTATAATGCACATACGACTCTCAATGCTTACGTTAAGCAAGGTAAATGTGCTTGCAACAAAAAATACTTCTTTATTTGCTTTACTGGTAGACCTGGGCCTGCAGTCTCGACATAGCTAACGATCGTTACGCTAGCTAACATTCGTTAACTCTTACCACAAAATAGTAAGTATACAGAAAGGCCACTCCCGCCGTTTGGAAAATTGACAGCTAAACTTGACAGATTAACTAGGGTTGTAGTGTTCGTGATATTAAATGGATATTTGATGCCCTGTCTACCCTCTAAGGCATGTAAGCATGATATGATGTATGTTTAGACGAATCTATGTATTTATGTTTGTAACCTACCCTTGTTTTTTTAATTCGGAATCAATATAGTAGCAACCCTAGTGAATCTGTCAAGTTTAGCTGTCAATTTTCCAAACGGCGGGAGTGGCCCTTCTGTATACTTACTATTTTGTGGTAAGAGTTAACGAATGTTAGCTAGCGTAACGATCGTTAGCTATGTCGAGACTGCAGGCCCAGGGTAGAAGCCTTAAAAAATAAAAAAAGTGAAAAAAAAATAGTAGGTTTGAAACCCATTGGGAAAGAAGAAGAATATTATAAAAATGAAAGGAAAAATAATTTACGGGCGATCTGAGGTCGGGAAGAGGGTGAGGGGTGAATTTTTAAGGGTGAAAACGGTTTATCTCGATTTCTGGCAAAACTAAAAGTCCTATGGAAACAAGTTAAATGGCAAACTTGTAGATAATAAAAAGATATACTACTTTTGAATCGACACTTTTTTCACATAACCTCAAAATGTATGTGAAAAATTCAAATAACCAAGTTTTTGGTAATTTTTATCTTTTAATTTTTTTTATTGTTTTCACATAGTTTGGTAAAAAGTTATCTTTTTATGTCCCAAACACACTGTAATTTTTATTATTTAAAATATTTATTTTTTCACCTTATTTTGACTTAACGTTACACTTGTCGAAAATTCTTCCATACAAACGTAGTCTAGAGATTCCTCCACTGTTGGACGATGTACGTCCAAAATAAAAAATGATATCAATTTGTTTCATCACTATCTAGTCCTATAAGGAAACAAAAATGTAAAAAAAATATATATTTGAAAGTTATGAGCGTCGAAAGTTCCATATTTCAACACAAATTTCAACGCATCTGTGGGCGGAAATAAATACCATATGAAGAAGAAAAATTGCAAAACGGCCTCCATACAGGGATAGATAAGTAATTAAACAATGCAAATAATTTTATCTTATAAATATACATTTAGTTGTTTTTAAATGATATCTAGACTCCCAAAGGTCTGTTTATAAAATTTCGCGCGCTTGTTTTCGTCCTAAATCATCACCCATTTCGACACAAATTTGCAAAAGTGCTAATTCGTACACGACCTAGCTTCTTACTGCTCATCACAGCATCTATTTCTTTCGCACGTGTTGTCGGATAAGATAGCATGCATTTTAACCCCGCGCAAAAAATAGTTCGTGCCGTCGACTAGTTCAACCTTAATATCGAAAAAACTACCCTAATTTTTAATCGAAAATTCTCCTGTCAAAATACCTGCTTTTTTTAAAACGTCAGTGGGCTTTTTGTTCGTTGATCTCTACTTTCTGATGGTGTAAAAAAAAATATACATTGCTATGGTAAATTTTCTCAGGAAATGCAAAAAATGAAGTTAATATTTAATAAGACATCTACAAAATTTTGAGTAAATTGGATAATCTTCTTTAAATTATATGCGTAGATGCCTATTTATTGCTATTTTAAGATAACTGATATACCTGAGTGACTTACGGAAAATTTAGGCCATCAAAAGGTTTTTTATAGAGAAGTAGGGCAGGGACTAGGAGGATCTGGGCCTTATTACCTCTTATTTCGTTTTAAATTAAATTATATGTGTATTATGTGTGTATGTATGTTTTGATAAGGTAAGAAACGATGCATTTGCGTGGTTTTCTCGAATTAATTTCAACCGTATATCTTACTGTCACAGAATCAATAAATTGCACGAGTTTATATTAAAAATATTTGGTAAGAAATGTGGATAACAATTCGCAACGGCTGTAAGAAACCTTTGGTTGCTCTGACCAAATTTTTGTTTACCTACCTACCGAAAAGTACCGTACTTCGACCGTTCTGTAATTTGTCAATTATCGTTGTGAAACGGAAGGCAAGAGTAGAGCGACGTTTCCACTTGAGCACTTTGAGCAATGCCGGATTAACAGATAAGCTCGTGCTTTAGGCCTGCTGCTTCTGGGGGCCTCTTCTGGGATATCCATGTTAACCCACTTGTGATAACATTTTTAGAAATAATTTGGTAAAAGTACCTCGTTCTTTAGATGTATTTTAATATACTTTTAAGCGCAAAAAAAACTTGAAATTATGACACAGAACGAAAAAAATATTTTTGACGCGCGTTTTAATTATATTTTTCGTTACTTTTTATTTTTTGTACTATGCAGAGTAAGGAAAATGTGAATGTTTCAAAAGAATAAATAAAATTGAGATCAGATCAGCCAGATCTACCGAAATCTATCAAACAAGAATTCCGATCAATTAAACTAGTTAGGAAAAAATAAAGCAGTGGAAAATATCTGGCTAACTTTAAATTTGTAAGCAGCGGACGTACTGACATACGTGAGTGACTGAGAAGATAATTACAAAGACAGACAAACAGCAATCATTTGTCTAAATCAAAGTAAGTACTGTTCATATGTCATTGTTCTGTGAGAATTCATCTTAACAAAGTGCGTTGCCCCTGGCGACCGGCGGCATCGTCGCCGGCGCAGCACAGACTATAAAACCTAGGTACACGAATTCTGTCGCAAGTAGCCGGTGTCATATTTCCTCTTTATTCAATTTCCTTGCGTCCGCGCAAGACTGACATGTCCGGTTTGCGGGACAGCGTGGGCATTAACCGACTTACGAATTCGGTTGGGCTGAGCACGTGCCGACCTAAATATGTCGGAATGTTTTAATTAATTGTTCATGAATCTTTTTTTTCAAATGAGTAGAAGAGGAAAGCTTCGATTGTTTTGGTAAAAAAAAAAGTTTCAAAAGTTTTAGGTTAGGTTTAGGTTTTTCAATCAGTGTTGTTATATACCTTACGCGAAGGGCCTTTATGAAATTAATTAGTTCTATAAAATATAATGTTTTTGTAGATACTTATTTTATTGACCTATTGAACAGACAATAACAGAATCACGGTCAAACCATGACCGTGTATAGATTTCACCTTTCCATAAATTATGTATTGATATTTATATCAAAAGTACGTGTCGATGGATATCTCACTGCGAACACGTACTACTGCATTTATGTCGATACGTTTCATTGTTATAACGCCGCAGCACTATCGTCAACAAAGCATACGCGAACAACATTTTGCTGTACATTATTTGTCAGGCGTTTCAAGATAGCACTAAGTACATAATTCATTGACTAATGAAAATTTAATTCTAGATCGCAGATATAATTTGAATTCTAAGTATTTGAATAGGTTCTGATAATGTCATTTACATATAATAATAAACTCCAGACTGATAATAAATTAATCACGGGTAAATAATTCGACAAGTAGATAGGTACCGTAGGCAAATTCCAATCGGAATTTTCAAACCAAACATGGCGGAAATTGAAAAACCGTAGGTAATCCGGGTTCACTTGTTACTTTGATCCTCCTCCTTGCGTCGTTTCCCAAATGCTGAGGGTCGTGACCACGTCATCGTTTCAAAACTTTCTCGTTTATTATGTGGTTTCCCCTTGCTCCTACTTTCAGCAACATGCACAGCAGAGGTTTTATTATTTAGCGTATAGAACTTCTTCCTCTGGGTCGTTTCGCCTCGACTTTACCAGTGAAAATTACCTTCAGTAGGTTGTCAACAGGTTTGCGGGCAATATGGCCATAGAAGTCAAACATTTTTTTTATAATCAAACCTTTTTTTTTATATTCGATAGGTTCGCGTTTGACCTCTATCTCGCCTCATGGGAAGCGATAGGGTACAAAGACTCCGACAGGGAATTCCACTCTTTAGCTGTGCGCACAATGAAAGTATTATCAAAACGCTTTGTGCGTATGGGTGGGATGTCAACCATGTACCGATGGCGCATGGCCGTACGCCTTGTGGTCCGATGATGTAAAGGGTTAGGCGTAATCAAATCGTGCAGTTCCGTCGCTCACGCCCCGAAATGTTATCGAAAAAGAAAAAAACCGCTTTATTTTTGGTCTCCGCAAATACGACCATGTGTTGGCGTTTCGGACTAAATTGAAGTGGCTGCCGATTCGACGTCGTCGTGATTTCCATATCCTATCCCTTCTCTATATTATCCTACACAATCCTAATTCTCCTCAAAACCTTCGTGAACGCTTTGAGTACTTTGTCCCGAGGAGTAGACCCTGACGCAAGTCCACTTCTCTTCCCCTTCGGACCCACGTCACGGTTCCAGCCGCTATGATGGCTCCTTCTGTTACTGCCGTTGCGTCTCTGGCATTCACTACCACAACACAGCTCTTCTCTGAATGTCTTCAAGAAGAATAACAAGGATAATTTTATTCGTTATGTCATAATATTGGTATATATATATAGTGCTTGTGTATGTATGTATGTATACGTATATTTATGATTTATTTTATATGTTTCTAAAGTTGTACTACACCGGACTACTGTAAACTCTCTCTATCACTGTAAGGTGCTGGTAGGAAACTCTTCTTTGAGTTAAAGCATGTCTTTGTACATCAACTATTTTGTTTTCTATATATCATCACTCTATATTGTATGTAATTTTTGTGTACAATAAAGAAAAACATATTGTGGGGGCACACATTCGACAGTCTTGGCTTTTTTAAATTTTGAACTCCTGCAATATCGAAATGTTTTTCCTGTGTGCCGTCCACGACATACGCAGCTTCTTCTTGTAGCACAACATTTAGAATGCCTGTATATGAGTTTGCAATCAATAGCTTTTATAGTTCACGTATCTACTCCGTACCGGAAAAAAAGCAGGCTATGATGTTGATTTAGGTAGATTTATCTTTAGCGATGACATATTTATTATCTAAATCAACGAAACTAGTAGATAACTTGCTTGGTTTTCATGGTTTATGTTACTTGGTGTCCCTTAGTCTTGTCTAATATTTAAAATTAAAGAAAGAACCTTCTTATCTGTACAAGCCAACACGGGTTTTTTTAAGAAGTCATACGATTTTTGGTTGTTCACTATGCTGGTGAGTCACTGTGTATAGAATTGCTACACATTCAGGACTGGTCCTAGTCATCATAGCTAAACAAGGACACAATTAGTAGGTATGGTACCTTCCTACTTAGGCTAGATAGGGCTCCACGCTTTGACACACCCACTCCACCGCAGACAAGGAAAATAATGATGTTTTCATCCCACCATCTCGGAAAGAGTATTTTTAATCTTCAATATCTGAGTGGAAAAAACGTTTTTATTCACTAGAGGATAAAGTAAATTGAATATAGAACATCGTGTGCACTAAGTTTGTGAATTAAAAAAAACATTAAACCTATTTATGGTGCCGAATATATCATACAACTTTTTTTTAATTTGTTAAAAACTCAGACTCGGAACATTCTTGGTGTTCTTTTTTCAATTTGCTTTGTACGCGGTTCTTTACGCGGCATTTTTTCACGTCATTGTTAAACCTTATATTAAAAACAAGAAACTTGAAAACAAGTGAAAAAACTAAAATGAGTGATTCTAGCGACGAGGAAGTTTGTTTGACGGCAAACGGAATTGACTGAAACTGTTAATAATGCGCAAATGAGCTTTCTCCCTCAACAATAACTGTAGCAACGTTACTTTAAAATTTTCTTAATTATACCTTAGTATTATTTTGTTATAATTTAAAGATTATTCTGTAATACTTACCTGTCATAATGTAGTAATTAAAACCTAAACTGAAATAAAAGTGTACCTATATTGTGATTGTAAACGTTATTTTTTTGCATTTAGTCATTTCCTCGCTGAGGTGGAATGAAAAGTTACGTGTTGCACTCGAGTGCAAAGATTTTTCACCTCGTGCTCTTTTGATTCCCTCGCTAACGCTCAGGATTCTAATTTTGAATCACTCACTGCGCTCGTGATTCAATTTTAGAATCCTTCGCTTGCTCGGTCATCAAAACTGAACACGCGGTTAAAAAGCAACTTTGCACTCTTGTATAACAAATAACTATTATTACACATACATACCTACTTACTATTTCTAAGTTTAACAAACAATGTAGGTAAAGACAATTCTTAACAAAGTAACATAAAGAACAAAGATTTAATATCAATTATTGGTTTACAGGCCAATAACTCAGCAACAATGTGCTTTGAAAACTTGAGACTAAGATAGAAAACAGGGCTGTCTTTGTGTACAGGCGCCGTATTGTCGTATGACGGTATGACCTAGCTTCTACCACATAAGGAATCGAACAGATAACCGCCACTTTACACAATTCCTTCCTTTTGGTTTGAAAAATATATGCCTACTAGCTGTTGCCCTTGCCCGTGACTTTGTCTGCTTAGCATTAGTACTTTGAGTAGCCTATTTTTTTATATAGCGCCATAATATTATAGATGTGTGGGCCACTCACTTGAGAAATTATTATTTCACCATACAAACTCCAACCCCCTTGTCACACCCTAAAGGATGATTGCCGGGATAAAACTATCCTGTCCATCTCAGTGTCTCAAACTATCTTCACACCAAATTTCATCTAAATCGGTTCAGCGGTTTAAGCGTGAAAAGGTAACATACAGACAGAGAGACAGAGTTAGAATATAAGTATGGTTTAGTAATTTCGTTTAGGCATGATTTTGTGGTTACTGTACGTCGTAAAAATATTTACGAAATGTAATTTTTTTTTATTAAATGACAAATAAAATATAACCTGTAATCAGTACATCAACCAGCAGCTTAATTGTGTAAGTGAATTGGGCAAAGGAAACAATCTGTTTCTTTCCCAAAAACGACTTTTCGTATTGGGAAAGAAACAGATTGCTTCCGTTGCCGAATTTACTTACACAATTAGGCTGCGGGAGTACCTACCTGTTATATTATCGGGCAAAAGACAATAATTATTTTTTGAAGATAGCCAAGCAGCTTAAGCGAATCAAAAAGCAAGCAAGCAAACAAGCAAGAAAGTAAGCTTATAACGAGTATACACATAACACAACATGTTACAGAATCTTCATCATGATCATCATCATTTCGAACGAATTTCCTTTGGGATCAAAACAATCTTCTTGTTTATGCGCCCTAAATACCAATGTCGAAATAGATTTTATAACAGTTTATTTTTATAACTAACCGTAGCTTCAAACAAAGTTAAACGAATGTGGGTTTATAAATTGCCTAATGTTAAATCCACTATACTTCGTAGAAGATAGCTTGATCTCTGCTACAGCTGTCAGTATCAATACAGTAACAAAAGCGGTTGACAGGCTAACAATAACGTAAACGTCAGTTTGACATATGTCGCTGAGATCAAGCTATCTATTATGAAGTAGGTATAGGTATTTATGTTCCGAGTGAGTAAAATTTGAAATGAGAAAGCGCGATGCTAACCCATAATGGTCGCAAAGACTATCATGAAAACCTGAAAAACTACTACTTCCTCCTACTATCCTATCCTGTCATATTATATCTTATCTTACTAACATTATAAATGGAAAGTTTTGATATATGGATGTATGTTTGTTACTCAATCACGCCAGAACGGCTGAACGAATCTGGATGCAATTTGGCACAGAGATAGATTATAGTCTGAAATAGCACATAGGCTACTTTTGATCCCGGTATAATGTTCCCCTGTGATAAAAATAACACTTTTCACGCGGGCAACGCCGCTGGCAGAAGCTAGTAATATTATTTACTAGCATCTGCCAGCGGCTTCGTCCGTGTTAAAAGTGTTTTAGCTTCCCATCCCATCTTATCCCGGACATTTGTTCCCTCGGGATAATTTTCAATATTCACGCGCGCGAAGCCGCTTAAAGAAGCTAGTATATAATAATAGTTTGATCATAAAATTCATAAATAGGTAGGTACTAATGAATAATGCAACAAATATTGATATAACGTTTTATTACTATGTTAATATCTTAATTAAACCTCTTATGACACAACTTCATAACATAGTCGTTACCTAGTTGTTTGGATTTATAACGAAAGAAGAGTACCCGAATACTGGAATCGACCCAAAAAGATATTTAAAGGTAAGCACAAAACTAGTTGAAAATTTAGGTACTTAGTCAGTCACCGACGTCAATCAAAACCCAATACGATCCCACCGCACTATTCCCAAACCACTGCAACTCCTGAAAGCCAGAATCATCAGTGGCGACCACCAGAAAAGCGCCGAGGCAATGAAGCTCGACGAAGTCCCGGAGAATGAATTTAACTGTCTTGGATCCCGCAACGAAATTAATCAGAAAAGAATAACGGAGGAGTAGGGAAAATGTAAATTTCCAAACCAACCCAAACGAAACCCAATACGATCGACGATTTGTATTATTAGGCATTATCCGACTGTAATATGAATCAATTTTTAATCATTCATAAAAAGAAAGCTCGTTTTAATTTGTGAACCTAATTTAAAGATTCATCAATATAGCCAATATTTTTCAGCGTATCTTTATTTATAACTAGCTGACCCGGCAAACTTAGTTTTGCCATAAAAAATACCAAACATTCATCTACCCTACCTACCCCTACCTACCCTACCCTATCCACCCTACCCTACCTATTCTACCCTACCTATCCTACCCTACCTATCCTACCCTACCTACCCTACCCTACCTACCCTACCCTATCTACCCTACCCTACCTATCATACCCAACCCTACCTGCCCTACCCACCCTACCCTACCTGCCCTACCTACCCTACCCTAACCTACCTACCCTACCCTACCTACATACCTACCCTACCTATGTAGGAAAGGATTTTTTTTTCATAAAAACCTTCTACTAACAATAACAAACACAACAAAAAAAGAATAAGTGAAATTGGTTCAGCCGTTCACGCTTAATGCCGTGACCAAGGGAAATAGAGATTCATTTATATATATATATAGATTATGTTGAATTGCAACTGCAGGTTGAGGTTTTATTTCTACTAATAACTATGCACACGGACATGAACGAGAATGACTGATCTATGCAATGTCGTTTGATAAGGACTAACACACTACCTAGAAGTTTTTTGACTAAAATGTCGTATTTCAGTTTAATCTCACGGACAATGTCGTACGTTATTTCATATTACTAACTGTGCAAACATCGTTCGTTTTAACCTCAAACTTGAGTAACACCATGAATCATGCAAAAGTGACACAGCAAAGATGGTTCACAGGATAACAATTTATTATATACTTCCATTTTTCTTTCAGGTAAGACTAAAAGTTCAGTTTAATATGGTGAGTTCACATTTCGATAAACTTGTCAGTACTATGACTCAAATACATAGAAGCATGCAAAATCGTCACAAAACAAACAGGTAAAAGATGCAATTTGTGAGTAAACAAGTCACCAGTTATTTCCATATTAGATCATGCAACACGCTTAGGTGGCAGAAAGCATATACTTACTACATCCAAGTGTAGTTTGATAGATATAAATGTAGATTTTCCCACGACAATGGGTGCCAATTTAAAAGCGGGGCGCATATTCTAGAAATAGACCGAGAAGTGGGCAGTTCATAGTTTTAAAACACACCAATCATAAACGAACGCGAAAATAATAGTTGAAATACAGGAAGAGTGAGAATATCTAAACATTATTGTTATTGGTTTAACTTTGCTTCTGAACAACATACACAACAAAGTTGCAAAGAACAGTACTCTAATCTTTAATAAATATACTCGTATACTTGCAAAGAGATATACGACAGATATTAAAATCTTGATTACCCATGTAATCTCTTCTGCCTCGATATAATAATCCCAATCCATTAATAATGGTATAAATTAGTTTATGACGAGTAGCTCAGCAGTGGTGGCCCAGTGGTAATGGTCGCGACTTACAAGTTGTAGGTCGTGGGTTCGAACACAGGTTTACTTCGTTTAAATTGTTTCATCAGCACTCAAACGTTAAAGGAAAACGTCGTGAGGAAACATATCTTAGAACGAAAAATTCGATGACATGGACCTAGGCCTGCGTGGTGGATTATGGCCCATTCCTGTTCAGAGAGGAGGCCTACTCACACAACGGACCAAAATGAGAATCTAAGAGCGGAAAAGGGGTCTACATTAAAATAGATAAAGCTTAAGGTATTTTTCTACACTAGTCGATAAGTTATAACCTTGACATCATGAATATGATAGGGACCTCCTACCTAAATAGAAACAAGTTTTAACAAACGACTCATAAATCTTTTACTATCATTTAATATAAAGAGAACAATGACACACCCATATGTTACACGCAACGACATAATTTCATTACGTTCATGAATGAACTCGATCACTTGACATCTACTTACGTAGTGAGAACTAATGAAATCATCACTCCACTGATTCATTTAAAGAGCTCCAAAGGCATTTAGTAATTATATGTTATACATTTTGAACGACATTCTAAAATTTGCATTCTGAATATTAATACGATGATATCATAAATATTTGTGATAAAGACAAAAGGATATCTACGTGTAATACCTAGGTATATAGATCATGGACCAAGTGATTAAACAGGGCACTATGTATAATGCCCGGGCATTATGAATATAGTCCAAAAAAAAAAAACATCCAAAGGTTGTCTTGAAAAGATCGCTTTTAGCGACAAGGCCGCCCATTGTGTCACCCAGTGTAATGTTTTCTTCGTCTAAACTTTCTGTAACTTATATGGTGTACATAATAAAGAGTATTCTATTCTATTCTAGTCAAGCCAATCGGGCAATGTAATGAATACTTCTTTCAACTTCGATTTAAACTTCTATAGTTATCACATTGTCTGGTCATTATGAATATTGCTACGTAACGGTTGGGCAATTCGATAATTATCTTCAATGAATAAGTCCAAGACCGAGCGAAGCGAACTCGGGAGGTTAGGGCACTCCGACAAGGATAGGTTAGGTTCGAAGGAGATGACGGGAGCTTAATTGAGCGAGAAAATCAATAATCTCCCGTCATCTCCTTCTTGTTGGTTGCATTAGAACCTGCAGACAGAAGCTGCAAGCTCCGTCGAGTTTGTTGCTTAAATAGTAATCGTACTTACCTTTCTATATTAAAACCAATGTCAACTTTAAAATAATAATTTAAAAAACACATCTTTTAATTACCCGGCCCAATAAGTGATGGGCATTATTCAGAAAGCCCGATCAATTTAATTATTTCAATAGTTTTTTATCATATTGCTTACTCAAATTGGGTATTTTTTAAATTGCTCAGGCATTATGAATAATGCCGTATTAATCACTTGGTCCATAACATATACATATACAAATTTGTACTAAATATAGATAGATAATAGCTACTTTTGTCATGTCATCGATATTTGTTATGCCTGGCGACCAAGACATGTGACAATGTATGTCTGTATTTATTTGGATTATAACGGTATTAAGAAATTAATTTTAATATCTAAGTAGGTACCTACCTACCTACTTATATCTAACACTAATAAATTTAAAAGAGTTTTAAGATTTAATTACATGTGTCCTAAGGCTGTGGAGTTTTTGTTCAGAATAAATTCAGATGTGTCGAGGTATAGCATACTCGTAGTTAGAGTAGCAACAGGGCATCATCTACTAATCAACTTTGGTTAGGGTGATGATGTTCACACAGAACAGGTACACCGACGTATATTCACAGAATTCATTTACCCAGAATTTTTTTTAGGTACCTACTGATTGCCATTTCCTTCAGTTTTCCAGGAAGCGCTGTGTTACCAGTAGTTATCTACAGAAACTAAACATTTTTATCAAAGAATGTTGTATAGATCTCTAGATATCAATACACGGAAAAGTTAACTTCGAATCGGTATTTGTCTATTGACCGAAACGATATAGATTATCTATTTATCGTTACATCGACGGAAAAAGATAATGGCTTATAGATTTTTTACCTACTAAGTAGGAAAATTTTACCGTAACTGTTGAAATTAGAACAAGGATAAACAATTATGAGTTCTTCAAAGTTCTATAGAATATTAGGCAATGATTCACCAAATTGTGATAATGCCCATTCTTCATAGTTAGTTAAGATTGAAGTTGCACATTCATAGCACCGGTCCTTAGTATTTTGTGATAAGGAAATAGAAAGGAAGCAGGAACATATAGTTTTAAAGGTGTAATCCGAAAACAGAACAGGTATTTGTCTAGACAGGGTACGGAATTCGTACAGAAGCCGAAAATGTTGTAGCTGTAGTTTATAGGGTATAAAAACTGACCATGTTATGAGAACTTGGGAAGTGGTGGGAAGTTTAACTTGAAATTAGTTGTATGCCAACTAATTCTATTCGATCGAGATTAGTTAATTACCTAGCCCCTATTTCTGAATTCGGGATTGAGTAACTATTTGTCAAACTCTACGTATTTAACCCTGATCAGCTGTCACAATTGCGGGCAAATGTATGAAAATAATATTTTATTTGACCAGTTTATAATTAAACTGTAAAATGTGAACACTAAGGGTGAGGACAAACGAACGTCATTTTTTGAGATGTGAGTTGCGTAAAATGAGTCGCGGAATTTAAGCTGCATTCGGTTTCATACTGCAGTCCTGTTTGTACCACACGGCAACACATTAACACAAGTTGAGTGAAATATTCCAGTAGAATGTACGCGACTCAAAAAACGCGACTCACACCACACGCGACCACAGAATAATTTCACTACTCATAAAATTACGTTCGATTGGCCTCACCCTTATAGTGAAAACAGAATCAAGTTTTATCGAAAAACGAACGAGATATAACAAGTTGAAGAAATATATCTATCTCTACTAAAACGCCGTTTTCTATGGCAGATTTAAGGGCGTCGTACCATCTGACGTCAGATTATGAGATGACCCGTCGGACTTCTCTTTCTAAATCTCAACTTTGATGCTTTTTAACTTCATCTCTGATCAAGATATTTATTTTACTATCTACCTATAGGTTTACTATAGTTGATAAGCATTTCATCTATATATATAAAAATCAATGCCACTTTTCGTTGTTATTTTATAACTCAAGAACGGGCTCACCTATCTAAACCAAATTTTTAGGGTTTATTCGGACTATTTAGCAGATGGTTTATGTGAAGAAAAAAAAAATAATAATAATATTAGGGTAGGGAAGGGTAGTGTATGGTAGGGTAGTGTAGCGTAGGGTAGGGTAGGGTAGGGTAGGGAAGGGAAGGTAGTGTAGGGTAGGGTAGTTTAGGGTAGGATAGTGTAGGGTCGGGTAGGGTAGGGTAGGGTAGGTAGTGTAAGGTAGGGTAGGTAGGGTAGATCAATGTTTGGTGTTTATATGGCAAAATAAAGTTTGCCGGGTCAGCTAGTTTAGCATATATAACACTGGCCAAGTACGTGTCGGACTAAGCACATAATATAGGGTTCCGTACCTAACCGCAAAATCAAGTTGGTTGCAATAGGAAAACAAGGGTTGATCAAATAAAAAATCTGATTTATCAATATATTGGTATTTGTTAGAAAATATACGTAGTAATAAACATTATCACCAAATTTCAAGTTCAAGCTCCAACCGTTTGGCTGTAAAACCTGTGTGACAGACGACGGACAGACAGACAGACACGTGAGTGACAATGAGCAATAGGGCTCCGTTTGAACCCTTCGGGTACGGAACCCTAAAAATACAAGCAGGATATGCTTAAAGGCATTAGAGTTTGATACCTAAATTTAAACAGAGGATTTACTGATGTCGCCTGCCTAATAAGAGTAATCAAATTAGGTAGGTGTGCTTGATCAGTCAGAATGTATTAATATTATAAAAACAAACTTTTTATCAATGCAAAATTTTATACAGCCTTTATTAATTCTTCCGGAAACGATTGTTACCAAAGACCCGTCTTTGCTAACCAATCGCAGAGTTGAAAAACTTAAAGTGGACAATGAACGAGTTAGGTAGAATAAAACCATAATATTCTAATTTAGCCCTGAGTCGAACGTGGGACGACACTAAACTTAAACAAATAACTTTACGTCGACTCTATTGGGATGTCCTGTCCAACGATACGGTCGACAAGTTTATTTGCACTAGCGCTTATTGTCCAACGTAGTTTAAAGACGCTGTGCACGAGTGTGTCGGATTACAATCCTGATATCACGCTGTAATAGCAACACAGAATTACTTGTGTTCTCAATTGGAAAACGACTGCTATTATGTTTACGTACAATTTAGGCTTTAAAGTCAACGCCTACAATTTGCTAAGGACGCTATAGTCAAACAAAATGATTCAATTTAGAATTGTAACCTCGGCTATTCTTTACCTATGCCGCACAGAACAGGCAAACTTTAATTAATTTTGTGGTAGATATGATTTTTATTATTATTTGATCCAATCAAAATTTAAAGACGTTCACGTTTGAAGATATTATAAGTCGCGACAGTTCCATGCTAGCTTGTATCTACACAGTCGTCTTGCTTCTACTAGTCATTACTATCAATATTCAATTAGCCGGTTCACAAACACAGGTGTGTTAGTTATTGAGATAGCGGCGTGGAACCGTTCGCGTTGCTTTGGTTAAATCTGCCTATATTTACTAATATATCTTGCCTAGAGTTATTGTATAGATTATATTTTGATTTAGTACACCTTTCATACTATAAAAATATTTTGACAACTGTTAGCCTAAGTGAACTTTATTACAACATAGAGCCCTGGGGATATTCCACGTGGGCTTTAGTCATCAAGTTTTCACAATTTCGATCCGGTTCCGTTCTGAATTCGTGTGAACGCATTCACCTATGCTATGTCGAACTTTGGCAATCTAAATGGTGGGGGAAATATGTTATTTTGAAATACTTAGGTAGATAGGTAGGTGCGAACTTTGGATGGTTTGGTAGGTTACCCAGACAACCAAAAAAAATTACATTCGACCTGAATGTAATTTTTTGAAGGATGAAAAGTGTCTCATCTAAACAAAGAACCATTTTTACGTGCAAATTGTGGCGAGTATAAAATCAAGTAGCAAGTCTTACGTGTGAAGTTTTGAACGTGTCTCAATTAATGAATACGTTCTGCATTAAACAAGTTTAATATTGTCAGCATCTAATGTTTTTGTAGTAAAGCTGAATCGTGCAAGTAATTTAATATTCCATACCTACACCTGCGAAGATGTCGACTAAGTAAGGGCGAAGTTTTGTTATTGTTTTCTACATAAAATGCTTGAATCGTTTGTATTAAAATACTAGCTGTCCCCCGCGGCTTCGCTCCCGTCATTTGGTTACCTAGGTAGGTAGCCAGTTGACTACCCTACCTACACAACCTACTCTACCTACCCTACCTACCATACCTACCTTACCATTCATATATAACCGTTGCATAACTTTAACCGTTTACGCAGCACACGCAACGGAAGCTTTCGAAAGAAATAAACTTTCCCCGATTTTTACAAAAAATTTCATTGATGCTTCGCTCCTATTGGTCGTAGCGTGATTTTATATAGCCTTTAGTTTTCCTCGATAAATGGGCTAAACAACACAAAATATTTTTTCATATCCGACTGAAACAAACAATCAAACTCTTCAGCTATATTATTAGTATGTACCTGTAGATTAATCATGCATTTTCTAGAAAAATAAAGCGAGTTACTAGTTTAAAGTTATTAGAAATCGTTTATCTTTTTTGCAAGAAAACAATGACGATGCCTATAATTCTTTTACCGAATCATTCTAATATTTTGTTTTCCTATGTGATAGGTTTATAAGTTATGTAGATATCTAGTAATATTATATGTCTTCTATCCATAATATGGTGATACTATCCAACTACCTATGGTTTTTTGAGTTCAATGTGAAACTGGAAACGCATGGTAGTTCATAAATCAAGAGATCCCCTCAACTATAACAGAAGCCTTACATTATATGGCGTCTGTCTTGTTTTGCTATTGTTTCGCTGATTATGACAGACGATTTATACACGTGCTTATTATAATAAAATTTAGGTAGGTATGTATGGTCTATTTGATAACAATTTATTACGTTGGTTAGTACCTATCTACCTGTCCTACAAACATAATAAACATACAAATACAAACATAATATACCTACTACGAATACTATCGTCAACTTGTTTGCCTTGTTCTAAAAAATAGTTATCCAGTGTAGTGAAAGTTTTAGGCCGCATTAGATTAAGATAAACCAAGATAGCTGTAGGTACCTACATGCCCTCAGACAACCTGTCTCTATCTGCCAAAAGCCTTAATAATAATTCTGGTTAAGTACCTATTTTGCCCCTGGTGTCATTGAATCCGGTAACATTATTATCCATAAAAGATAAAAGTTTCTCCTTACTTTCTTTGTAGAGATAAGTCATAAGATGTGATAACTCAGCACTTCCCGTGACGACACCAAACACCAACTGTGTTGACATTAGAGGCACGTGCTTCACAGATAACATTTTAACTGTCAGCAGTAAATGCGTTCACAATATCAACTCAGCACGTGTCTGACCATTCATATTACACTTGCCATACATTTTAATGTGACCGAAACAAAAATCTTTAACCAAATTACATCCACGCAAAATAGTCAATTTTCGCAGTTCCAATGTACTTAGCTACCTATCATTTCTTCAAGATTGAATTAGTTAATTCAACTAACCTATTGACCTGATGTAGTTCTATGGCATTTATGAAGCTACCGTGACTTCAATCTTACATAGTTTACCTAAAGATTAAAATTTTCTGTAGTTTCCCACGCGCCTCCAAGACTAAATAAATGTCCTCAGTAGGGTATCTAATTTCCCTCATGTAAGCGATACTATGTATGCTTATTTTGCTAACATTTTTGCGTAAGATTACGTATCGTCCAGAGCAAATTACGCAGTCCTTAGAATAGATATCAAATTAATTGCGGTATACATGCCTGTAAACGCATAATAGACAAGAAATACATCATATAATTAGTACTTTTATCTACAATTGTAATAAGTATAAATAAAAATTTCGGAAAGGTAAAACGTGACACTTTGCATGAACTCTGTACCTATGTATACGTCAACGTCGTCAACATTCGTCACAAAAAAAACTGTGGAAAATACGTAGTACCTACCTCGCACGCAAATATATTGGTCAAGGTATACCTCATTCAGACTGTATTAGTAATGATGATGATACAATTAGTATAGTTGACTCGAAATGGAAACACAAGAGCTACTCTGATCAAAGCTGATTTTTATATATTGTACGACGTACGTATTTATTGGCCTATATACAATTGCTACACTGTTTAGCCAAGCAATATGATACAAGCATAGTCCAACATGATGCGATAGACACAGCATGCAAATAATCTATTGTTAGTAAAGTTATCCTGAGTAAGCAGCTCTAGTAGTTCCGGATGGACGACTGTCTTTGTGCACTTTGTGCTGCATCTCAACAGCAACGTGACTCCAAACGTAAACAACACAGTAAGGCAAATGGCGATGCGCGTGTAAACTATGCGATTCTATCCGTATGCCGTGTAAAGTTACCTATAATATCTACCGTTACTACCTTAGAAATAACATCTATAAATAAACGACGCACAATTCTCAACTTACTAACATTAGGGCCAATTTCATCGTCCAAAGTATGATTTAGGGCATTAGGAGGGATTTCAGTTACTTAGTTCCTTATAAGTTAAAAGTGCATTCTTACTTATGTAGGTGTAAGCAGCAATGACGAAAGGGGTTTTTCAAAAGGAAAGTAAGGTGTAACCTCACATAGACAAATCACTCGGCCAAAGTCCCAGAATCTGTCATACCGAAAATATTGTCAATGTTAATATTTTTTAATTTGCAACTTTGCAGCTCTACCTTTTCTGTTAATTGACAAATTAATTAAATAGTCACACAGTCGAGAAACCTATATTTAACTACATCGTTTATTAACTTTTCCGAAGTGAGATTTGGAATAAAAACTTAGCTGTTTTTAATTCTAGAAAAATCTGTTGCTTTATGCAAAACAAGACATACCTAGAAGCTGTATTCAATTGTTTCGGTGCCAAGCCAATGCTTTCAATAAATGCCGCCTTTATATTCATTGTGCTGCTACGTCAGTCAATGAACTACGTGCACTTTTGATTTGTTGATGATTTAGTTGCATATTGATGGGTATCAAAAAGCATGCATAAAGGGTAATATTATGACCGGTAGTGCATTGACCTGGCTCGGAAGCGTTTATGCCGTGACTAACGTTTGAATAAATTATAATAATGCGTGATTAAAATCCAAACAAAATTGGAAGCACATAATAAATCAAAACATTCATCTCAGCAAAGTTCATCGTTCTGAATCGTCTTAAGATGTATTATAAATTATTTACAACCATTTAGTAGTGGCATTTACCCTTTACGAATTTGATGGTAGTTTTTGTCTAGAGATCTTCAAAACGTTTACCTGACCGTCATGTGATATTAGGCAACAATAACAAGATGGTACTTTGTTCTTAGAAGAAAAACATGTTTCATGTCATGTACTACTTTTTATTGCATAAGACATATGAGCAAAATTGCAAAATGGCAGATTTAAGTCGGTCGAGTAATGATTCGCGCTGATTTTTATGAAATACGCAGTCAGGATTATTTTCTTTGTTTCACTTAACGACAGAATTGACCGTAGCATCATTTGATGCAGTCGTTCGCAAATGTGCTATGTATATTACTACGTGATTCGGGAGGTTTGTGTAAAAGAAGTATTCATTTCGTGTAATATGAAGTTAAAGAAAACAGTGACATGTTGTATGAGAGGAAATTCGTTTTGTATGAAGTACAGCAGCAAGGTTATGCCTCAGGTAATCTAATCTGTTTATCTAATATTAATCTTAGGCTTTCTAGAGCGATGTTCAATTCTCGATACAAATCTAAAATATCTGTCACTAATCTCTACGCAAGTCTAGCTAACTTTATGTAGAGTCATGCTTATGCATCATTCTGGAATAAGGTGCCGAACTAAAATATTGTAACTACTGCTACAAGAGTGCTACTAATACTGTCAGAAACCAAAGACCAATTATGCTTATAAACAGAAAAATATAATATGACTTATGTGCCCTCTCTCACAGAGTGGAAGCCTCTGCCCCAGCCAGTGGGAACATTAAAAAGGGTGATGATGATGATATGATTTATTCGTGGCATTTACGCTGCGCTTAAATACATATATATCCAACCACAAAGCCTTGATTTATCTAAGCTACGACACCGCATCCTCTGATTGTACCTAATGCTTAGGCAACTTTTACAATATGTCTACGTAAGACACCTAACTTTAAAAACCAAAGACTACTTTCAGAAACCTAGGAATAAAAGCTCACTTGAGAGTCTAAGTGCGGCAAATGATTTCCCTATTGTATTCTAGAAGTTGCCTACTGGGCCGTACTATGACGTGTCAACGCTACCATCCACTGTGAAAAAAGGACAGTGCTCTTCGTCCTGTATAGCTCCGTCTCTCTCACAGTGGTAACATGACATTTTTGACACGTCAAAGTAAGGCCACTGAGCAATAATTGTTAAAACGGTAGTGCTTGATAAGAAAATGGCTAAAGTTTGGTATTGCCTAACTAGGTGCTGCTTAGTATGTCGTTAGTTAAAACGGGCAGATCAAAAAACGTGTAATGGATGTTTCGTCCAAATGAAAGGTATCTACTAATCTTCCCGATGCCTAAAACGCTGAAACCCCGTCTGGTTCACAATAAGGCGGGTCTCTGAGATCGCGGGCGCTCAGATTGGGGACACTGTCCGCCCACCAAGTGACTCCAGGAAAGACGGCGGCACAGTGATCACGTGCTGCCCGTGCACAGCGACACTCAGGGAAGGCGTTTTTTCAGTCTCCCCAAGGATGTGCCCTAACAGGCGTTGCATAGAGGGCGTGGTCTTTTGAGTGGTCACGAGGCCCCTTCTACGAGCTGATGGTGATCACTGAGTGGTTTTAGTGAGGTAAAGATCCCACACTCCCTGCAGCCTAATTGTGTAAGTTAATTCGGCAAGGCAAAGCGTTTAGACGCCATGTGGCTTTCCGTCTATGTGATAGTTTTATTATTTTAATCGATTTTCGATTGATGGCGGTCAAAATATTTGCCTTGCCGAATTCACTTACGCAATTAGGCTGCTGGTCTTTTCCCCAAAAGACCAGGCGCCTCTTGAAGAATCATCATCATCATCATTTCAGCCGAAAGACGTCCACTGCTGGACATAGGCCTCCCCCAAGCGTCGCCACATTGACCGATCCCGTGCGTCTCGCATCAAGCGCCTTCCCGCAACCTTAACCAGGTCATCGGTCCACCTAGTGGGAGGCCTTCCAACGTATCGTCTTCCAGTTCGCGGTCGCCACTCCAGAACTTTTCGGCCCCATCGGCCATTCGTTCTGCGAGCAATGTGCCCTGCCCACTGCCACTTAAGTTTGGCAATTCTTCGGGCTATGTCGGTAACTTTGGTTCTCCTGCGGATATCATCATTTCTGACGTGATCACGCAAGGAAATTCCGAGCATAGCCCTCTCCATTGCCCTTTGGGTGACTTTAAGCTTTCTGATAAGGCCCATTGTGAGCGACCACGTCTCGGTCCCATAGGTGATCACTGGCAACACACACTGGTCATAGACTTTTGTCTTGAGACACTGCGGTAAATTGGACGAGAAGATACCACGCAAGTTCCCAAACGCCGCCCAGCCGAGTCGGATTCGACGGTTGACCTCTTTCTTGAAGAATGCCCCGCGTAAATAAAAAAAGTTGGGCCTAATCTTATAGTAAGTTACTGGTTACTTTGTGCCCATTATTTCGTCTTGGTGAACCAAAAGAAAATCATGAATGCTGTTTCACAGTGAACATTTAAAAGTTTAAGTTTTCTGTTGTTTTTGGCAACAACAAACGCAGATGTTTGGCGTGGCCGAGTTATAATAACAACAGCTAATTAAACACGAAATTTAATCTATTTCAAGTTTCATTTGCGTCATTCATTGTTAAATCTTATCAGATTCATGAATGGATCGGCCTTATACATGAATATTGAATTTAAAGCGTATATTATTAGCAAAAAAAAAAATGCTCCTTGTTTACGTTTAGGTAAATCCTTTTCTATATTTTTTTTTCGGTTTTACCTACAAACTTTTCTTGTAGGTAAATGAAGTCTCTACATTGTTTTCATGGAATAAGTATGAAGTTTTCCTTTTTCTTGACGGGATAATAGCTCTTCTTGTCTATCTTTTCAGATAGGTACTAAATACATTGTTAATTCTATTGGAAAAAATATTTTGCAATTTGCTTCATCAGATTTTGTTACATTATGTTTCAGTCAACGTTATTGTTTTCTCAATACTGATATATCACCACAGTATGTTATTTATACACAAGTTTACCTCAGTAGAAAATATTACATGTTTTTCAGCCAGGTGCTTCACAATGTGTTACCTACTTTTGCATTAACTTCCTGCAAACCTGAACAAGATCAGAAAGCTGCCTAGTGTTCTCTTTGTAATATTTTCGTTAATAATGAACACAGCAGTCACACTTTGAGTGAAATACATCGTATCTGCAAAATAAATCCAAATGTATCATGTCCCCTTGCACGGGCGGCGCCAGTTGACGGCAGTTGTCTCGCCAGCCGTCGCCCCTCTGATGTGTCACTGCTTTCTATTTCCAAACAGGCGCCAATGAGTACCACCTATGATGCCCACCTCATCCTTCATGACGAGGAGGATAGCTGAAAATAATATGTCCCCTTATTTTGCTGAACTTTGAACCGTTTGATGAAGAGTTATTTGTGCTAGTACGGTCATTATGATCGTGCCATCCTATAAGACAGCACTTCTCCTTTGTTAGTTCCTTCCTTAGATACGCCCTTCACAGCTCCAATATATTAACCAAAGGTCAGATTAATCAAAACTTTTGCATTTGCCGGCGGACATTTAGAATACAGTTATATCAAATGTTTTTTAATTACTTCTTTAATGAAAATATTATTTTGTAGTGATTTAATGAAGAGTCAGAATATCAGAAATATCATGATACTTAAATTTCATGGAAACCATTTATTTATTACGAAAAGAAGTCATTACCGTACCAGATCCGACGTCTGGATAGTCAGTCCAACCAGTATTTTTTTTAAATAATTTTTGGGTCATTTTAGTAGCTAAATGACGAAGAAGAAGACATTTTTTCTAAGTACCTTAATACTATATGATCAAATCAAACGGTTCCATATTATTATATATTATTAGATACATTTTGTTACTTACATCTCTCTATCACTAGTATAATACATGCACACAGCACAATATGCACCTACCTGTTTTCTTTTGATAATTATTTCGAAACAGGTATATGCATGTAGCTATATGAACCTACATGTAACCCACTTAATATATTGTATTTCTATATTATTATAAAATCCAAATACAAAAACTAGTGGTATTACCATACAAAGCGTCACTATATACGTACTATAACTACACATATATATAGTATGCCATGCATTATGTTCTATACATACTCACAATTGACGAGGTTATGTAATATGTGTGTGAGGCATGTTATGCTATCGCTCTATACGCATTCGTTAAACATTAAGGTGCGAGAGAGACAAAGAAGACAGCGGGGGGAGAACCTACGTATGAATTGATAAAAGCAACAGTTGAACGCGACGAAAATTCAGTTTGTAAAGAAACAGCGCGCGGCCTCCCGTACAACGTGGCTCGTAAACAATCGCGGCGAGGTTAAGATGTGACAGCGATATTGTATGAGTGCTTCGAATTATATTTTAATGTTGTTTTATAGTGTACACAATCGAATTTTGAACAGACTAGCAGCGTAAGAGACAGACCGTCGCGACGACAAAGGTGACGTGGACGCGTCGCGTCCAAGGATTAAAAGTTTATTGCGACGAAAACCAATTCGAACAAAAACTTTCGTGGCGATTTTGATGCGTACCGTACGATTGTAATCAAAAAGTGTTACTACAGATTCACTCTCACGGCAAAACACGTGATCGTCGAAAATTCTCGAAAACACGAGATAAAATACGTTTTCCTCACGTATTACTCTTTTTGGGTAGTGTTTGCTCATCCCGGATTTAGTGTTCTTCGCCAAATTATGGTTGTGACGAAAGTCGATAACATGGCCTCATACTCCACATACACGGGAAAACCGAAAATCTTTTTTCCGAAGAAGGTAAGACACTCCGCTATACTTATCGTGCGACTCTAAGTTAACATTCAACGACATGGTAACAGATAACACAAAGCGATGTAAACAAACACCTTATTGACTTAACAGTAATTTTATTCATAAGTAATTAAATTAAAGTCAGTGAAGATCAAAGAGGTAGAGTTTTACCTGTATATATAATTAGCTGAATAACTTATCATTATTTATATTGTAAGTTACAATCAATCAGTAGCGATTTCAAGAATAGTTCATTATAATTAAAACAAACTAACATGATCATTTATATTATCTACCTAGTAGTTAAAGCTTAAGGTTAAGATATAAGTAAAACTATTCACTATACAATTCTTGTCATTACACTGTTTATTAATACCAACAAAATGTATAAATGTTTGACACAAATTAAAAGACTTGATGATTAGAATTAGGTAATATAAGTAGATCTTAATAAGGATTCACATACATAAACATAGCACAAAATGTTTGTGTTATAAGTAAGCTGCTATCAGGACATACATGTACACCGGATGTAGAATAAGTAAATGAATAATAAAGAAACTATTGTTTCAGTTCGTTTTAGGTTAGGTATATTCTGCACTAGCAGGTAATGAAACTTTTATTTTCTCAGATAGGTTGGATAAATTTGATCCCTCTAACTACATGGTTCCGGTAGAACCACATAGAAACAATTGCCGAAAAATTACAATGAAATTAACTGTGTACACAAATATTTTATCATCATGTGAATGATAATGTTTCACGTAACCTATGATTCAGTTAAAGTGTAAGCCGTGCCACTTAGACGACCTACTTCAGAAATATTCACATTTTGGCCTTGGCGGGATTCTTAGTAATGGCAGCAGGGCATTGTTGGTTTTGTTGATAGTTAGCAGAAGTTTCACTATTCATCACATGTATGAACAATAAGTATGCTCACTTTACGCGAACTCACAGAATTCAAGTCTCTACTTTTAAATAAAAATAAACATTTGCGTATTTCCTGTTCTAAATTAAGGTTTCTTAATTTTCTCTTCGCTCTTGTTCACACGCAGCATCCGCGTACGTTCGAGATACTGGTTATTACACAAGGTCCCCTGTGCAATATCGGTGACCTACAAATGCACTGAGTCGTCAGATTGAACTCAGAGTGAGCGCTGTTAAGGACTAAATTCTTCCATCGCGCAAGCAGGTCAAAGGGTAAAACCGTTCTCACATCTGGACAAACGTGTGGGACAAATAAATGTAAGCCTTGTTGTCGTATTGACAAGAAATTAAATCGTTATTAAATGTTGTTTCCTTTTATATGACCGCCTTCTCTGATAAGAGTCAACTGCGCATTCACATCAGACCGACTTTATGGTTACACATTAACTGCAGTCACGCCGTGTATGGTACAAAATTATAATTGATTGCCTTCTATATAGGCCACGGTTGGCATTGTCAACTGGAGATAGGAATCAAAGGACGCCATAATAAAAATATTATTGTTAATTTAACCTATCTAAGGTGTTTTGCGTACGTGTCTGTGCCAGTTTGAAGTTCACCAATAACAATCTCGATGATAACAGTGACGATTGTTTCCTAAACTGAGGTTATTAATACCGGTAATTAAAAAATGTTTATATCTCGACTTAATATAACCATGTGATGAATCTATTAAGTTCTAGAAAACTTTTCTGAAAACGTCTATTAGTTATACTTCCAAAAGTAAAGACAGGTAGGTGTAACAAACAGCAATTATCCGTCAAATATAATTGAACGAAATTATGGTCAGGTAATTAATCCTTACCAAAATCAGAATTTGAAATAAAAATGGCGGTTGTATTTAATTTTTTAAGATGATTCATCTGAGAACACTTAAACCCGTATACAATATTTTACCAAACATATATGCATATGTGTAATCCGTAGGTGCTCACTTAGATTTAATTATAAATACTGTACTGACTGATGGTTTATACATCAAGAATACAGTTTAAATCGTCATCAAATACAAATGTCCATTATGCGTATTCATTTGCAAAGAATTCACTTTTTGTTGCTCCTTATCTGGGTGTTCAAGTGAATGAAGAGTCCCAGTGCATTCCTCGCGCACCATAATGGGAGTGTACACAATGAAGGGAATGCAGACCAGGATCCGTAAACCTACAAATATGTGGTAAGGAATGTGCGGGCCATCTTCCTGGCTCTTCGCGTGTTCTTTTTAGCTTTGGAAGTAGTTTTCTCACGTGATAACATCTAGATTTCACATGACAGTAGATAAGTGTACACGACGTATATTACGGATTTAGTTTTATCACATCGATTTGTCATCGTTGCGGGGGCAGAATAATTGCTTTATAAATTATACTAACAGACGAAGTCTATTTCCAACAAAGTAGTTATAATGTATTACTTCCTGTAAGAAAATGTAATCAGTGTCAGTTGTAGCAATCGTAATTTTCCGGCTGGCACTGATTCCTGACTTAGTATGGGCATAAATAAACGGCTACCATATTGATATTTAAAGAATACAGACTTCAGTAACTTTTTAACAAAAGAAGTTTCGATTTGATCAAAAGTGATTGCATTCAACAAGTGAACTTTCCTCGGAGGAAGCGACGGTGGGCGCCAAAAATAGCGTTTCCGCCGAACACCGAGCACTCTTAAGTAGGAAGTCGACTAACACTCGACGGTCCACTTTTCCGGCCGCCTACAGCTGTCTCGACGCTTATTGAGTTTACAACGCACTTATGAGCTGCAATGTGCCTACGCATTGTCTCTTAAGCTGAATTAAATTGCTCATACTTTGAAATCATTGCCCATTAAGGGATTCATTCAGACAGTTTCAAAGAAATGTAAACCTGATACGAAGTTGATGACTTAGCTGAGCTCATGCTTTGCAACAGATTACAGCGCAATTACCAAAATAACTAGAAGTTTGTAATAGTTGAAGAACCGTTACTTAATTCAGCCTCCCGAGTTACCGTACATGGGTTTTACAGAATTCAAACCAAAAATATATACGCTTCTGAGAGCATGTAGGTAGAATATTTATCGCAAAATTAAACGGAACACTGCATTTGCGTAGGTCGAAGATACTCGTATGTATAAAACCAAATAAGGAACTACGCAACGGTGATGCATAATTTTCCGTAGAATTGAAACGAATCTGGTTTTATTTTTTTAACCAATTTTTGGCATAGGAACTTTTAGACTGCTACTTCAAAGTTTTTCCTCCAAAAACGAATGATAATGTTATTTGTACCTAAAGCGAGACGTTAAGTCTAAGCCCGCCTTCATTGCTAATTTGAAGTACACACTTACACGATGAAATTTCTTATGATTTGAAGGATCCTTCAGGAGACTTTTCAGAGAACAGAATTAAGAATGAAAATTGTAGTTGAAATAGACACAGTAAAAAAATACAATACAAAACAAACGAGAGATAATAGTTTACGACAGCGTACCTATGTGTTTCTGAAATTATACAAATAAATTAATTTAATCAACGTACTAAGGTGACACTTACAATTAGTGGGAATTATGATATTTCAAAAACAAACTCTAATGTTTGTTGCTGTGAATTAAACAATTATTATGACTCCTATTTATTTGACACTGTACAAGATATAATTAGCGTTTTTTTTTCATCAATCGTTATGAAGAGTCACAAACTTTCAACCATACCTATTAAGTAAGTTTCTTTTCTGATTAGCTGTCTCGGATTTATTAAACGGGAGTTAATTAATTAACTAGTGTTTCTGTTAGTAGCATTTCGTAGAAAAGTTTTCTTTCCCATCCTTAATTCATTTAGGTATAGTTTATTCCTGAATTATGGATGAACTTTCCAACATTAATACGTCATGCTGTTGGACTACCTTCTCTAAATATCAATAACATTATTACGGTACTGAGCAATACGGTACATGTTTGAGGACATTTTAAATTGAGTATGCATTATAAATCGAAAATCTTATATAAGTACGAAGTTGTATATGACATCTCAAGTATATAAACATTAAGCAGGTAAACGAACTATGAGTCACCGATTCAGAAATATTTTGATGAGTCACAAGACACGACAGATGAGCAAATGCACTTACCCCTGATATTGATAACTAATCAAGCACCTAGACAATATAATGTATGCTATGCGATAGTTAAGGAATGCAATGTCAAACAACAAACATAGAGCAACAATACTTCCTAGTATCTAATAAAATCTAAATTAAACTTTAATTTGATCTAATCTAAATTTTAATGTATCTCTTAGTTTTCCAAAAAGGTGAACAAGTTTAGTGGTCAAAAAAGATATATAGAAAATCCTGATTATGTCTTGGGTAGGACATGAAATTTTGAAATATCTTATAATTGATTTAAGTTTACAGCAAAGTCGAAAAATTCACTCTGGGAATCTACTGATAGAGTAACTTAACTTTATATTCTGTAGGTTAAGGCTGTATTCATTCCCATTCCAAACTTTGCCAAAATAACAGGCCGCGAGAAAGTAATGCCTAAAAAACATATACGTCTTCCCCCTAGTCGTATATGTACAAAAAAAGTTTTAACACAGAACTTTCCCTCCCTTGCGAGAAAATGTCCTACGTGAAGGGTGATGTTAGCTAGCTGGCATAAATCATTTATTAAAAAAAAAAAAAAAATAAATAAAAATAAAATAGTTTATTTGGAAGGAAACCAAATAATCTAACAAAAAGTTATTTTTAAAGAAATCTATGACACAAAAATCAATAATTTATCTACATATTTTAAGCTGAAACAGCAACACAACTTTTTTATTTGACAGCAACACGATTCTGTTGACGATTATTATAACAGTATTTATTTTATTATCATTTTATGTAATTTTTAAATTTGTTTCAGGTACGTTCGGAAGAGTCCCTTCTTTCACCGGAAAAGTCATCAAAGAGTGCACGATGGGTAGGTTTTGCTTTGTATTATTAGGTGACGGGTAATATAGAAGCCAATGTTGTATTTTTTCAAAAATGTAGAGTTCGTTACGTCAATACGAATTTACGTATTAGGTTGCCTGGCTTTACATACCAACAACTATTCGTATAAAAATAACAGTATACGAAACAGTGTTACTGATGGCAATAGTTTTGAGCTTAGAGCTTACCTATGCTCACACTGTAAAATCAAGGATTATATAATGATAAAAAAATTGTATGTAAAAACAAAAGGTACCGACGGCGTACCTATAGACCTTGACAAAATGAAATAACAAGGGTAATCTTGTACTTCTAAGTTATTTATAATCGTTTGAATAACGTGTTACGTCCTTAGCCAGTCGTTCTAATCTGCTAAGTATATCAACTAAACAAGTTTTTGTTCGGTGGGATCGGTGAGTAACATATTATTCGCGAAACATACCTCTGTAACGTATTATGGCCGCTACGTCACTAAGCAAACACATGTGTGGAGCTCGCGCCCGCCACGCCTCAAAGGCCGTATATTTTATACATTTTGAACAAAGGTACTTGGATAAAACCAGAACTCTTTGCATGCACTGGTGTTGGATGCCACAAGAAGCCTTTGCAGATCCTACATTTTTCAAATATTGTTTTTTTTTACATGGATCAAGATTTGTTATTTGATAGCTAACTAATTATTAACCTCGTTATATGGAAACACAATGAATAACTGAAAGATAAACAAAAGATAATAATTTCATAAGTTTCCTAAGAATGAGTGCATGGCGTAACGCGATATAATCAACATCCGTTTGTTTCTATTAAGACCACTCTTCCTTATTATAGATAATTATCTGGGCTTATAATTACCTAAGACCGTAAATCAAGTGTTTGTTTCTGAATATTTATGTCAACAAGTTGTATTACAAGTAAAGCTGATGTGGGATTAACTTCGCGACTACAGTGACATTCCGGGCTTTGTTTATAAAGTTTATAAGTTCTATTCGGCTTGTACGTACATACATGTATATATATCGCCTTTCGCGTGCATAATTTGTAGGACCGAAGTGACAGAAAGAAATTTCTAGTGTGGGACAAAATTTTCTAAAAATAAAGAAAGCAAACATTGAATTCGTACCATTATGTACTATGTATTTCGTGAATTTTTGAGCAGAAGGAAAAGAAACGATAAAAGATAGCAAGTAAAGAAAGAATAAGATAAATGCTGCTCCGATTCAAAATATATAAAAATAAGTGCAGGAGAATGATGATGCTCTATATAAAAGTATACAAGAGATAGTTAGAGTATCATAGCTATGTTTGGCATCGAAAAAGACAGCCAGACTGTAAATGAAATAACTAATCACGTAATCTGAAAAGGATATAGAACACCTAATGGTTGTACTTGAAGGCAAAATAATCCAAGAGATGTAATCCAATATAATCAAAACCAACACTTGCGAGTTTTCTGACTTCTTGCTTATCAAAATAGGTATCATGCGATGATGCCATTGAGCGTTACATTATTATCAACGATCGTATGACTTCATCTAGCATTTTTTTGTGAAATACTTAGTAGAAATATTTATCCTTTATCATCATCGACCGACCAAACTACATTGTGACTCACGCGTGCTTTAAAATGGAGACAGGTATTTTATCACCAATGGAATTTGTAGTATAATCATTGGAATGCTAAATTAAATAGTTATCTAATTATATTTAGGAAAATAAATAAACAAACATATGATTCCGTGTACTTATACAATTATTGTGCTATAATAAGATAAGATAAAGAGTCAATAAAGCTGAGTGCATTACCTACTTCATTTTTAATATCTAAGTTAAATTATCTAGATAAATGTTAATAATTATTATTTGATCTGATTGCGTATATCCGATTTAAATTCATACAAAAAAGCCTTTCCAATAGTGCTAATATTCGTGAAAGTCCAACAAACGAGAACAGGATGTACTGTGAGTCATAGTTGGTTGTAATCGGCGCACGCGCAGGTAACATCTACTATACATAAGTGCTGTAATAACAATATGTATATAGTGTGATAAGCGGCCACGTGAACCACTGATGACTCAGCCTGACTTCGAACTTCATTATGTCAATCGTTTGATTAATGCGGAAGAAATTAAATATAGATCATATTATAACAAATAATTGTGAAGCTTCTGTTCTAAGAGATTGGTAGCGTTCCACAGTTTATGCAATCCTACGCGTCCGCTCGCTGTCAGAACAGGCTGTATCTCAGGGTGGGGTGGCGTCGGCGGTAAGTATAGATATTGTCAACGCATTTAACTTCCTGCCCTGGGCTGCGATAAGGGCGGCACCAGTACATCACGAATTTTTCCTGCAGTGCATCTTCGGGGCTTACCTACGCGACCAGCACATTCTCTATGTACGTCCGGATGGTAGCGTACATCGGAGGAAGATGACGTGTGCGGTTCCACAGGGGACGGTTTAAGGACCTCTCTTGTAGGATCTCGCAAACGATGTGGTCCAGCGTGTTGACCTCCCCGTTGGCGTTAGTATCGTTTTCATCTGCGTAGCAAACGACACCCTGATTTGGCCTGATTTGACCTTCAACGAGACTATCCAGCTCTCCAAGCTCCAGGTGACAAAAGTCGTGGCATCGATCCGCTTCCATAGACTGCCGAGGACCAGAGAGTCGCCCAGCTCGTCAGTGACTGTCGGCAATGCGCAAGTCCAGGTGGGTCGGTATATAAATTGTATCTTGGCCTAACCCTGGACGGTCGGTGGGGCTTCAAAGAGCATTTCGAGTGCCTGGTCCCCCGCCGTGGAAGGGCAGTGGGTGCTTTGCATAGACTGCTGCCCAAACTCGGGCAAAAATTCGCCGCCTCTATGCGGGTGTCGTCCGATCGATGGTCCTTTATGGGACAACTGTTTGGTCAAACAGATCGACGCTGCAGGATTAAAATCAATAGCCTGCAGCGGAACATGGCCATTCGAATCGCACGTGGATGCTGAACGGTATCTTTTGAGGCGGCAACATTCCTGGCACGCTTTCAACCGCTGGCCATCCTAGTGGATATGGACGCGAGGGTCTTCGACACACGCTCGAGCGGCATCGCGAGCGGTTACCGCAGCTGCAATTATCACGCAAGCGCGTTCGGATTCTGGCTTTTTTGGTTCCCTCCTTTTAGCCAGGCTTCGAAAGGGAGCGCATCTCCTACAAGCTCACTCATGTACTGACCGGACACGCTTGCTTTGATGAGTGAACAGGATTGGAGAGACCACAGCGAATTGACATCACTGCGTAGGCGACCTTGACTCTGCAAAGCGCACGCTCGAGGAGTGCCCTGCGTGGGCCTCTGAGCGGCAGGTCTTGGTCGCCTTGATCGGGCGAGTCTCCACCAGTGGTTGTGAGGCCCATGCTAGTAGAGACAGAAAACTGGAGAGAAATGGCCTCCTTCTGTGAGACCGTGATGGTTCAGAAGCAGGCCGCCGTGCGGGATCCTGAGAGGGCCGATCCCGCTCGGAGAAGAAGGCGTCGTGGAGGTAATCGCCTCAACACCCAAAACACCGAAACCCCGCCAGCAACTTGCAGGTGGGATTCCAGGGTCACGGGCGGTCAGATTGAGGATTCTGTCCGCCCACCAAATGACTCCAAGAAAGGCGGTGCCACAGTAATCACGTGCTGCTGTGCAAAGCGAGGCTCAAGGGAGACATTGGGCAGGCATGTGCCTTAACAGGCGTTGCACAGAGGGGGTTCCGGAGAGGTCTTTTAAGAGATAACGGGGCCCCTTCCAAGTACTGATAGTGATCACCGGGCTGGTTTTAGTGAGGTAAAATCCTACACTCCAGGCCCCTAAAGTCCAGGCGCCTTTTGAAGGTTGCCTCAGGTCAACAAAAAATAAAAAAGGAGATTAGTCGGTAATGGATGGTTCAGCGCCTACTGATACTTAATTCATTGTGATTGTATTGTCAGTCTAGTTACTTTGATTCGATTTAATTTATTTGGAACAAATAACAGTTATATTCAAAGAAAACACAATAAATGATTACTGAAACATGTAACCCACACGATGCTAGAGCTATTTATTTAGCTACTATTATCCAAAATTGTTGGGATCGATCTTCAATCTATCTTGAAAGATATCTTATCAATGTTCCCAGGTACCTATTTTTTACATTTGTGTTAAGTACATTTGGTTATGAAAAAAATAATATTTGTTTAACAGCTGCATAACGAATCCTTTCACGATAACGATACAACGTTTGCTATCATTTCGTCCGATCTCCAGAACAATTATTTTCAAATTATTTATGTATTTATTCATAATATAAAAATCAAAAAAAATCAAAAATCAAAAAACCCGGCTGCTTAAAATGCGAACTAAAAAGACGTTAACAAGAAAAAAAGCATGCTGTGCAGTCGGAGGATATATCTGGTTTTGGTCAGCGAGCTCGCGAATATGTATCCTCCCCTCCAACTGCACACCATGATTTTTTTCTTGTTTACCTTTTTTTAGTTCGCTTCATATGCAGTCGGGTTTTCTTAATTTAATTTTTTTTTTTTCTCTTTTTAGTTATTTTTTATTTTTCAAATTAGGTACATTTAAACATATAAGTGTTTTATATTTTTGAAATCGCCTCTTAAGACCCTTTATTTTGATACCCCACACGAAGGGATTGGAAGAAAAAAAATATTGGGCCCCCACAATATAGCGCCCGAAAGCCGCCATTTTTCTATTTTTCAATTTTAATGCAGCCAAGTGACACTCGCAGGGTTAAGATGAATCGATTGACGTACGAATCATCAAAATCGGCCAACGCGTTTGGTATCTAAAACGCCACATAGGAACAAACATACATACATACATAGACTGATAAACACATTACCCTCCTTCGGCAGTCGGGTAAAAATACTTAATAAAGACGAAATTAATGCCTCGGGCATTTTGTACCAGTCGTAAATAATGATTTTTTCATTTCTGTTATTTACGCCCGAGTTCTACGTTAATTTATCTATGACTTTATGAGATAGAGCCCAGAATTTTTATTTGATTTCTGAGTTTAATGTCCAGAAATTCTTCAAATTTCACAAACCAGACGATAGGTAAGGCACAATATTTCTATGTTCAATGAATAAATATTCGTCACCACAACAAATTAAACATGTGTAGCATAAGCGTTGCGTTCGTCATATTATTATCTTATTGTAAGAATTCGTAATAAACGTTATCTCACATGACACAATTTTTCACGCTTCCATTGTCAATCGAGTTCTCGTAAATAGTGCCTAAGCCGTGACCACTAAACAAAAATCATTCATGAATGAAACTACTCATACTGTGTTTAGTCATATATCTGTGAAACAGTTATGTTCTACGAAGAACTGCATAATAGGTACCTACTTGATATGAGTCAAGCAGTTTTCGAAGGTGTTATTTTCTCATATTTAGTCATTGTTATTGTTAAGATAATTAAATTATCAATTAACTATTAATAGTCATCTTATGAAGACAACGCAGTTAAGTGGAGCGTCTTAAAAAAGGAAATATAATAAGAAATATAGAAAGTCATCTTAAGAATGGGATAAACTGATTTAATTTGGTTTCTACCAAAAATTTAAAAAATGTTTTGAACCGTTTAATATATCTTTTCTTTGTTCTCAAATTATCTTTCCTTGGTAAGAGACTGCTTACGAAATTAAGCTAGCAAGATAAGTATTTTCTTCGAATCGTGAAAACTAATATTATTTACATAGTTTACTCAACTCATAATACTGGTACAAATATGGTAAACGCTTTATTTTCTAATGTCGCAGTCTCGAAGCCAGTGTACTACTGAAACATTTGAGCTTGTACAGTTCATTTTCATGTCAGATTTTGCTCTACATTTGGCGTTTATACGTAGCTGCACTTTTATACATATAAAATCTAGAAATCAGTATGAATTGCGCTAACACGACCCTAAATACACAAAAGGTTAGAATTTTGCGGTGGTCGATAAAACCGCAATTCCAAAACTGCTACTCCTTATGGAATGAATAAGACATGGTTACTCATGAATTTTGTAAACATTAAATTTACTACAGTGGTCTGAGACGAATCGTATACAGGTATAAGCTGGTTGAACGATTTGGTTGAATTATGATTCATACGTTTATTGCTTTCAAGAAATTTTGTTGACGGAATTGGCAATTCTTTCCATGAAAGTCTTTTTCAGAATAAGAGTTTTAACCCAATTTAAAATTTGGATTAAAATAAGACATTTACAGTCATAACTTTTATCAAGTAAAATAACCTAATTATTTTTTTTCATGGCCATATTCAGTTTTTCATTTGGACCTTAAGAATCACACAACATAGAGTTGTTTATAACCTGATAGCTTGTGGCATATTTGTACGGTGAAACCATACAGTAATAATAATGCACTAATGCTTATTCGTGCATTTTACCTCATTTCACTAATTGATATTAGTAGAGCATTTAGTACTCGATTAGCGGTCATCGCGTGTGCTCCCTCGCTCCTTTGTATTACTAAACCTTTGGTCCGAATAATATATTAATTGTTGACTTTATATGCAGTAGTATCATTTAGCCATCTTCCTAACTTTCACATTGGTCCTTCGAGCTATCGGGCGGGACCTCGCGAGTGTTAGTATTCGTTTTTCTTTGGGGAGTAACGTGTATTAAGTAACTTGTGAGTGAACTCGTCCAGAAATCAGCATATTGGATTGCAGTGATACGTATGAACTGTGGTCTACTTTTGTAACCGCAGTAATTTAGCAAAGCATTTGTAGCAAAACCCTAGCAGCACAGGGTAGCGTTGCAAAATTAGTAGCAGAGCACCGTCCCCAAGCATACCAAGCAGCGGGACATCAGCGCCTCTAAGACAGGGCAATCAGCATCTTGAGCAGAACGTAGCACATCGGTATCTACAGCAGCAGGGCGTCCGAGCCCAGCTACATCAGAGCAGCAGCGTTTGGAGTGCAACAACAAACCAGCGGCAGTCGAAAGCCAGTTTCGAACAAGTAAGATCTTTCCTTTTTATCATCATAAACAAACTAGCAGCATAATGGAGGAGCTTTACTACCAGCAACTTGAACTTAGCGAGTCAATCAAGAAAATACTGATAAATATAAAAAAGGATAGCGCCGATAGGAAATCGGACGACTATTTTAAAAGGCGACTAGAGTTGTTAGAGAGGTATTGGTCAGATTTTCAGAACAATCATTTAGCTATTTGTCAACATGGGGACAAAGATCACTCTTATTTTATAAATTCCGAGCATGAACAAGTTAGCAAGCTTTATACAGCAGCCAAGTCTTTCATCAATGAACAACGCCAACAGTTGTCAAGCAAGCAAACGCCTATGAAATCCGTTAGGGGTACTCAACCAATACAGGAGCAACAAGAGGAAGCCGAACTAGCAGCAGCAGGACCAACGGGTTATAAGCAGCCAGCAAAAGCCAGCATTTTACGTACAATGGAGTCAAAAGGCTCTACCAGCAAATTAGATGACATGCTACGCAGCATGTCATCTAATTTGCTGGTAAGCAAACAGCTAATTTCAAAGCATTCAAGAGATCAGCAGGGCTTATCGACCTAGACTCCATGTCCGAAAAATGGGAGATGGAGGACGCCTTGAGAACACTTCAAGCGCGCTGGTCGCAGATTGATTCCCTCCATTGGGAGATAGATGGCGAGACAGGTGGAGAGGAAGAGGATTACGAAGAAGTGTATACTCAGCATGAGCGATCATATATTCTGTTAAAGAAAATGATCAATAAAAAGCTATGGAGCGTATCGCATAGAGAGCATTCCACACCAAAAATGGATATACCAGTATTTTCAGGTAGCTACCAACATTGGACGTCATTTAAGGACCTCTTTAGCGAAGCTATTCATAACAACCCTACCTTGTCGCAAGCGCAAAAAATGCAATTTCTAAAAGGGAAGGTCAGGGGCGAAGCAGAAAAACTAAATTAAAATTAAAAATCAAAAGTAATAAAAAAAAAAAAAAAACTTTTAAAAGTAATAAAAGTCTCAAATTATCTTTCCTTGGTAAGAGACTGCTTACGAAATTAAGCTAGCAAGATAAGTATTTTCTTCGAATCGTGAAAACTAATATTATTTACATAGTTTACTCAACTCATAATACTGGTACAAATATGGTAAACGCTTTATTTTCTAATGTCGCAGTCTCGAAGCCAGTGTACTACTGAAACATTTGAGCTTGTACAGTTCATTTTCATGTCAGATTTTGCTCTACATTTGGCGTTTATGCGTAGCTGCACTTTTATACATATAAAATCTAGAAATCAGTATGAATTGCGCTAACACGACCCTAAATACACAAAAGGTTAGAATTTTGCGGTGGTCGATAAAACCGCAATTCCAAAACTGCTACTCCTTATGGAATGAATAAGACATGGTTACTCATGAATTTTGTAAACATTAAATTTACTACAGTGGTCTGAGACGAATCGTATACAGGTATAAGCTGGTTGAACGATTTGGTTGAATTATGATTCATACGTTTATTGCTTTCAAGAAATTTTGTTGACGGAATTGGCAATTCTTTCCATGAAAGTCTTTTTCAGAATAAGAGTTTTAACCCAATTTAAAATTTGGATTAAAATAAGACATTTACAGTCATAACTTTTATCAAGTAAAATAACCTAATTATTTTTTTTCATGGCCATATTCAGTTTTTCATTTGGACCTTAAGAATCACACAACATAGAGTTGTTTATAACCTGATAGCTTGTGGCATATTAAAGAATGCTACTAATCTTAAGGTTAGAGTAATAGGTGAGTTTATCTCAAAAAGTACGGCGTGGGTGCAAAATGAACACAAACAGCACCTAAATTGATGTTATTTCGATATATTGAAATTATCGCTTAATGAAAGACACTAAACCCCATTTAAGGCTATGGCGATTCAGTTTAATGATTCTATTTAAATGGACAGTGCCATAATAAATTATTGTCTGTCATCATCAAATAGATGAAATCGGTATTTGAAAGGAAATCAGATAATAATATATATTCGCTTAATTATCTGTGCCGATGATTCGCTGTGCGAGTATCTCGCTGACATTGAAAGGTCGTTGACTTATTACGGCGGACGACAGAAGTGGCTGGGTCTCCCTTCCCTTGCTGAGCTTTTTTATAACATAATCTATTGTACGTATGTTATATTACAGAAGCGTGTTAAATAACATTTGAGCGTGCAAAAATAACTTTAATTTTTAATATTGCCAAAACCGTTAATTTTTCCAGAAATATTATCCTCATTTTAACGGTTTGCTACCAACCTACGCAATTCATCATAGTATTTTCCTTCTTTAAATTTTGATTGATTTTATTTTATTGCCAAACAATTTGGACGAAAGTTAATAGCACTGATGTTGAAGTGTTTTCAGTCATTTGCGTTTGAAAAGCTAGTTTGATCTCGTCAAGAAGGGAGGAGACATTGATGAAATCCAAGTTTCTCATCAAAGTTATCCGTGAGGCGGATGCAAAGGTCCGTGGGTGGAGCCCCTCTACCCCGCGCCTCGTTCGACTCGCCCATTCTAATTAGCCCATTGTGGTCTCCAGTTAAAGTTTGCGGCCGGCCGGCCGGCAGTCACGCCGGAGCCGCCGCTACAGTGACACGTACGCCCGTATCCAGTTCGTATACACGACACGCGACTGTGATGACGATAAGTGATCGACTGTGCTCTCCGTTGATAAAGGCAAACTTTATCTCGTTTTGGTTCTACCATTATGTGAATCTAACTGTCAAACATTTAAATCAACGTTATTAAAGTGTTACTTGTTGGCGCAGTACAAGGTAAAGCCATTATGATCTACTCGTATTCTGTTAAAACTGGGACCATTGTACGGCTATCAGCGGATACAACAAATCCATGTCCGAAGTAGGTATGCAATAATTTTGTACTGACTGTGTTTTGCTTAAATCCTTGTGCAGTTACATACATTCTTAGTGCTTTAGGAAAAGTGTATATAAATTACTTTTAATTAGTAAGAATAAATTTAAATCTTGATTGGTTGTTAAGAGAGGTAAATTGATTATGCATAAACATATTTATATGAAATATATTATACCTTCCTATTAAAGAATATGGTACGTAGATATTTAATATACTGACGAAACCTGTCTTGTTGTAGTAAATCTTTGGACTCGTTAACTATTGATGAATTCTTAATTGCAATTGCACTTGTTTAAATATTTATAAGTAACAGATATATCTTAAGGTTCAGAATACATTGCTGTAATTACTTTATCTAAAATAGTGGAACTGTTATACCTATAATAGTGTGGAATTACAATATACAATGCAATGCACTTCGCAAATCCAATATCTAACCGTTAAATTTAAAGGCACTATTAGAATTAGGTGACTGATTATATCTGCTTACATTTAGCTCAGGTATGCATACAAATTGCATGCAAAGTCATAATGTTTATTATGTAATAAAGCTCTCTTGTTTTCCCTATCATGCCACATATAAAATGATTGTGCATGCCAAACTGACCTTCGGTAATAATGCTCCTTGATCGGCATGCAACGGTCACTGCAATGTGCTGCATCTGGCATTAGCCAGAACATTAAGGTGCATTATAAATGGACGGTCAACCGTGCATAGGAACTTGACGTCAATACAACAAGCAACAAGATGCAATTTCGAAGTAGTACGCAGCGCGAGTGGCGAGAAAATAAAATCAATTTCAAAATGCAGAATAGTTAACCGTGAAAGCTGTTCTCAGAAGTAAGCACTGTACACTGACGTGATGGGCATAGGCATTGCGGTATTATTTTCCCGCTCATTAATTTCGATTTATGTCGTGTACCTATTGACTTTTGTTTGTTTCACGACTGCCCTGCCTTTCGCTTATCTTTAATGTTTATGAGGATAGTGCAATACGTTTAGAGACCTATTGATCTGTTTATATTCTTTTTACAAATAATGAGCAGTATTTTAAAACCTATATGCTAAAACGTCCAGTTTATCTGTAGTTCAATTAAAAATATTTTAAAAAGTCCTTATATGTTTTACATAGAAATGTGTCAAAATTAAACGAAGTATATATAACAACTTTAAATCGAACATTCCGTATTTAGGCTATCGCTTAATACATGTTTTGCATGGTTTTGACATTTTCAATGATATAATAAGAATACCATGTGACCACTCAGTGTCTAGGTAATTTTCCCTTACAACATAATAAGAGATGAATATTGCCGAAGTGTACACTATCCAATCTCTAATAATTATTATTAATAAAAACAAGAGCAAAAACAGTCTAACAACCTCAGAAGCTATGAGAACGTCGTCCATATAGACTGCGAGACTTCTAAAGTGACAATGCATGCTTGTGCAATGTTACAATAAATGTTTCTTTGCGCCGAATATTCAATCAATTAATGACTACATAGGTACATTAGGTTAATTGTTGTTAATTAAATTAGATTGTAACCAGACTTATGCAGATAGTTAAAAATGTTAATCCAAATTATGTTTTTTTTTTTTTATATTTATGAATATAACCACAGAATTTCAAGAGCCCTAAAACTTACTTTTGCTACAATTTATTACTTGACTGTAACAACGTGTTTATAGTACATGTTATTTGATTATTTTTTGTCACAAAATTCTTAATCTAAGGGTTTTTTTTGTAACTAGGCCACAATAATCAAATCACCAACAATCAATTTAATATCTGTCAAAAATAATCAATCTGGTCAATCATCTTAACCAGTGGCAATTACTTAACAATTTTGTACAAGTTTTCACAAGTTGCTTTCTTTGTAGATATCTACAGATTAATTAAATTATATCTTCACTGGTAACAATTACCTAACAATATGGTAGGTACTCGTACAAGTTTCAACAAGTGGCTTACTTTATACATTGTTTTGATATAAAAGTTGCTCGCTTTACAGTTAAGTAGGTACTATGTACAAAATTATACATAGATAGATTTTATCTATATTTACCAATCGTAAAAGCTCTGCATACGAGTTTTAGTAATCACCTAAACGTTATCGTTATCAACACGCATGAAAATTAATTTATCTACTGTTTGTAATAGTTTAATAACAATGTATTGCTTTCATCATATCCTGTGACGCTAAATTGACACTTCAAATCAGTGATCTAATTGCGTAACAGATACCTACATAGAGGAACGTTATATGAAGTATCTCTGGAACTGTGACGACATTTCTGCGAAATATGAGTCATCCGTGGACCACGATTGACCCGTTGTATATACTTTAGTTGAATAGCCTCTTTTTTGCATTGACATTACTCATCGAGACACGCGGAGCTGGCGGCACTTTCGCACATCATCGATGGAAATACGTAATAACTATGACATAATAAAAAAAACAACATAAATGTAAATATTTTTTTTTTTGGCTATGGTCTTATTTAATTTTAGGGAAATATTTTATTATGAGCTATCACTGAAGAACGTAACAGTCCTACACCGCACTATTTTTTTCATAGGTTCACCTTACAAATATGCAATCCAAATATTAACAGTGTTTAATAGGTTTGTATTGTAAATAACAAGTAGCCGTGAGACGTTATGATGACGCCGCGCCGTCCGGCGTGGTCATGACATCAGCACTGTCTGCCGTCAGCACGCGTCATCCGATGCGAATCTCGAACAGTTTCTCCGCATGATAGGTTAATCATCGCGGTGTCACACAACCAATCAACAACGTTATCATTATTTAAATCTTGTGTTCATGCGAATTATAAATTAGAATAGCCTTTATAAATGGCAGATGACGTTACAATTCTAATAATTCTTATGTTACGCAACCTGATGATACCTAAGTAAACAAATATACAGCACTTACTCTATGATGATGTTTGGAAACTTAAGATTAATTAAACCATATAAGGGATATGAAAATCTCTTGAACAAATATCCATTGTTGACTAACATATTTTGACATCGTAGGCATAACCAAACAATCTACGGCACGGATGTATCGTAGGCGGCCCCATCAATATGCGTCGAGCATGTCTTTGCGTTCGACAATCAGACGCGTGAGCTGAGTTTCTGATTAATAGCGTTGCCCTCTTACCGGACTATCCGATGACTCACGCATTGATATTACATTACACCGTCAATGGGTCCTTTGACCTTATTCAACGGGTTCAATAAGTGCAGTAGATTTGTCCTTGTGCTGAATTCGCTACAGTTGCTGTGTTCCAAGAACAACAATAACGTTGGCCTACGATGGTAATAAAACAATCTGTAATCATTAGGCACACGAAACATACACCTTTTAGTGAAGGTTTTTAAGTAATCGACATTACCTTTTTCCTCCTGTAGAAGGATGCTGACCACAAAGCAATATTTTCTCCTTTTGAAATTATTGATACGATGCTACTGGATCGTACCACATTCAAATTACCTATAATATGAACCAACGTTTTCTTTGTTACAGATACCAGAGTTTTCGCTCGATGGGAGCAACAGTATAAAACAGAACGGCAGTGCCAAAGACTTGGCTTCCGTGATGGAAAACATGAAGAAAGGCAATCTCATGTCTCGACAAAATCAGTCTCTCAACACGCAGGTTACCAGCTCTTCGACACAACAGGTTAGTTTAATAATTTGAGCGTTTCGTAAATGAATAGGCATGACTCCTGGTTAAGCGTTTCAGAAAAAATAAAAATATATAGTCCGTTAGTAAGATAACAAAAAAATATTGGACACGTATTTTTTGCTTAATCAAATGAATAAAAGTTGACAAAAATAAAGTACATCAAGTAGGGGTTGTGACGTCACTTCTAAGTAAAAAGCGTTCGAAGGCGTGACGTCACGCAAAATTTTATGCACCGTATCGTCGTAATTTTTTGTTTACGTGACCAAAGGAAAAATACGTGGTCAATATTTTACATTAATCTACCAGATACAAAAAATTATGTATAGTCATCATCCTCAAGCCCAAATGTCCAACGGATGAACAGGGAGAAATTGTCAAGGTGGGTTATTCCCGTTCGTCCACACCCCGTCGTCTACACTGCGGACGACTGGGAATAATGCGTTCTGTTCGTCCACAGTGTAGACGAACAGAACGCAACATTCCCAGTCGTCCGCACCTCGTTTCATGTTTAGTTTAAGAGTCAGTGTTTTTTTTTTTAAAATTAAATAAATGATTTAACGGTTTAATTACTTTAAAAACAACATAACTATTAAGTTTTTTTTATTTAAAATCATCAAATGTTAAAATAATTAACAACAATTCTAGTTTTTATCACAGATCAACATAATTTACAATAATTAAAAGGCAATATTTTAACTAATATTTTGTTGGTATTATATAAACATTTTTAAAGTATATAATAACAACATAATATGTACTAAGTAGTGTTTAAATTCAACAGTATTTTTCATCACAGATCATCTTATTTTACAATAATTAAGGGCAACAACAAAGTAATTTGTATCACAGATCAACTTAATTTACAATAATTTAAACATTACCATTTTTACAACATAACTATTTACAATTTTTGTCAGTAATAGTACAATTTTACAAACCTTAAAAAACTTACGAGTAATTAGAATCACATTCAATAATTCGTTAAGTTAGTACACACGCACACAGATTAACACCGCATGATTTCAAGAAAATGTCCAACCGATATGTCACCGTGGGTTAATTCAATTTGAGCATCTTGAATGAATTCGTCTCTACGAATATATTTCTCACTTCTTTTAGCCATGGGTCTTTGATTACTTCTTTTTCGATTCTGTGTCAAGTAAAAAGAAGCATTAGTTAAAATATTGCCTTTTAATTATTGTAAATTATGTTGATCTGTGATAAAAACTAGAATTGTTGTTAATTATTTTAACATTTGATGATTTTAAATAAAAAAAACTTAATAGTTATGTTGTTTTTTAAAGTAATTAAACCGTTAAATCATTTATTTAATTTAAAAAAAAAAAACACTGACTCTTAAACTAAACATGAAACGAGGTGCGGACGACTGGGAATAATGCGTTCTGTTCGTCCACAGTGTAGACGAACAGAACGCAACATTCCCAGTCGTCCGCAGTGTGGACGACGGGGTGTGGACGAGCGGGAATGACTCGTCAAGGTCATGTAAGGTTATTGAGGACTGGAAGAAACGTTTGATATGAACTTCCAATATCGGTATATATCTTCTCATATCCATATCGGTATCGAATGTTAGATATTAATTTCCATGCGTTTAAAACAAAATAACTAATGAACACAAAAAATTTACCGACTTCGTTATTTTTCGCTTTGTATAGTGTTTTGTTTTGGAAGGTGGTTTAATATTTTGTTAAAAAGTTTTTATTTTTCTCTTTTTAGTTTTGTTACCTTATATTGCCATGAAAATACATATTATTACGGATAACTCAAAAACTACTCGCCAGATCTGCATCAAATTAAAATGGGGCCACATGAGGAGCACCAAATTTCAAATAAAAAGAATCGTCAAAATCAGTGCACCTAATAAAAAGTTCTGAGGTAACACTTGCATTAAAAAAAATACTGTCGAATTGAGAACCTCGTCCTTTTTACCCAACTGCCGAAGGAGGGTAATGTGCTTATCAGTCTATGTATGTATATATATATGTTTGTGCCTATAAGGCGTTCCAGAGACCAAACGCGTTGGCCGATTTTGATGATTCGTACGTCAATCGATGCGTCTTAACCCTGCGAGTGTCACTGGCTACATTAAAATTGGATATTAGAAAAATGGCGGATTTTGGGCGCCATATTGTGGGGGCCTAAAAACCCATCGTGTGGGGTATCAAATCAATAAAGGGTTTTAAGAGGTGATTTCAAAAATATATAATACTTATATGTTTAAATGTACGTAATTCGAAAAAAAACTAACTAAAAAGTTATAAATAAAAAAAGGTAAATCAAAAAACCCGACTGCTTCAAAAGCACACTGCACAGCATGATTTTCTCCATGTTTACGTCTTTTTAGTTCGCATTTGAAGCAGTCGGGTTTTTTGTTTTAACTTTTTTTAAGTCGGTGTTTAAAATGGGAACATAAATTATTCTAGTGACGTCTCCTAATCTACTCCAACATCGGGATTACAATTTTATATACTAGAATGTCAGAATAAACAATAATAACTACTTATTGTTCTATTCATTCGAGATAGTGATTTCGCATTATCACTTGCGGTTTGAGTTGCCTACTCTATTTCTGTAAAGATAACATGACCCTATGACCTACATTACGGTAAAGCTATCCAGTTATGGATTTTTACATTGCCAAGAGGGTTTTTTTTAAATTAATTTCAACTATACTACAAAAGTGCAATATGCAATTTCTTTCACAACAAGAACTTTTTAAATAAGTATATTTTATGGTATAAATGGGTTTTTGCAATATTTATTTTTTCCTTACATTTTTCATTTACTCGAAACACAATTTAAGGTTTAAATATAGATAGTGAGTTATGGATTTTTACATTGCCAAAAGAGTATTTTTTTTATTAATTTCAAATATACGACAAAAGTTCAATATGCAATTTCTTTCACAACAAGAGTATTTTTTTAAATAAGTATATTTTATGGTATAAATTACTCGAAACACAATTTAAGGTTTAAATATAGATAGTGAGTTATATCAGCCTCGGCCTCGGTTTATAAAACAGTGTCTGTTTATTTTGAATTCGCCCAGCGCGAGTTACGGGAAAAATAAAATTCGAACGCAAATGAGCGTTGCCCGCGAGATGTGTCTATTGTCGGCACTAATGACGACGAGGTCGTCAGAATGCATAATTATTTCGAAGCTGTACAAAATTAGTACGCCTTTGTTTCGGAATTAACAGAAATAAAACAAATGACGAGATTATGATACTTTACGCTTGAAAATGGTAGAGTCAGTTTAGCCAAATGCAGATAAAGACGATGGGAATGGCTGACATTTCAGTGTTTCGAAAGAGTCAAAGAAGACTAAAAACTACAGTCTGATCGGATATCAGCTGCGAGTGAACTGACATGGACTGTAAACTGGCTCAGTGCCAAAGAGCAGTGACATGTTGTAACGTAGGACGACCAGCTACGATGTTTTACAATTAAGGGCCTCTTGTCATTATTATATCTTAGGTATAGCACACCTTTCACCGAGTTTCACCTACCTACTTGTCTAGTTCATAAATCAAGGACTTGTCAAGAATTTGATGTTAGTTCGAAACGCACTGAAACTGCCCTTCCTCACTTTTGAAAGAGACCATTCACCAAATTATCTATAAATTTTAGAACTAGGACACCTGATGCACTAAAATTATGCTTCTGCAGATTCGCCCGGGTAAAATGTCCGCGTAAATCATCCTAAGGAAACGTTTAGCCGTGAAAATGTAACCAGAGTTACTTTCGCAATCATAATATTCATTTGTGTGTATTATAAGTAACAACAAACACTTATCACAAATACCCGATAAATTAAAAATCGACCTATTGCATTTTAGGGATAAATGTTTTTTTGCAAAAAAAAACACATCACTAAAGAATATATAAATTATAGTCTCAACTTAATTAAGTCGTTCTCCCACGTAATGAAAGAAAACCGTCGCTAACGGGTCTACAACATTCGGAGAATCAAGTACGCTCGAGGTTCAAGGGCATGATTTGTTGCATCCCGCCCGCCCACACACGCTGAATCATTTTTTCGCTACTCAATCTCAGTATTCAATGCCAAAATATGGTACTATAATAAGTCGACTAATAGTTCATATACAACAACTTGTAAGCTTTTAATTGTATTTATTATTTATATCATATAACAGTACCTATATCAACCATTTTTGTAAGTATTAAATAAAATATATGTACTAAAATATTGCCCTGAATGACATAAAGCGCTCTATAGAATTGAGTATACCGAAACAATAAACTATCAATAATGATGGGCGGACTTTTCATAAGTGTGCTAATTTTAAAACGCCTCTGTTATTTCTGTATTTCTATTTTGTATAGCCCTGGCTTTATTTACTTCATTCGTGTAGGTGCGCCAAGACGTGTGACGCCCAAATTAACAATCTCCTCTAGCATTGGCACTGAACTCCTCTGCAGTCCTAGTCTAGATAACGAGTCGTAAGGAACAATACGTAAGATTGTACCTCCTTACATTTTGAGAATTACAAATCTGAATCTCAGTAATTCTATAAAAGGTTGATATGACGTACTTTTAGATTGCGCATAATATAATTGTATAATATTGCGCAATTGTCCGGTGCGTGTGAAACATTCTCTCAATGATTTATCTAATTATTTTTTCAGATGGTGTCAAGTACTACTTCAAGCAGCGCCTCATCGAGCCAAAGGTTGCAAAGTTCATCGCAACGACTCGCGCACATGGCCAACACTGAAAGGAAAGCAAGTTCTATGAAGTCCGACCTTACTGAACTGAAAAGCTCTATTTCCGAGATGAAGACTCTGAGTAATACAGCAGCGAAAAATTTTGGCCAAAGGTTAGTCAGCCTACTACAAAATAATATGTAGAAGGAATTATTTTTACACCGTTACTTACATAAGAAAATCCATAACGTGCCAATATTTGTTTCATGTTCGGTCAATAGGTGTTAACACAGACGGTTTCCTAAGAACATTAAAGATACTTTTGCCATTACCCACGAACCTGTACAACCGAGCTCACCTGAGCGACCTTGGCTCTCGTCCAATTCCCACCCGCTGTTTCTCTACTCTATGTTTTCAGTACCACGCCGACAAACAATAGCAACACTACAGTTTCCGCGCACCCCTTTTCGTGCTCTCGCACCGCGGACGCTGGCTATATTAAGTGTAGAAAATTGATTTGATTGAAGTGCCACATTTTTTTAAAATTATCATCTCGTTTCCAGATTAAGAAGTTCAATGGAGAACATAGTCGATCAGGATGACTTAGGCGATCGGAATTTGCCCGTCATTAGAGATCTCAGTGAAATGGATGACATGGGTGATATGAATGAAATGGGCGAGCTCTCTGGCGAAGGACCTCTAGTAACTTTTCCGGAATCAGACACGCCACCTCCTATAACAGAAAAACCATCTCTACTTTCGGGAAATAGTGCTATTGTTGGAGCAACTGCAGCGAATGAACTAAAGTATAGTGCAGCGCGTATGACTTCTGCAAGTTCTACTCGAGTGGTCGCTGATGGATATAGTGCATCGAGATCTGCATCAAACAGTACAAAAATGCGTCGAGTACAACATGGTGATTTACAATATGCGGAACGCAGCGCAGCTAGTGCATCACATCGATTGCTGCAGGCAGAGGGACTAACTGCAGAACAAAACGCGGCATCTCTTCAAGTAAGTGAACTATTCCCAAAACCTTTTTCTGTGAAAACAGTAATATGCAAATATTTTGTGTTTTTATATTGAAAATTGTACACAACCAAACAAACAAAACAAAGGCGAATAAATAGTTTTCAAAACATAATCATAGGTCATACGACTACCACATTCGGACGTCTGGCGGTATCGTCTGTGGAGCCAAAAAGGCGCGTCGAAGGACGTGACCTCGCGTGAATGCGACCGATCGATATCACAGAGAACCGCCTCCACCACGGTGAAGCGGTACGTTAGTACGGTGGGATTTCTTGCTACGATAACATCCACCATGTGAATGTTTATAAAATCACGCGATTGTTTTGTCGCGTACCATGGCTGCACGAATTATCGCATGGACTGGCAGGATGCTGCGACGCGGAGGATCGCCTGGAGCGGTGAGCTCATTTATCTGCAGGCGCTTATCGCCGCAGTAACTGAACCACGCTTCTCTCAGTCAGTGCCTGAACGTCGTGCGCGCGAGCACACGCGGAAGTCAATTATTGCGCGTGCGCGCACGAGTACTCGAATAGACGGTTTTAAATATAGAATCAGAATGTCTGCGGGAGGGGGGTCCGCCCCGTGGCCTGTACACCGCGGCGTCCTAACACGCTTTCATCCGCAGCCACAAAATCCTTTGGTGAGAGTACATATCCACGGAAATTTTATCATACGACCTTCAAAACATGTGACGTGTGTACACAAACTTCAAAACTCATAGAAACGCACGAATTTCATACGATTGGCCTATATCCAATAGGAATTATTAGTACGTAGAATCCGAGCCGTGACGCCGACGGCTATCCAGTATAAAAGTAGTTTTCATATTCCGGGGCGAACGTGTCGCAATTTCATACAAAAAACAAAAATGTCTTCAAAACGTCGTTCAAGACCCAAATTGCGTATCGCTATTGCCGTAACTATCAAATATTTACTTTGTGAATCATGTGTTGTTTATACAAGTTTGTTGGTGATTTCAGTGATAGCACCAGTGTCTTCTCAAAAGTGAAATCAAAACTCATGATTTTTTCGGTTTCGTCAGAAATTAAACCCTACAAAAACTAAGTGATAATTAGCATAGCTTTCATGTAAAATAACGTTTAAATGTGTTTTCTAGGAGCAAAGATCGTTGAAAGCTGGTGAAGTAACAGCACAAGAAGCAAATAATATGACAACTTCGAGTTCAAGACTTCAGACAGAGGCCTTCAGCGCAGAGAAAATGGCCATGGCTTCTGCACAAGCTCGTCAAACAGTTACTTCGAGCGGGATGTTTAGCCACAAGGAGCATTCCAGCGTTGCTCACTCTAATATGACGATATCTAGCAAAAACTTGTCAACAAAATCCACCCTCCACCATTCCTCTCAGGTAAATATGATGTATTTTATTTATATTTACATTATACTTAAACAGTAACGACAGGCTATCTAGAGCTGGATACACTTTTTATCTGAATTTACATAATAAGTATCTATATGTTTTGAAAGTTTTTGGACATAAAAGAAAGGGGGAAGTGGGGCAAAGTTTTAAAGAAAAAAAAAGAGGCAACAGCATATTTGTATTACCGGCTGCAGTTTATTTGTTGACTAGGGTTACTGATTCACATAATCCTTACTAGAGATAATATGTTATTAAAATGATTGAAGAGCGTGATCGATTGATTTAAGATTGATTTCATTAAATAAATAATTTAGATAACAGGACTGAACAAAATTGATATTTTTTTTTTTTTCAGATGAGTCAATTATTAAATGGAACAATTAAACCGGGAGACGAAGATCTCACAAATTTAACTTTCGAAGATTTGGATAAGCTAAATACAAATTCTAACCAAAAAGATGTGGAAATGGCGATCCAAAAATATTCATCTAGAATGAACGCGTTTATTACATCCATAAAAAATAACCAAATGGATATGAAAAATGCTTCAAGTCATTTCAATAAACTGAATGAAATGTTACGAAGAGCCTGGGCAGTGCCAACTTACGGTCACGAACTGGGATACTCTCTATGTAATACACTAAGGGAATCCGGAGGCCTTGACATACTTATGGGCAATTGTTTAGAGCATAATAATCCCGAATTACAATTTTCTTCTGCGAAACTGCTTGAACAATGTCTTACAACTGAAAATAGAGCTCATGTGGTAGAAAACGGTCTTGAAAAAGTTGTCAACGTCGCTTGCTCTTGTACAAAACATGCAAATTCAGTAGATCATTCAAGAATAGGTACAGGCATATTGGAACACCTATTCAAACATAGTGAAAGCACTTGTGGCGATGTAATTAAATTAGGAGGTTTAGACGCTGTCTTGTTTGAGTGTAGGAAAAATGATGTGGAAACACTCAGACATTGCGCAACAGCACTCGCTAATCTGTCTTTGTATGGTGGAGCCGAAAATCAGGAAGCAATGATTAAGAGAAAAGTACCGATGTGGCTGTTCCCTTTAGCTTTCCATAATGATGATAACATTAAGTACTACGCTTGCTTAGCTATCGCCGTTTTAGTTGCGAATAAAGAAATAGAAGCTGCTGTCCTTAAATCCGGAACGTTAGATTTAGTAGAACCATTCGTAACTTCCCACAACCCATCTGAATTTGCCAGATCAAACCTTGCACACGCTCACGGACAAAGCAAAAACTGGTTAAAAAGGTTAGTGCCAGTGTTGAGTTCAAAAAGAGAAGAAGCCAGAAATTTAGCTGCTTTCCACTTCTGCATGGAAGCTGGAATCAAGAAACAACAAGGAAACACAGAAATATTTAGAGAGATTGGGGCAATAGAATCGTTGAAAAAGGTGGCTAGTTGTCCGAATGCTGTAGCATCTAAATATGCTGCACAAGCTTTGCGACTGATAGGTGAAGAAGTTCCACATAAATTATCGCAGCAAGTTCCTCTTTGGTCTATAGAAGATGTTCGAGAATGGGTAAAGCAGATAGGATTCACGGAATATGCTACTAACTTTTACGACAGTAGAGTTGATGGAGATTTGTTACTACAAATAAGCGAAGAAAATCTTAAAGAAGATATTGGTTTGCAAAATGGAATCAAACGTAAAAGGTATTTATTTTACCATAGTATTAGCTAAAGGCTCTGATCTACCCAGCAAACGTATAATAATTTTAACCGTGACTTACTCATTACAGATTCACCAGAGAACTTCAGCAATTAAAGAAAATGGCAGATTACACTTCTCGCGACACAAGTAGTCTGAACGACTTCCTGCAAGGAATAGGACCCGAATACACTATATATACATATTCAATGTTAAATGCAGGCGTCGACAAGGAATCCATTCGAGGACTAAGTGATGAGCAATTAGAGAATGAGTGTCGAATTGTGAATAGTATACATAGGTTAAGGATTTTAAATGCTATTAGAGGTATGTACATTTTATTAATGTTATTATTGTTTAATGTTCAACTATGTACAAATTCAAATACTCATTTCTTAATGATTCTGATGATGATCTTCTGATTATGCACAGCAGATATATATAGTCTCGTAAGCAATGAATTAATAACGGTACCACAAAAAAATACGTTAATTATAAAATATGGATTAATGTACGATATTTCCATTTCCAGCATACGAGTGCAGTTTGCTAAGTAAGGGAGAAGAAAACATGGAGAAGAACTTGGATGTATTCGTTAGTTACCGGAGATCTAATGGATCGCAACTGGCCAGTTTACTCAAAGTCCATCTTCAGCTACGAGGATTTACAGTGTTTATTGATGTCGAGCGGCTAGAGGCTGGCAAGTTTGACAACAATCTACTGCAAAGCATACGACAGGCAAAACACTTTTTGCTGGTTCTTACGCCAAATGCACTCGACAGATGTAAAAAAGATACTGATAGAAAAGACTGGGTTCATAGAGTAAGTACTATCCTCTCCCTTGAAAGTTAGTTATACGTAATTACAACATCAAACATCAAATTACTTTTCAAAATTAATTCGATTGATTCACACAAATATTTTTAAGTGTTTGGGCCTCCAAGAAAGGGCTTTGACTCGTTTGGGCCCATTGCCACTTGTGTATCAAGTTTATGATATCTCATTGCGCAAATTGTTTATTTGTTGTAACTTGTGTGTGTCAATAAATAAAAAATATTATAACTTTAAAAACTTTAGAAACTGTATCCAACACTAATAATATATGAAGGTTTCAATGAATTTATTTATGTTTGACAGGAGATAGTGGCAGCGTTGCAGTCACAGTGCAATATTGTACCAATTATCGACAACTTTGAATGGCCGAAAGCTGAAGAGCTACCCGAAGATATGCGTGCGGTTTGCCACTTCAATGGTGTCAGATGGATCCACGATTATCAAGATGCCTGTGTTGATAAGCTGGAAAGGTACATATAATTTTTATCAATACTTCACCGCTGTATTAAATTTCTAAATTGTTCCCCCGTCTAAAATGGTGCAAAATCAAACCAGTCTGTGATTTCATAATCCTTACGAATCAATCAAAACTTTCCAGCTTCCTCCGAGGAAAATCAAATCTCGCTAATCGGCTGGACGGACAATTGAGAGGTCGTGGGGACACACAAACGCCTGGAACAGCTACCATTGGACGAGGACCACCGAACTACCAACGTATGGCCTCCTGTGAGAGCAGAGGAAGCGATAAAGCAGACTGACTAGAACCGCCCATACACACACTGCCGCCTGTTAGGTATGTACGAGCTCAATTTGTTTTGTTACCAAACATTTAAGTAAATATGATGCCTTTACATCAAATGCTGAGAAGCGATGCATCCAACGTTTTATGTCTATTTACATGACATGAAAGTAACACCTCACATTCACCACACTTAAATTACAGGCACCACTTATGTAATCCAAAGCAAAAGTTTCGCCATTTAAAACTACTTCGAATTCACTGCAACATATGATTCAAATACATGCTTATATTTTTCAGACCACGAAGAAATCGCCAATCCTCGTTGGGAAAATCTATATTAGCCTCCTCACAAAGCTGCGAACAATTACCTACTAGTTGTAATACTTCTAAGAACACATCTCCTGAAAAATCACTTTATAGTCTACCTGAAACGTTGTCTGAGAGTAGTGATAATTTAGACTGTCACGAAATAGAGAAAACTTCACGTAGATGCCGTAGCTGCGAAGGCATTTTAGAAGCCGAGGAACAAATGCACACACAACTATCTTTGCCCACGCCTTTAGAAGCTGCTACACAAACAAAGAGGAAAAGAAATTTCATGGACAGATGCGTGAACAAAGTGAGACTGTGCTGATTGTTATTGGTGAAACGGTTGTCTATGAACAGATAGACGAGCCAAGATGCTGCAGAGTGTGTATGATCGGTGTCTGCATTATTGGACTTTAATTACATATTTATGTGAATCTAATTTTAAAGTACAAACATGTGCACAATGTGTATATATTTTGTGTATGGCTATAATTTAAAGATTAAATGTGTGTCAACACATTGCTATTGGTAATCTAATAAGATCGTAATCTCAATGAGTGCTTGTGAATTATTTTATACTGCTGTTAGACGAGAAGTTGTCACCACCCTGCAATGTTTCAAGAACATCGCACGAGGTGGTGATACGATTTGTAAAAAAAATAGGACTGTTTGCTATCGTAGTAGTATGGCAAATTGTTTATCTAACTCTGGATATAATATATTATCTCTCTATCCCTTCACTCTCTATAGATATTACAATGAATTTAATGTCCTACTTTATTTTAAAATTAGTATCTTGCCAATGAAGTATTTGTAAAAAGCAAAATGTTACGAAATTAAAATTCACATTATGTGATAGCTTAGATCTTCTATAATGTATAAAATATTTAAATAAATTCTCTCGAAAATATCGATATGTTGCTAGTATGTACCTAGTTCATTTCCGCATGAAACATTTTCCAAACTAAGTAATGTTATTACTTGAACCTGTACAAAATTTTACTTTAGATGTAGATTTTATTTTAGTATTTTTTATGAGTTAACCTTATTATAAATCATTGTACTCCGTCAAACCTTGTATTTATGTACTAGCCTAACTCTAACCACGAAATAAATGGCATTATAAAATACTGAATTCGTTAATTTTATTCCTAGCGATTGAATGGGTGAGAATAAACCGCTTATAAATAGAATAAATGCTGTAAGAGTACTGTGACTCATTTTGGCACGGCTACATCACAAACGCTAAAGATGATTACATCGTGGGAACGCCGGCTTGTTCCGCCCGCGTCTTTTAAAAGACAATATATATAGGAAGTATGAGTATGGGTGGCTAAGGTGGAGAAGCCAAGACTTGCGTATGTACATCCCAGACACGACCATCCTAATATTTTTTATAGCGTCTCGCAAAGAAGTTGTTCCAAATAAAACGTTGACAAAATCGTCAAAGATCGACGCAATTCAATGTATGTGTTACAAATTAAACTGAGACGACAACGTCTAACATATAAACCGAGATATCACCATTTTTTTATTAGCCAACTCTATAAGATAATAAAATGTACCTAAATAGCCTGACATCACATAAAGAAAACTGAGAATAGAGGGCGTATCCAGCAGTAGGTCAAGCGGAATGATGACACTAGGTTACTAGGTGGATCAACGACCTGTGAAGAGGTCACGGAAAAGCGCGGATAGGGTCAGAGCAGCGCAGGACCACAGAATAAATAATAGTACAAAGCAGGACGGCCTATGTGGCGACTGGCAATACTTTGGGAAAGCTAATTCATCAAGTGGATGATTTTAACGAAATTTTCTGACCTTCTATGGTTTGGTTATAATAAAACTGGCCAAGTGCGACTCGGACTCGTGCACTGATAGTTCCGTATAAACAGCTACATTCACCAAAATAATTAAATAACATTACGGAAGTTCATAAACTATGAGAGCACCGAAACATTACTCTAACGATAAGATAAACAGAATTGAGGGACAAAATTAACTTTGCCGTTGGAAAACTGTAGTCCCCATACATCGACATAAGTCACGGTCAATTTATTAACTGCAAATAAGTAATAATCGTTTTTTATTTTGATGTAGGTTTGTTTTGAATTTTTCCTTGATTGCGTTGACCTAGAAGTTTGATTTTTTCACAGCTGCAAGGGTTTGCAAACTTGAGTATACGATATTAATTTCAACTCGATAGCTCTACGCATTCCCAAGACAAAGGGTCTTGGCAGACAGGCGGACAACAAAGTGATCCTATAAGGGTTCCTTTTTTCCCTTTTGAGGTATGGAACGCTAAAAACGAATAAGACCATTTAAGTTTTGATCAAGAATTTGAAGAGAATGTGTCAGCTACTTGACTGCTAGTCACAGCACTGTATCTCACTAGCCTATGTTTGGCACCTAACATTGCACGTAACATTACTGAAATATAGCTTCCGGAGTAGAGGGTAATTATACTGTTATTATTCAAACCCTTAAACTGTTGCTTTCTTTGGTGTCCACTCTATTAACCCTAACACAGACATTTGGACTTGTTCACTATTTTAGAAGGTATTAGTTTTATTCATAGTCTTAACCAAAATATTATAGTTGAGTCAAACCAAAAATTATGAAAACTCATAGTTTTCAGTTTTTTACTCATGATCCTAACCAAAATGCAAATCTTTAGCTAGAACAGTACATAAAAGTTGTTCAATAAATCATAATAAAAAACATTACTGTCTCAAAACATAATGTAATTTAGACAACAATACATAATTATAAATTAAGTATGTACTATTAAAACTAAATATATTATAAATAAATATATACCACCTAAATTAATGCCTGAATGTTGCACAATAATAATAAAAATATTATACATGTACCTACATAGATTTATTTTTGCAGAGTTACTATGACTTACTCCTAAACTATTTAATGGACTAGATATCTCTGTGTAGTAGGTACGAGGGCTGCACTAAAAGTATCGGGAAAGGAATATTTCCACTGTTTCTATCATATTAAAATCTTTTTAATTGCATACTCCTTGGTTTTAAAAATCGAATACGATTTATTTATTTAAAAAAGATCTATCGGTCTTGTCACAAGGTTTTGTCAAACTTGTTTAGTCGTTGAGAAAATGGAATTGACTCGAGAAAATTCAAGAGCGATGATTTATTATAACTTTCGAAGTGGTTTAACACAAAAACAATGTGTTGACCGGATGATTTCTGCATTTGGTGATGAAGCCCCATCCAAAACCACAATTTATCGCTGGTTTGCTGAATTTCAACGAGGACGTGTTAAGCTCAGTGATGATCCCCGTCAAGTTCGTCCAAAAACTGCAGTAACCCAAGAAAACGTTGATGCTGTGCGTAAGCTGATTGAGGAAGATCGACATGTGACATACCGCGAAATTCAGACAACTTTAGACATTCGCATGAGTCAAATACAAATAATCTTGCATGAACAATCAGGTGTAAAAAATTTGTTTTCCCGATGGATACCGCATTCGCTCTGTGAAGAGCAAAAAGCGGTTCGCGTTACTTGGTGCGTCAGAACTCTCGAAAGATTCCGGGCAGGATCCTCAAATGCTGTATACAACATCGTTTCAGGTGACGAATCCTGGATATACGCGTACGACGAACCCGAAACAAAAAACCAGCCACGAGTTTGGGTGTTCGAAAATGAGTTAAAGCCAACAAAAAATGTTCGTTCACGGAGTGTTGCAAAAAAAAATGGTGGCCATGTTTGTCTCCAAAACCGGCCATGTTGCGTTGCGACTATTCCTCTTGAGGGACAAAGACCGGTTAATGCAGAATGGTATGCTAGCATTTGTTTGCCACAGGTCGTTTTTGAACTCCGTAAAGAGAACTGCAACCGCCGCATCATCCTCCATCACGATAATGCGAGTTCTCACAACGCGCACAGAACAAAAGAGTTTTTAGAGCAAGAAAACATAGAATTATTAGACCATCCGCCATACAGCCCCGACCTAAGCCCTAATAATTTCTATACTTTCCCTAAAATAAAGAATAAATTGCATGGTCAGAGATTTTCATCAACTGAAGAAGCTGTGGACGCCCCCACTTCCGAATGAAATGGTTGCTTCAATGATAGAATACTTCGAAAAGCAATAAATACATTTTTAAATAGTAATGTGTCACTTCCTTGATTCCCGAAATTTTCAGTGCCGCCCTCGTACATGGCACCAGATTATTGTTTTTAAAATATATCAAAATTTAGATAATTATAAATCTATGCTTTAATAATTATTATAAAGCTGAAGAGTTTGTTTGTTTGTTGGGTAGGTAGGGTAGGTAGAGTAGGTATGGATGATTGGATGATTTCCCACCCAAAAAAAAAAAAAAAAGGTAGAGTAGGTAGGGTAGGTAGGGTAAGCAGGGTAAGTAGGTAGTGGTAGGTAGATAGATAGCCAGTTGCTGGGATCGAAGCTGCGGGGCTTCTAGTTCTTGATAAATTGAGGACATAAACTCTCACACCAGAACATTAAAATGACTATGCCTATGTGGCGACTGGCAATACTTTGGGAAAGCTAATTCATCAAGTGGATGATTTTAACGAAATTTTCTGACCTTCTATGGTTTGGTTATAATAAAACTGGCCAAGTGCGACTCGGACTCGTGCACTGATAGTTCCGTATAAACAGCTACATTCACCAAAATAATTAAATAACATTACGGAAGTTCATAAACTATGAGAGCACCGAAACATTACTCTAACGATAAGATAAACAGAATTGAGGGACAAAATTAACTTTGCCGTTGGAAAACTGTAGTCCCCATACATCGACATAAGTCACGGTCAATTTATTAACTGCAAATAAGTAATAATCGTTTTTTATTTTGATGTAGGTTTGTTTTGAATTTTTCCTTGATTGCGTTGACCTAGAAGTTTGATTTTTTCACAGCTGCAAGGGTTTGCAAACTTGAGTATACGATATTAATTTCAACTCGATAGCTCTACGCATTCCCAAGACAAAGGGTCTTGGCAGACAGGCGGACAACAAAGTGATCCTATAAGGGTTCCTTTTTTCCCTTTTGAGGTATGGAACGCTAAAAACGAATAAGACCATTTAAGTTTTGATCAAGAATTTGAAGAGAATGTGTCAGCTACTTGACTGCTAGTCACAGCACTGTATCTCACTAGCCTATGTTTGGCACCTAACATTGCACGTAACATTACTGAAATATAGCTTCCGGAGTAGAGGGTAATTATACTGTTATTATTCAAACCCTTAAACTGTTGCTTTCTTTGGTGTCCACTCTATTAACCCTAACACAGACATTTGGACTTGTTCACTATTTTAGAAGGTATTAGTTTTATTCATAGTCTTAACCAAAATATTATAGTTGAGTCAAACCAAAAATTATGAAAACTCATAGTTTTCAGTTTTTTACTCATGATCCTAACCAAAATGCAAATCTTTAGCTAGAACAGTACATAAAAGTTGTTCAATAAATCATAATAAAAAACATTACTGTCTCAAAACATAATGTAATTTAGACAACAATACATAATTATAAATTAAGTATGTACTATTAAAACTAAATATATTATAAATAAATATATACCACCTAAATTAATGCCTGAATGTTGCACAATAATAATAAAAATATTATACATGTACCTACATAGATTTATTTTTGCAGAGTTACTATGACTTACTCCTAAACTATTTAATGGACTAGATATCTCTGTGTAGTAGGTACGAGGGCTGCACTAAAAGTATCGGGAAAGGAATATTTCCACTGTTTCTATCATATTAAAATCTTTTTAATTGCATACTCCTTGGTTTTAAAAATCGAATACGATTTATTTATTTAAAAAAGATCTATCGGTCTTGTCACAAGGTTTTGTCAAACTTGTTTAGTCGTTGAGAAAATGGAATTGACTCGAGAAAATTCAAGAGCGATGATTTATTATAACTTTCGAAGTGGTTTAACACAAAAACAATGTGTTGACCGGATGATTTCTGCATTTGGTGATGAAGCCCCATCCAAAACCACAATTTATCGCTGGTTTGCTGAATTTCAACGAGGACGTGTTAAGCTCAGTGATGATCCCCGTCAAGTTCGTCCAAAAACTGCAGTAACCCAAGAAAACGTTGATGCTGTGCGTAAGCTGATTGAGGAAGATCGACATGTGACATACCGCGAAATTCAGACAACTTTAGACATTCGCATGAGTCAAATACAAATAATCTTGCATGAACAATCAGGTGTAAAAAATTTGTTTTCCCGATGGATACCGCATTCGCTCTGTGAAGAGCAAAAAGCGGTTCGCGTTACTTGGTGCGTCAGAACTCTCGAAAGATTCCGGGCAGGATCCTCAAATGCTGTATACAACATCGTTTCAGGTGACGAATCCTGGATATACGCGTACGACGAACCCGAAACAAAAAACCAGCCACGAGTTTGGGTGTTCGAAAATGAGTTAAAGCCAACAAAAAATGTTCGTTCACGGAGTGTTGCAAAAAAAAATGGTGGCCATGTTTGTCTCCAAAACCGGCCATGTTGCGTTGCGACTATTCCTCTTGAGGGACAAAGACCGGTTAATGCAGAATGGTATGCTAGCATTTGTTTGCCACAGGTCGTTTTTGAACTCCGTAAAGAGAACTGCAACCGCCGCATCATCCTCCATCACGATAATGCGAGTTCTCACAACGCGCACAGAACAAAAGAGTTTTTAGAGCAAGAAAACATAGAATTATTAGACCATCCGCCATACAGCCCCGACCTAAGCCCTAATAATTTCTATACTTTCCCTAAAATAAAGAATAAATTGCATGGTCAGAGATTTTCATCAACTGAAGAAGCTGTGGACGCCCCCACTTCCGAATGAAATGGTTGCTTCAATGATAGAATACTTCGAAAAGCAATAAATACATTTTTAAATAGTAATGTGTCACTTCCTTGATTCCCGAAATTTTCAGTGCCGCCCTCGTACATGGCACCAGATTATTGTTTTTAAAATATATCAAAATTTAGATAATTATAAATCTATGCTTTAATAATTATTATAAAGCTGAAGAGTTTGTTTGTTTGTTGGGTAGGTAGGGTAGGTAGAGTAGGTATGGATGATTGGATGATTTCCCACCCAAAAAAAAAAAAAAAAGGTAGAGTAGGTAGGGTAGGTAGGGTAAGCAGGGTAAGTAGGTAGTGGTAGGTAGATAGATAGCCAGTTGCTGGGATCGAAGCTGCGGGGCTTCTAGTTCTTGATAAATTGAGGACATAAACTCTCACACCAGAACATTAAAATGACCGGTTAAAGCCATCATGATTCTAGTGAGAGACAGATACTGAGCTATACAAAACAAATAACCCTATCTCGTTTTTCTACATTGGGATAAGAATGGCATTGACACGTCATAGTACAGCATCTGAACATTTCTTCTACAATAATTATTTATCCTTCCATAGAGTGGAAGAAATTGTGAATACATTTCTTGTCCATGATTTGCAGTGTCTCAAACATATCACAGTACATAAATTATCTAAGTACATATAGACACAAATAAAGACCGACCAACTAAAATTGTACCTAGCTATATTATACAGATCTATAGTTATAACTACATACTAAATTAAGGATATCTTGTCTTAGGGCATGCATATATGTTACACAGACCTAACAATTCCTCAGACACATACCTATCTATTGCACATATTATAATATCTGGCACGTAAGTTGGCAAGAGACAGAACCTCAGAACCTCTGTCTCCCAAACTTTTTTTGGCTGTATTAGAGGAAATTTTCAGAAAGCTAGATTGGGAAGGTGGGGCATAAATATTAATGGATGTTGGCTGTCACACCTGCGATTTGCAGACGACTTGGTACTGTTCGCCGAGGACCCAGTCACTCTACAGGAAATGCTCTTACAACTGACAACAGAGAGTCAAAAAGCAGGTCTGACCATGAACACAACCAAAACAAAGGTTATGACCAATAGTCATCACCAAAGAATCTGTGTAAATGACCATGACATTGAGTATGTGAATGACTACACCTATTTAGGTCAAATAATTGCACCAAACTGGCAGATGGCCAAAGAAGTGCAAATACGGGTAAATAACACCTGGGCTCGCTACTGGTCGCTGAAAGAAATATTGAAGAACAAAAACACTCCAATGCCAATCAAGCGTAAAGTATTCAACATGTGCATCCTACCAATACTTACTTACGGGTGCCAAACCTGGGGCCTGACAAAGGCTCACAGGCAAAAATTAAAGGTATGCCAACAGGGGATAGAGAGAAGCATGCTACACATCAAGCTGAAAGACAAGTGGAGACTAACCAAAATCAGAAAGACCACAGGGGTGACAGATGTCTCAAAGAAAATCAAGAGACTTAAATGGCGTTGGATTGGTCATGTGATTAGATCTGCCAAAGAAAAATGGACCAAGGAGGTCATATCCTGGTACCCCAGAGATGTAAAGAGAACAAGAGGAAGGCCACAAAGAAGATGGGAAGATGACCTACCACAAGGATGGCGCAGATCAGCAATGGACAGACATAAATGGCGAATTCTAGAGGAGGCCTATGTCCAGGAAGGACAACCTGATGGATTGAATTGATGAATTAATGCTGGTGTTACCAATTTTTTAAGAACATATTGTCTAAAATAGAATTAAGTATTAGCAATAGGAAAATTAGTAATACGGCTAGTTAGTAAGAAATGTAAAAACAAAATCAGAGATTAAAGGCTATTTTTATTTTTTTTATTTTATTTTATTTAAGTTGGCAAGAGTCGTTAGATGCGCAGAAGTCATTTTTTAGGTATCTCTCGTAGTGAAGCAGGGCATGGGGAACATTTACAACCGTTCCGAGAGCACAATTGGTAAGTCAAGTATCGACTGACTAATCGTGTCACGTCCCCGTTCCATTTGCTCTTTATGGTGGTTGGTCACTTGGAGGAATGTGCGCAAACTTACCCCCACTACACCAAAACCTTGCCAACTTACATGCCAGGCACTATACACTACATTACTTGAGTCAACTAAACTATCACAATGGTCCATTAACTTGGATAGAAAAAGAACATTCATCACAACCAATGATAATTCTTGAGGGAACGGAATCAGTGTTTTCCAACACATAAGTACCACCACACCTGCACGGGTATGTATAACATCCTTCACTAGAATCCATTTCCATATCTTTTAATGTTATTGTATCATACAGTAAACACTCACTATTTTCATGGCATGAGAGCATCGCGTCATACTGCTTCCTAGTGACAAGATCCTTTAATACGGACCAAGCCTTTTGAATCCGAAGAAAAGTCTCATCATTTTGATTATCAACCTTGTCAGGATGAGAAGACAGTACGAGGCGTTTGTAACTTTTCTTAAGTTCATCACTTGACACAGTTCTATCGCACTCTAACACCTTGTAGTAGTCATCAAAGGACTGTTCCTCTTCCATTATAACTTCTTTCTAACTACGAAAAAAGTAACATTAACAAAAATTGGTACCTTCAGAGGTTATATTGCTTCAAGTCATGGACCCAATATAAATATCAAGTAGACTGAACTATTCATGTAGATAATTCTTTTTGCTCTGCAACATTAATTCTTGTCAAATCTTAAATGATTTGTAGTCTGCTATTAACAGAAAAAAATAACTAAAACTAGGAAAACAAAATAAAACAGCAAAACAAAATAATTCAAATTTCGAATTTTCATATTTTTCATGTCAATGTCATGTCATTGTCAAATAAAAATAAGTCATTGTCAAAAGATTTTTTTTTCCTCGTGGCCAGTTGTGGCGGGTTGTGGCATTGGCATGGCTATTGCTATGGCCAAACCGAGCCAAACATAAGCGCTTTTTACACTACACGGTATTCAGGGCCTTATACCTTAATTTAGGGTGTTAATAGATGTTAGGGATTTATTGTTGTGAGATCCCTGTAACAGAAAGTACGTAAGGGCACTGCCTCTATACCGCCACCCAGTATATAATAGTAATCTTTGATACCGCCTCTGATATTATATACAATTCCTCGCGTCAATAGTTGGGAGAGTCATAGTGCACCATGCCCTCTATCCCACCTAAGCCTTTTATAGTCCCTTGCCTGCTAGTCCCTTGCTAGCTCCCGTGACCCGTTTTCGGGATTAAAAAATAGCCTATGTCACTCAGGAATAATGTAGCTTTAGGAATAAAGAATTTTTGAAATCGGTCCAGTAGTTTCGGAGCCTATTCGGTACAAACAAACATACAAACAAACAAACAAAAACATCTTTCCTCTTTATAATAATGTTATAGAAGGTTCCTGTAATAAGGTAAAGTCGTATGTGTCAAGCTTCAGTTGCCGAGCCAGAAGGGCAGTAGCGACTCTGCAATGATGCAAATTGATTTGTACACACCTTAGTCTATCAATCTTGGATGTATAGATGGGTATGTGCTGTTATTGGAGTGCCTCAGTTTTGAGGCTCACCTTCCATCGCATCCACCTCGGGAGCAGTTGGCGACTCAAACCCCAGAGTATCGAGGCCCTCGAGGATGTCATCCTCGAGGTCGGCCTCTGACGCCCTGGATCTCTGACTCCTGCGCAACGTCGTGAGCAGAGACTTCGTCGATGGCCTCTTCACACTGCGGTCGTCCATCTTCGGAGGGCTCCACTCCTTCTTCCGCAGTGGGTGCCTCTCCCTTGTCTTCTTCCAGGAGCTTGAATGAGTATCGTTCAATTCCTCCTGGAACAGAGTAGCCCGCGGCTTTGATGACCGCAGGGGACACCCCGTCCGTGAGGACGATACGACGGATGCCGGTCTGCTCAGTGAGAGCATTCACGACTTTTCAGTCATCCGTCCTCAAGGCAGGGTTAAAACGCTGGAACAACCGAATGGCAAGTTGCGACTCTTCTGTAGCGGCACCGACGCCGCCACTTACAAACTAATAACATGACGTCACACAAATCCTGCACCGCGCAAGCAAAGTTTTCGGCGCGATTTGAACACATACAACAGTCCGTCAATAACCGTTGGGCAGTTGCCCGGACAAGACACAACACCGGTCTGGTCGGGGGATCCTCCCTTTTCAATTGTGGTTTGTGGAACTTTACACCCTTTTCCGCATGCCCTTAAAGTGGTGACCCTCGAACATGAACATCAGCGCAGCCTTCGTGCAGAGCATCTTCATCGTGACGTCATCATCACTTCCTCAAGCTTTCGAGCAGCGAGTCACACAGCCAGCTAGTAACCACTGCATCTACGGGGGTATCTTGACCACCAGCATGCAGTGGACGCGCATTCCTGCAGCCTAATTGTGTAAGTGAATTCGGCAAAGGAAACAATCTCTTTCTTTCCCAAAAACGACTTTTCGTATAGCGAAAAGACGTTTGGCTGCTGATCAGCACCCTCAGCTTCTATCGTCATCGCTCCGACCCACTGGAGCCAGCAGCACTCGCCCGACTCACTGGGACATCAACACCGCTCCGACCCACTGGAGCCAGCAACACTATCCCGACTCACTGGGATATTTATTTATTTACACTTTATTGTACACCAAGAGAAAAAATATTCAAAAAGACATCTTATATCTAAAACCAACATACAACAGGCGGCCTTATCGCGATTCGCGATCTCTTCCAGGCAACCAAGAATGGAAAGTGACAGCCTGGACACAATATGGGGTTGCACTTGGTGCAAAATTAAAAATTAAAATAAAAAGATATTAAGAAAGTAGGTACTAAATACAAAAAAATAAAACTATAATAGATACATAAATACAACTAATATACAGACAAGAAAACAATTCAGCTTATATAAGATTATGATCACAGTAACATGTAGTGCTCCTTCACAAGTCGCTTAAAACAGGCAGTGATTGCGCGCGCCATATAGTAACAGGCAATGCATTCCATAGACGAGTGGCCTGGACAGTAAAAGATTTGTCTAGGAAGATAGTGGAGTGCATTGGCATTTTCAGTTTCATATTATCCGATGACCTAAGAACTTTCACGTGCGAGTCACACAGAAACTGAAACCGTTTCTTGAGATAAAGAGGGGTAGAAGGAAGAAAGAGAATATTATACAGGAGAGAAAGAATATGAGCATTCCGGCGATGGCACAACCGCATACAGTTCCGACTCACCGCGATCTCTGCGAATTCCGGTTCCGTCTCACGGAAACCAACCTTCCACTGGCCAGGCACACATCACGAGATGTACGGACGACTCAACCTGCTATCAACCTCCGGTCTCCGGAGGGGAGTGATGTAGCAGCACCGACGCCGCTACTTACGAACTAATGAAATGACGTCACACAAATCCTGCATCGCACAAGCAAAGTTTTCGGCGCAATTTAAATACATACAATACAACAGTCCGACAATAACCGTTGGGCAGTTGCCCGGACCAGACAAAACACCCGTCTGGTCGGAGGATCCTCCCTTTTCAATTGAGGTTTGTGGAACTTTACAGCCTGTTCTACATACCCCCAAACTTCCATGCCATTTTGACGAGCCCAGTTCCACGTTGTGGGTGGCACCCCGAAACCAGCAAGCTGTGCCAGACTTGTCGCAGGATACATGCACTGCACCCGCGAAAACTCCGGGAGCAACCGTGAAGACAGGTAGAGGATCCGGCGCTTCTTCCACTTTCTCAATTATGAGCTCCTGGATTGACAATAGATCCTCCGCCTTAAAGTACTTCTTCGGGTACTTGACTGAGACGACAGCGAGTTTCACAGCCACCGCATCCCTATAGGATCCGGTCGAAGACGATTGACCTTGGGTCTTTATCGTCTTGGCCGCAATGTCCCCGCTGAGAACAGCGCGCGGTCTCTTTGATGGTCCTCCCGTAAGAGTCCCTTCTAGAGCAGCCTGCTGTCTCAGCTTTTGGTGCTTTTTCTTTGCGCCCCAGATCGTCCAGCTGGACGCCAGCCTGATTTTTGCTAGCCGCCGGGAGACAAAGACGTGATGCCTTTGCCGGTCGCGTCCGGGGCCGCAAGGTCCGAGGTAGGGCATGAATACGGAATCTTATAATATCGGAATCTCGGAACGAAATTTGCCATATTTCAATTCTGATATTGAGTGATCCAATATCGGAATCTCGGAATCAGAAGAAAAGCCTATATTTTAGCTTATTGTTTAGCGCCGAACGCGATAGCGTAGTTAAACCCCTTGACTACGGTGATTAGCAGTGATCAGATAATTGGGCGCTTATTTACTTAAACTGAATCCCGGATTTACTGTCCAGAGATTCCTAAAAATGTTACCTATAGGAGTAAATACACAGCTTCATAGAACCCTGTGTAAATATTATATTTTGATTGAATAACGCTTAGATTACGAGAATCCGCTAGATGCAACACGCACGGGATCGGTCAATGTGTCGACACTTGGTGAAGACCTATGTTCAGCTGTGGACGTCTTTCGGCTGAAATGATGATGATAATGATAACGATAATGATGAACGCTTACAATCCAACATACCAATGAAAGATACCAATCCTTGTTAAACTTTCTCTCAAATTTCTATTGTGTTGCTTGCTTATAAACCTCAATAAATTAATTTTTTTTTAGTATTCTGCTTGTATTAAATACAACAAATAAGTTTATCTGATCAATTATCTGTTGAATTGATCTACTTCTTGATTACAATACATTATCAATTATTTTATTGATATTCCATTGATTTTGAATAAAATAAAGATGGGATTATTACATTTTTCCATTTCTTTATTTTATTATTTTCATTGTAGGTGTTTTACTAAATAAGTTTATCTCAGCAATCCAGGATTAATTTGACTTAAATAATAATGTTCAAGGTGTACTGACAAAAATCAATACGGTAATCGTCGATCACTACGATACCTATTTCAATCAATGTATAATAATAATTCTCCTGAATGAAAGCATCAAATGAAGAAGAATATGCTCAGAATTTATTCTAGTCTATTAAAAAACAATAAACTTAATAGGAATAAGCAGAAATAATATTTTGTTACACATCTCCTTTATCCCATAGATTTGGCTAGTGATACTTATACTGAATTTATAAATAACGAGCTGACCCGGCAAACTTTGTTTTGCCATAAAAACACAAAACATTTGTCTACCCTACCTACCCTACCTTACACTACCCTACCCTACACTACCTTCCCTACCCTACGCTACACTACCCTACCCTACACCACCCTACCCTACACTACCCTACCTACCCTACCTACCCTACCTTACACTACCCTACCCTACACTACCTTCCCTACCCTACGCTACACTACCCTACCCTACCCTATCCTACACCACCCTACCCTACCCTACACTACACTACCCTACACTACCCTACCCTACCCTACGCTTCACTACCCTACACTAAACTACCCTACCCTACACCACCCTACCCTACACTACCCGACACTACCCTAGCCTACACTACCCTACCCTACCCTACACTACCCTACCCTACCATACAAAAAAAAAAAAAAAAAAACGTAAATACCATCTTTGCACTTCAACGAACATTTAAAAAAAATTGGTCCAGGCGTTGTTGAGTTATGCGCTTACCAACACATTTTGCGATTCATTTTTATATTATAGATTATTACTCACAAATCGGGACTACTTTGATATTGATCGACAAACATTTATTTTCTGTTTTGTTTTTAGCAAAGTCCTTTATTCAGAGTGGCATGACGTTAGTAGTTATTCTTCCTTGGAAACAAATGTGAAGTTAAGTTAAATAAGCGCCCGATTATCGAGTAATTGCTGATTAGAGCGAGACACAATAGAAAATCTTATTATGTCTCGTCATATAAGTGTTTATTTATTGTACTTAATCCAATCTCATACCGAATTTGCACAATTAACAAAAAAATGTGCGATATCTAACAAATGAGCGCAATTCCGATATTAATATTGGAATTCCGATACTAAGATCTAATCGGAAATCAATATCGGAATTGAAAACCTTCCGATATTACATGCCCTAAGTTCGAGGTCGTTCGACCTCTAACGCAAGGTTCCCGTATCGTGTCATTTTGGCAGTACCCTTATGCCAGGTGGGCCCAACGCAGCAGTTCCGACCCTCGACAGAGCCGGAGCAGTACCGTCTTTTGACGATCCCGCCGCAGCTCCACCTCGAGACGATCCCGCTGAAGTCCCGCCTCTGGGTGTTCTTGTTAGAGTTGATGCAGTACCGCCCAACGGTAGTCCTGCAGCAGTGCCATCCCTCGACAGTGCCGCAGCAGTACCGTCTTTTGACAGTCCCACCGCAGCCACACCTCGAGACGATCCCGCTGCAGTCCAGCTTCCGGGTGGTCCTGCTAGAGCTGATGCAGTCCCGGGTTGCGCCGGACCCGTCATCTAGTGTGCCGTCTCAGCTTTTACCGGTCCCGCCTTTTGGAGCGCAATCCCAGCTTTCGCCGGTCCCCCCTTGTGGTTTTTTTGGGTTCCGTACCTCGAAAGGAAAAAACGGAACCCTTATAAGATCACTTTGTTGTCCTCGTAACTATGTTGTGACTCACCAAGCTAAAGAACCCAGACAGATACATTGTATTGGACACAGAAGTGGCCTATTGTTGCTTTAACAGATTGCCACGAGGCGGAAAGAGAGAGAAAAAAAAATCTTTGTTGTCCGTCCGTCTGTCTGTCAAGACCCTTTTTCTCAGGAACTCGTGGAGTTATCAAGCTGAAATTTATATCAAAAACTCAAGTCCACAGACCCTTAAAGCTGTGAAAAAATCAAACTTCTAAGCCAACACAATCAAAAGATACAGTCGTTTATACCGCAAATTGCCGCATTTTTGACACTCGCAAGGGATATCAAAACCTGCAGGGTACTTCCCGTGAACTCAGAATCTTGAAATTTGGTACGAAACAACGTCTTATAGCACAGATAAAGGAAAAATTGCGAAAACCGTAAACATTCAGATAAATAAAAAAAAATAGCCAACCGGCCGACCACTTTTACAATAACTACAGGTTTGTCCGGTACCCTCGGTGCGCGAGTCCGACTCGCACTCGGCCGGTTTTATTTTATTTTTACAGTACATAAAAATACCGAGAAATGATTCATCCCTCGTCTATCCTCACCCGCCATAGAGTTCTCAAGTGGCGATGCTACGGTAGCACCAGGGATACCACTAGCGATGCGAGCGAGCGCCGCCGTCTGCATGCCCCCAATGGGAGTCTACTCGCCTGGGGGCCGTCTGACCGGACCCCGCAGCCGATTGACCGCAGCTGGCTAAGCTACGGCCTCCCGTGTAAGAAAGAATCCGGGCCAAAGAGGAGTGTTGCCTCAGAGACGTTAAACCGCCTCCGCTCATCAGCTCAGCCACCAGGATCCCATCATCCTCCCGCGCACGGCACGAACACGCGGGAGGTCATTGCTATCCATCATCTGATTTTGTTCGATGGTGGACACCCAGGGGCATGACTTAGCCACCCCTGTGTTAAGTAGCCCGATGATTTCTGTTGCGTCTATTTCATATGGAATTAGACCAATAACGGGGCGGCAACCTCGAGAAGGAACATCACCGCACTTGCGTTGAGGATCTATACGACCGTAGCGCTCTCCCTCAAGACCACGCCACCTTGCCATCTCAGAAGGAGTAAGGCAAGGGAGGCCTACGTCTACAAAGCCAAACCAAGCAAGCAAGCGAATGAGCGAGCAAAGCGAGGTGTGTTGCTGAATACAAAGTACGAGTTTGTAAATGCAAGACCCTCCCCTAAAATTAATGATACCATGATGGGGTGTGGTGGAAAAAACTTTTTAGTTCTTGCCTTCGTGCCCCCTAGATGGCGCCATTTAATTAAATGTGACGTCACATAGCCTATAACCAGCGGACAATCAAGACGCTTCTAACGAAACCTCATTTGTCAAATTATGATAGTATATAAGTTATGAGGGAACAGATGAACATAGATACATACAATTTTGTAAAAAAAACATCTGCCTAGCCTTTTTCCCTATTATTGTTGGGGTCGGCTTCCGGTCTTACCGGATTCAGCTGAGTACCAGTGTTTAACATGGAGCGACTGCATATCTGACCTCCACAACCCAATAACTGAGCAACATTGTGTTGCCCCTTGGCAAGACTGGTGTGTCAGATCCTTAGAGCATAGGTTAAATGCTCTAAGGTCAGATCTCAGGCTTCTGACTACCCGTAACTCGTAACGACTGTCAAAGATCTTCGAATGGCAGCCGGGACCAACGGCCTAACGTTTTTCCGAGGCACGGAGGAAACTCGGTATGTTGAAATGGTCACCCATCCACGGATCGACCTCGTCAAGCGTTGCTTAACCTTGAAGATCGACCCGTGTGGCTGTTTTTATTCAGCCACGAGCTTGCGTACCATTATCGCAAAAAACGGCAAAAAATCACGTTTGTTGTATGGGAGCTGTACGGTTCGTACACTTGCAGAGTTGTTGTTGTTGAGGTTGAAGCACGAAGAGAAAAGATCACTCAGTTTTCGTTAGATTTATTACGTATTTTTGTGTTTACAAGTAATACTGTTGACGATTCCTTTCTCTAATGTTAGTCACCGCGTAGCAGTTATCGTACTCATTGATTTAAAGTGTTTCATGTGTATTTATAATATTATTGGAATGACGCACGTATGGTGCACGGCACCGCGTCAGCAAAATATGTACAGTTTTAGACTGTACATCTTGGCAACCCAAAAAGAAGAAACCAACGAGAAGAGAAAGGAAAAGTCATCACAAAGTTAGTTAAGTAATTAATCAATCAAATAGAAAGGCGATGTTCCTGTTCCCAGGTTGAGGCTCCCGCCGCAAGTCCTTTGTTGTTTGTGCTGCGACGGTTTCATGCTGCTGGCACTCTGTTTTGCGGAAAACTTGAAGTTCAATATCTTCAGGTTGACTCGAAGTTTTGTTCTTAGCGTTGTGTGTGCAATAGTGTGGACAACGATTTCTCCCAACCACGACAAGTACGACTATGATGGCGATCGCCAGCAAAGAGTAACTTATGGCATATTGATGAATGTCGTGACTTGTTAGTGTTGGTAGTGAAGCTTCATTTTGCCGTTGAGTTGCAATTTTCTGATCAATTGTTACAATTTCCTGATCCGTAGCCTTTGACTGAAGGATATTTGGAGCATAACGATATGTTAAGTTCACTATCTTGTTAATAGATGTATCAAATGTTGGAGCTGTAAACTCATAATCCATCTTCATATGACTGCTGTATCGGCGTTGAGCGTAGATGGTTAAGTCGTTGGATTGCAGTACGCATCCCTGAGATAATGTCACTATGCTCGATAATGCAATGGTTTGTGATGTGACGTCGTTGCTACATATGATTCGTAATGCACACGTTTCGCAGCAAATCGCCAGCCAGCTGTTTTGAGTTTGTAACTCTATCCAAGTGTCTTTGCATGACGCGCGTTCGACGTCACAAGGTTCATTGTTTTGATGCGATAGCAGTTTTGCCTCACAAGGAGCGTTTTTGCTGTGTAGGTCAAATGATGGCAGGTTTTTCTTGCATAAGAAATTCTGCGATTTTTGTTGCATGCAGTGTTTCAAGTCATCTTTGGACATAGACACGTAAATGTTCTTCTTGAAGTTGACAGCGATGTACTCGTTTGATAACTGCACATATGTAGTTTCCTTAGCATTGTTAACCGGTAAAGGTATCGCTTGGTATATTACGAAATCTTCGTTAGCTACAAGTGGAATATGTGCTTCGAAAAGAAAGTAATTTTCAGTAACTCGTGCTTTCACATTGATCAGCTTGTAGATATCTTTAATGTTTTCTTTGTAGTTCTCAACTGGTAGCGATAAAGATTTCGGAAGGCTTCCGGATATTTCCGTTAATTTTTGAATCAGACGCACCGGACTTATCAGATGGACATCTACATGACCTTGGTAGACGTTAGTTAGAGTATTAAACAGCATCTCCTGGAACGTCCTCAAGCTGTTGATCAATAGGTACGTCGTTAACGAAGCAGAGTTGAGGTAGGTAGTAGCCGAAAGTATTTCCATTTCCGTTTCGATGGATGCTATATTTTTATTGGTCTGATTGATAAAGTTATCAATGGAGTTGAATTGACGCTGAATATTGTCTTCAGTTTGTTTCAATACTTGATTCTCAAGCTCCACAATCGTTGTTTGATTTTTTAATAACTCAAGTAAGTAGTTCTCATTGGTTTGCAGAGATTGAATATCGTTTTGATATTTCTTAGCGAATTGTTGGTCCAATATCCCAAACAGACTGTTAGCTATGTAGCCGACTCCGTCGATTAGACCCCGTTTCTTCCTGTTGCTCAGGTGTTTGTGGGGATTTATAAGTATAGAGTTGTAGTAGTTTAGAAGTTCTAGTTCATGATTTAATTGTTCCATGGTTGATCTGCAGTGTTGTAGATTCGTTTTTTGGCATAAGTTGTGAATATTCTCGAAGTAAGTTTGAGTACGACGAGTCCCATCCCAATAGTTTGTTAGGTTGTAGTACATCATTAGTATCCATTCATCGTGCACTACTTGCATTTTGCCGACGGTGTCATAGTATATGGGCCGCTCGCGTTCCAGACTTGTAATCTGAGTGGTCGCCGCCGGCGCTCCGCGCGTGCCATCGGTGGCGGTATAAGATCCCGTTACAAATGTAAACAATGATAACATTGTTATTAGTAACGTTGAGATAAGATTCTTTGACTTCTTCCGCCGTTCGTTTTTCGATTTCTGTGGAGGCTTATTTTTCATTTCGTTTTCTTTGGTTTCCTCAGTTTCAGAGTTCAATGGTAATGGCGACAGTTTTGTTATTGGGCGCTTTATGATTCCTGCTTGAGTTTTAACAGTAGTTACTCGAACATATCCATCAGATCCTGGATGTGTTTCCAGAATCCGACCTAGGGCCCATTTTCCCGGCGGTAGATTGTTTTCTTTCACCAGTACTACATCGCCTTCTTTAACGTTTCTAGAAGGCTTGTTCCACTTACTACGTGTTTGTAGAGTGGTAAGGTAATCGTTTGACCAGCTTTTCCAATATTGTTGAAACATATGCTCGGTAAGCTGCCATCTACGGCGTAAATCAATGTTTTTTACGTCACTGTAATCCGAGAGTGGCATGGACAATATTGGGCTTCCTGTAAGGAAATGTCCAGGCGTTAGGCAGTTGTAGAACTCTTCTGGATCTTCAGTTAGCGGGCACAGAGGTCTTGAATTCATGCAGGCTTCTATTTTTGCTAAAATCGTTATGAACTCCTCGTACGTTAGTTTTTGGTCCCCCAGTACTCGTCGCAGATGGTGCTTCATAGACTTGACGGCAGCTTCCCACAGACCGCCAGCAGTTGGCCAGGCGGGGGCGTTGAAATGCCACTCCACCTCCAATTTGGCCAGTTCGTTGAAAACATCTGGTTTCAGTAGTTGTTTGAACTCTTCGAATTCCTGACGAAGCACCTTTGCAGCGCCGATAAAGTTTGTACCACAGTCAGAGTACATGTGTTTCGGGGTGCCGCGTCTCGCACATAGTCTTTGGAAGGCCGCCATAAACGTTTCTGTGCTAAGGTCTGATACGAGTTCAATATGAACAGCTTTCGTCGCCATACATATAAATATGGCTATGTATCCCTTTGAAGTTTTTACGCCTCTACCCTTGTTGTGTTTAACATCCACATGACCGGTAAAGTCTACTCCTGTGTGCGTGAAAGGGCGGCACGGAGTGATCCTTTGCGGTGGTAGGTCACCCATCAGTTGATAGCTATCTGTCTTGTTGAAGCGATGGCAGCGTACACATCTTCGAAGTTGGTTCTTGACAGCCCGGTTGCCGCCAACGATCCAGTAACGCTGTCTAATATAAGTCAGCGTTAGCCGAGCTCCTCCATGTAATGTGGCTGAATGTGCTTGTTCTATAAGAAGTTGTGTAAATCTTCCTTTATGTGGTACGATTATTGGATTCTTCATATCCCCAGTTAATCTTGAGTGTTTAAGACGACCTCCGACACAGATGATGCCCGCTTTGTTTACATAAGGATTCAATTTGCAAATTGCGCTTTTCTTTGATACTGTTTCGTTGTTAACGATTTGTTTGTATTCAGAATTGAACTGCAATCGCTGCGCTTGAATTATGATACTAATGCGCGCTGCGCTTAGTTCACTTGTTGTTAGGTACGTAGTTTCCGATTTCGTCCTATTGCGCACATTTGTAATGAAGCGTAATATCCATGCGATGACCCTGTTTGCTTGTGTCAATGAGCTGCATTTGCTCAGTAAATTGATAATTATATTATGATCGATATTTTCTTGCGTGATTTTAGCGTGGTTTAAGCCGCCAAAATTCGTTTGGGAAGTGCAAGGCATATCTGCCGGCGGATCTTGTTTTGTTAAGAACTCTGGGCCTTGCCACCACAGGTTGAAGTTTACTAGTTTGCTTGGCAAAAGACCTCTTGAGGCGCAGTCTGCTGGATTTTGCTCTGATTTGACATAATGCCACTGAGCTGCAGGAATGACGTTTTTGATCTTTGTAACTCTGTTGGCTACGTAAGTTTCCCATCTTGATGTTTCGCCTTGAATCCACGCGAGGACCACTTGAGAATCCGACCAAGCCCGTGTTGATATGTTATATCCACAGAATGTTTCCTTGGTTTTCTCCATCAAGTCAGCTAGTAGCTGAGCACCACACAGTTCCAGTCTTGGTAGTGTTGTTTTCTGAGTCAGTGGGGCCACCCTTGTTCGAGCAGCAAGTAGAGTTACGATGGGTTGGCCATGTTCGTTGAACGCCTTGCTGTAAATAACGCAAGCGTACGCCTTTACACTTGCGTCGCAGAAGCCTAGCAATTCGACACATTGTTGTGTGTCGCCAATCCATCTATTTATCGTTATTTTATTAATGAACGGCAGTTCTGTTTTTAGGTTCAGCCACTCAGATTCAATGTTGCTGGGCACTATGTCATCCCAGCTAAGTTTACTCATCCAGACTTTCTGGAATAGTAGTTTGGCCTTGACCGTTACTGGGGAGAGCCAACCCAATGGGTCGTAAAATCTTGATATGGCTGAGAGTAAAGATCTCTTTGTTAGTTGTTTGGAGTTTTCCACAGGCCAGTTAAAGTGGAAGTTGTCGCTGTTTGGATTCCAACCGAGGCCTAACGTTTTGCTTGATTCTTCCCCTTTAAAATCAAACATGGTTTGAGTTGAAATTTGATCCTTGCGTAAGTCTTCCAGTATAGCGCGGTCATTGGCTGTCCACTTCCGTAAATTCATACCTCCTCCTTTTAACAGTTGGATCAAGGAGTTTTGCAGTTTTTTCGCTTCTGTGAGGTTGTTATGGCCGCTAATGACGTCATCTACGTAGCATTCTTCTATGAGTGTCTTGGCAGCTGCCGGATGTTTGTGACCGTCGTCAATGGCTAGTTGCTTCAATGTTCGCATAGCTAGCCATGGTGCGCATTTGGTCCCGTAGGTTACTGTGCAGAGCTGGTAATCGCGAAGATGTTGATCTCGTGAGTCCCGCCATACAATTCTCTGTAGATGTTGTTGTTCTTTTGAAATCCAAATGCAGCGGTACATCTTTTCAATGTCAGCCGTAAATGCGTATTTATACGTTCGCCATTTCAGTATAAGGGCCTGAATGTCCTTTTGTAAGTTGGCGCCTTTTTCCATGACGTTGTTCAGGCTGACGCCAGTCGTAGTTTTTTGAGAGGCGTTAAATACGACCCTCAACTTTGTTGTTGTCGAGTTTTCTCTCAAGACCCCGTGGTGCGGTAAGAAGTAGACGTCAGTAGGTATCTGAGGTGCTAATTTCATGTGACCCAGATCCGCGTACTCTTCCATGAATTTTTTGTACATGGAGGAAAGCTTTTCGTTCTTCTCTAGCCGTTTTTCCAACTGTAGAAACTGCGAAACCGCAATTGTTCTAGACTTGCCTAGTTTCTCTTTGTAGTCTGGAACTAGAGGCATTTTGACGATGTACTTTCCGTCAAATGATCTTCTTACAGTTTCGTTATAAAATTGTTCACACTGGTCATCTTTGGGGATATCTTTAGTTTTTTGAATTTCTTCATTCTCCCAAAATTTTGTTAAATCCTCTAAGTTGACTACAGTAACGTGGCAGTTAAACGTTTGTTTCATCTTTCCGCATAAAATCCACCCAATTTGCGTTTGTTGTGCAACTGGGGAGCTGTTATTGCCTTTCAATACACCTCCTAGGATAATTTCGGAGTATACGTCGGCTCCTAGTAATAGGTCGATTTGCCGAGATACGTTGAAGTCAGGATCTGCAAGTTTCAAGTTTTTCAAGTGACTCCATGCACCTTTCTCGAACGTTTTCATAGGCAGGTTGTTTGTTAGCTTCGTCATAATAAGTGCTTGAGTTTCAAAGTTATAATCGGAGTGAATCGATTGACAGGTAAGTTTCAGTTTTCCCCTGCATTCTCTGGAAACAGAGCCGATTCCCGATACTGATGCGTTGATCCCGCGCCGAGGAAGACGTAATATTTGTGCAGCGTTTTCTGTTATCAAGTTCACCTGTGAGCCTTGATCGAGCAACGCACGTAGTGTTACATAAATCCCATCTGCAGATTTTATTCTCAGCTGGACCGTAGTCAGTAGAACCTCCATGTTGTCTTTAGACAAATGGTTAGATGTTGGTTGTTGAGATGAAGGGCGTTGTTCAACATTGTTTTTTCTAGTCGCTGACGTTATGGTTTGGTTGTCCGGGTTGTGCAATAGTGTGTTGTGTTTCAAGTTACATTCTTTGCACATTTTCGTGGATTTGCACTCGTCATTTCCGTGGCTGAATAAACAGTTTTTGCACAGCTGCAGTTTCGACACGGTGTCATTTCGCTTGCCAAAGTCCATTTGTAGGAATTTGTCACATTGGCGCAGAACGTGACTTCCGTTGCAGAATGGGCATTTACCGTAAATAGCATGATAGTTGTTTGTTTTATTTTGATTGAAGTTATAGTTATGTTTCTTCATCTGGGTTTGCTTGTTGAATGTTTTCCAGTTGGATGATTTTTCTGTGGCTGTAGGGTTCGCCCTTTTAGCTGATTTCATCGTTTCGTATGCCATGAACTGTGTTTCGAGGAAATACAGGAAGTCGTGGAGGTTCTGTAGTTCTCTGTGATCTTGAAGTTCTTTCATGTAGTCACTCAAAGTACTGGAGTCCAGTTTTTGTGACATGATGTGCACAATGATCGGGTCCCAAGTTGAAGTATCAATACCGATGTTAGAGATGCCGTTCAGGCATTCGGTAATGACGTCATGCATCTTCTTCAAATTGTATGAGTCTGCATGTTGTATGATCGGCAAATTTAGCATGTTGTTCATAAATGAAGTAAACTGGAGGCGACGATTGTCGTAGCGCTGAATTAATATATCCCAGCATGAGTTATAGTTTTCAGTGCTAATGGTCAGATGCTGCACTAAGCGTTCAGCTTCTCCTCGCAGCTTGGTCTTTAAGTGTTGCATTTTCTGCGCGTTGTTGATCATAGGGTTTTTGTGAATAGCTTCCAGAAATAGGTCTTTGAAGGAGATCCACTGACTGTAGTTGCCGGAGAACTCAGGGATTTCGATCTTAGGTGTCGATTTCTGGTAGTGGACGGTGGACCAGATTTTGGCATGGATTTTCCTCTTTAGCTCATCATATTGTTGTTCAACGTCCGTGAACATTTTGTAGTAATGTTCGTTGGATCCTTTCAGTTGAAAGTCTATTTCCCAATGAAGTTTATCGATGGGTTCCCATTTCGATTTCAAGGTTGCGAAGTGGTCTTCCAGTTCCCATCTTTCCGATATAGTGATTAAGTCAATCTTGGAGATGACACGGTGAATCGCGTTGAAATTGCATTCTTGCTTGTTAAGCAAGAGTTGTATGTTGCTGTCGTCATCTTCTGAAGTCCCACCTAGGTCGAACTTCACGTTTTGTTTGCTCAAAGTCGTCAGTTTGCTGGTTATGTCTGTTTTAGTTGATAAGAACATTTCTTTAGTTTTTTCGTAGACGTCGTCCTTGAAATATGCTATGTTCTTATCTTCTAGTTCGAGCAACAGTTGGGCATGCCTGCCTTCGAAGTCTTGCCATTGGTTTTCTAGCGACGACAAGCGTTTCTTCAGGTATTCCACAGATTTTCGTGATGATGAATCCTTGCGATAGTTGACACATAATGCTTTGATGTTATCGAAGCACGTTGACTGCAATTCTAGCATATCCATGTTGATGCTTGCTGACACGTCGTTGACTGTGGCAGGAGAGCGTTGCGTTGTATTGCGAAGGCTACTGCGTTGCTTGTAGTCTTCTCCGTTTCAAATCTTGAAATCGTTGACTTACTTGATTTGAAATGGTCAGTGGAACTCAGCACCCTTGCACCTCTGTCACGATATTATGCGACTTCTCAATCTAGCTGGGGCGACCCGCTTCTGGGAGACCAGCTAAACCGATTCGCTACCGTAAAGAGACACAGTGGCACCAATATCCGGCTCGAAGGACCAAAAAATGTACGGTTCGTACACTTGCAGAGTTGTTGTTGTTGAGGTTGAAGCACGAAGAGAAAAGATCACTCAGTTTTCGTTAGATTTATTACGTATTTTTGTGTTTACAAGTAATACTGTTGACGATTCCTTTCTCTAATGTTAGTCACCGCGTAGCAGTTATCGTACTCATTGATTTAAAGTGTTTCATGTGTATTTATAATATTATTGGAATGACGCACGTATGGTGCACGGCACCGCGTCAGCAAAATATGTACAGTTTTAGACTGTACAGGAGCCCTACATAAATATTAATTTTACTCTCGTTTTTAGTATGTGTTGTTATAGCGGCAACAGAAATACATCATCTGTGAAAATTTCAACTGCCTAGCTATCACGGTTCATGAGATACAGCCTGGTGACAGACAGACAGACAGACGGACCGCGGAGTCTTAGTAACAGGGTTCCGCTTTTACCCTTTGGGTACGGAACCCTAAAATAACCCTCCCTTTTAAGACGGAACCACACTTACGTGGCGTGGCGTGTCGTGGCGCCTTCAGACGCAGTTGATTGGCTACAAAACACGTTGCGTTATGACGTAGGCTGGAACAGAGTTATTTGATTGGTGGATTATTATAGTTATATTAGGTCTACCAGAATCTCATGGCATTTTTTTTTTTTTTTAAATTGTGATTTTCATATGGCAATGTAAATTGTCACCTGTCAAATCAAAGTACTTGAAGTGTCAACCGCTTCTGAAATTTTTTGATATTATCTTGAAAATTCGTTATTTTTGTGAAAATGTTGAAAAACCCACTTCGATCTCAAGCGAGAAATATTGTTTTCAATGTGTATCATAAAATAAGGGAAGAAGAAGGCGTAAATCAAACTCAATCTTTGATTTTAAAGTGCGTCGTAGAGTGGACCGGTAAGTTGGACTGACTTGTTTTGATACTTTTAGTTTATTTTATATTTTTCTTACTCAATTTTTATTTCTTTTCATTACTAAAAATGAAGAAATGGCAACAGTAATGTAACTGTTACTAATTCTTCGACAATATATTGATTTTAACGGAGATGGAGAATCTTGACGTAAGAAAAATATTAAGTAATAATCTGCGCCCTGCAGTGGGACGTGTATATAGACGGGCGTTTTTGGCGGGATTTTGTCGAGTTAAGTACAGTGGCTGTTAATATTATTTGCAAATTGATTCCTAGTGGATATATATTTTGTGACTCAACTGTCTATAATAATCTAGAAGCGATCTCGGGATAGTGGAGCGGAGTATTTTATTGTAGTATTGACTGCCTCTGCAAAGCTTACTGGAAAGACTGACTCGATACAATTCGCTACCAAATACTCCAAAAAACATTAGAATCTGTTACATCCGCATTCTAATGCATACTAAAGAATATTTTAATATAAGATCCAAAACTCTTTCCAAAGACGTGGCTAACAACCAGCCTAGGTCCTAGCAACCAGGCCATAAAACAAAGTATATGATGAATGACTATAAGTAACATGATACATTTTATTATTTTTTACAGACTTTATACATAAAGAGATTGGTTTTGAATATGTTAAATGCCAATGAAAAAGAACCATTTTGATGGAGAGAGATGACATAAAACTACAAAGATACAAGTTTTTGAAATGCCAGTGGAGTTCATGGAATCGTATTCTAGTTTTCTAGTTCTGAATGAGGTTTTAAGTTATTACTATGATTTAAATGATATATAATAAATTAGTACTTAAATTAATATTCAATTGATTTATTTTTCCTATGTTAAGAACCCGATGTATAACAACATTCTTCATACACATACCTATAATTCTCACTCACAGCGGATCTTTGTGTCTCAGAATTGGTTGCAAGATCCTGCGCAGTTTGTGTCAATGTTGAAGGTGAAGATAGCATTGTATAACTGTCTCTTTCACTCGCTTATGTATGTTGCATCATCGTATCTCGCTTACTCTATGCAGTATACTCGATGACAGACTAGTTCTTACGCATTAATTGGCAGGGCCTACTTCAGAGACACAAAGATCCGCTGTGACTACTATAAAATAGGTACCTCATGTTCATTAATACTAAATACATAAATAAAAATTAAACAGTATCAAGATCGTTGAATCCAATTTCCCCAGTATTGCACACAACACATTTTTATTTCCACATTTGCCATGAGATTCTGGTAGACCTGAGTATACTGCATAGAGTAAGCGAGATAGGACGATGACAAAAAAGACAAAAGATATTTATTTCAACTGGGCCACCAAGCGGCACTTTTAAATGTCACAATTTAAATTTACATGGAATAAAAGTTGATTCTACCGTGCATTCGGAAAGTAGCTTTTTATGGAGAAGAATGCACAAGAAACTCCGTAAGCTTATGTGACATACATAAGCGAGTGAAAGAGACAGTTATACAATGCTATCTTCACCTTCAACATTGACACAAAAATAACTACTGCGCGGGGTCTTGCAACCAATTCAGAGACACAAAGATCCACTGTGAGTATTATAGGTATGTGTATGAATAATGTTGTTATACATCGAGTTCTTCACATAGGAAAAATAAATCAATTGAATATTAATTTATGTACTAATTTATTATTTAGCATTTAAATCATACTAATAACTTAAAACCTCATTCAGAACTAGAAAACTAGAATTCGATTCCATGAACTCCACTGGCATTTCAAAAACTTGTATCTTTGTAGTTTTATGTCATCTCTCTCCATCAAAATGGTTCTTTTTCATTGGCATTTAACATATTCAAAACCAATCTCTTTATGTATAAAGTCTGTAAAAAAAAAAAAAATGTATCATGTTACTTAAAGTCATTCATCATCATCAGTCTATATTTTTTTTTTATGTAAGTTTTATGGCCCGGTTGCTAGGACCTTTTAGCCACGTCTTTGGAAAGAGTTTTGGATCTTATATTTATTCTTTAGTATGCATTAGAATGCGGATGTAACAGATTCTAATGTTTTTTGGAGTATTTGGCAGCAAATTGTATCGAGTCAGTCTTCCCAGTAAACTTTGCAGAGGCAGTCAATACTACAATAAAATACACCGCTCCACTATCCCGAGATGGCTTTTGTCAATGATTTTACAAATTGTCCAGTTGCGGAGAAAGTTGAGACACAAAACTACACCAATAATATATCACAATATCCACTAGGAATCAATTTGCAAATAATATTAACAGCCACTGAACTTCACTCGACAAAATCCCGCCAAAAACTCCCGTCTATATACACGTCCCACTGCAGGGCGCAGATTATTACTCAATATTTTTCTTACGTCAAAGATTCTCAATCTCCGTTAAAATCAATATCTTGTCGAAGAATTAGTAACAGTTACATTACTGTTGCCATTTCCTTCCGGCCATCATTCGATGTGGCCTGACCTACGATTTACCATATAATACTAATGGAAAGAAATTAAAATTAAGTAAGAAAAATATAAATTAAACTAAAAGTATCAAAACAAGTCAGTCCAACTTACCGGTCCACTCTACGACGCACTTTAAAATCAAAGATTGAATTTGATTTACGCCTTCTTCTTCCCTTATTTTATGATACACATTGAAAACAATATGTCTCGCATGAGATCGAAGTGGGTTTTTCGACATTTTCACAAAAATAACAAACTTTCAAGATAATATAAAAAAATTTCAGCAGCGGTTGACACATCAAGTACTTTGATTCGACAGGTGACAATTGACATTGCCATATGAAAATCACAATTTAAAAAAAATAAAAAATGCCATGAGATTCTGGTACACCTATAGACCTATATTTAGTAGTTGGGTAAAAATAAACACAGCGTCACACTCACACCGGTCACACAATGAGTTGTGTGAGTTGGACCAGATACAACGTCAATCTATTACTATACTCCATGTACAACGTCCGTCAACTCCGGTCAGACGATTTTTTGTGTTCCGTACCCAAAGGGTAAAAACGGGACCCTATTACTAAGACTCCGCGGTCCGTTTGACTGTCTGTCTCCAGGCTGTATGCGGTATCACATGAACCGTGATAGCTATACAGTTGAAATTGTCACAGAAGATGTATTTCTGTTGCCGCTATAACAACAAATACAAACAGAATAAAATAAATATTTAAGTGGAGCTGCCATACAACAAACGTGTTTTTTTGCCGTTTTTTGCGATAATGGGACGCTGGTACGGAACCCTTCATGCGCGACTCACATTTAGCCGGTTTTTCTTTTTCGCATACGTCTATAAACTAAAGACCTTAGTAGCCAGGTCAAGAGATGCACAAAAAAACGAGTTTGTTTGACAACAGAATTGCTATGCAGAATTGTCAATATGGTGAATCCGACTTTTTTAGGTTATGTTAAGATGTTATAAAAAAGAAATAAGAACAACCATCAACTTATTTTAGGTATAAAATAAAACATTCTGAGATATTAGTGAAGCCTCAATAATATCTGTTGATTGATTGTGTAATTTATATCTTTAATCTCATAAAAATGCCTACTTGGAACCAAATTCAGTCTCAACTTCGGCATCCAAACAATCCTGTTGTATTTTTTGATATAACTGTTGGGACTACAGTAAGTTCCTTAATTATTTGTTTTCGTACTATATCTCTTTTATATTCCTACTAATACAAATAATACATCTTTTCTTGTATTCGTTTGCTTCAGGAAATAGGGCGAATGATTTTTGAACTGTTTGCCGATGTCGTACCAAAAACTAGTGAAAATTTTAGAGAATTCTGCACTGGAGAATATAGAAGAGATGGTGTTCCTCTTGGCTACAAAGGTGCTACATTCCACAGAGTTATAAAAGACTTCATGATTCAAGGTGGAGACTTTGTCAATGTAAGTAAATTGTATTATATATTTTATTCTATCAGAATCATGCAATACCTACCTAATATCAACCTTCTATGAATCATTATCTTTGCTTGCTTTCAATGCTTAAAATGTGTTTTGATATTTGAAATCTTGGACATATATTTCAGAGTTCATATTTAATTATGTTCATAAACCCTTGTATTTCGTATGATATTCAGATAGAAATTAATATAATACCTAATTTTATTTTCAGGGTGATGGTACTGGTGTTATGAGCATTTATGGTGGTAGCACATTTGCCGATGAAAATTTTTCATTAAAACATGACTCACCAGGATTACTGTCAATGGCCAACAGTGGTAAAGATACAAATGGCTGTCAGTTTTTTATAACATGTGCTAAATGCAACTTTTTAGATAATAAGCATGTTGTGTTTGGACGAGTTATTGATGGACTACTTGTAATGAGAAAGATAGAAAATGTTCCCACTGGACCCAATAATAAACCAAAAATACCTGTGACAATATCACAATGTGGGCAAATGTAAATAAAATTCTGTCAAACAATGCTTATGTTTATTTTTTTTCTTTCGGTAACAATATTGGAAGCACAGCTTCTCTATAAAACATTCATGAATGTTATCAGTTAATCACAATCACAATAATTCCCAAATAATCACAATAAATACATTTACACAAATTCAACTAAATAGAGATTAGTCAAGTTCTGTCAACTGTTACCAGGACTATCAACCAACAAATTTCTAGGTTGCATAGAAGCTGGTCCATATCGTCGCCCAACTTCTTTGATGAAAGCTCCTTCCATTTGTCGAGCAACTTGGTCAAAGAATAAATTCGATAAATGTGAGTGAAACGCAGAGCGGAATTCGAAAGTAATTTGAAAATCTATTACACATGACTGCTTTTCCCTTTTGAGCCCTGGACTAAATCTCCAAAGGGTTAACATGTGATGGAAGAGCTTGCCATCCACACATTCTGCTTTCACTAGATGTGGTTTAATTAGGGTCACATTTGAAGTGTAAGACTCATTTATTGGTGGAAAACCAATTATTAAGTCTGCTTTAAGGTTCTTTGGAGTTTTATGTAATACTATTGATTTCTTACACCATGGGAGGAAATTGTAGTAGTTATCAACATCTGATACAACTTCAAACATTTGTTCCATTGTGTGCCTGAAAATATATAAAAAAGATACATAAATATACAGAATTTGTTTTTACAACTTGTGAGATTAATTCAAAGAACCAAAGCTGCTTCAGGTGAGCTGAGAAAGCTCAAAAGTACCTATTGTATTAGTGACAAAGACTATTAGCACTGCGGTGATATATTATCTACATCATAAATGCCGAGTACCTATGACATTTAACTTATGCTCAGCCATTGAACTGTAAATAATCATGAAGGAGGGTGATTATGCAAATGCTCATCAAGTTGTTTTTGAAACAATTAATATTAACATGAAGTGCTTTACAAGTCCTTGTACTTTTCAATACATTATTGGATTACAGTACACGAAAAATAAATGAATGGTTTATTGTATTGATTTTACACACAAACATGAGGCAATTTTTAATCACCTGTTGCAATTAATAAACATGTAAATACTTACCCAACAAGTTGTCGCCCGCGATATTCACGGGTTCGAGTACTTTTAGGAAAACTTAGGAAGGTTCGTTTCTGCTGCTCAGTGCCATGACATTGACATCCATCGCCTAGTCTATTTACGTAATGACCCTGAAAACTACAGGAAGTTGATTGAAATATTTAAAATTCATATGTTGTTGCAACTTCATAATAAGCAACAAAAAAATAGCAATAGTACTGTAATTTACTATTTGGAAACGAAACATTATGATTCACATAAATACTTACTTGAAAAACCCATGGTTCGAAAAAAGAACTCTAGGACAGCATTTAAAAATGCTCTTTGATAAAACCATTTTTTTTAATTACAGTAACTTTACTGGGTAAGTATAAATTTTAATGCATTTTTACAAGAATTCTTTTGGTGTTCTTCTTCAAAATATTTATCTCCGCGTTCCTGTTCCCTGTTCGTCTTTTGGCGAATTTTATATCTATCCATCTGTCACACAGATGACACAGAACCAGAGTATTTTTTCTATGCACAGAACATTTTTACATCTGTCATTTCAACATTCAGTGTTGCCAATAGCTAAACCACAGACTAGAGTACTTTTGAGCTAAACTAGTTGCTAGAGTCTGGCAAACGAAAGTAAAGTCTGAAAAAGCGCGGCAAATTTAAAAAATCTCTATGCTGCGATTTTTTAAATTTTTCCGCGCTTTGTCAGTCTCTACTTTCGTTTGCCAGACTCTAGCTCTCCACCAGTTTCAAATACTACCAGAAAAAAAAACACAAATAAAAAATGTTTCGCTACCGCTGGATATTAGGCTAATAGGATACTCTTAATTTTGAAAATATTAATTTACTTCAGTTAAAAATTGTTAAGTATGCGGGTGTAGACAAGTGAAACGCTTAGCTGCTATTTACGCACTGGTTTATTATCTTAAATGACCGTTGGACGTGTCATTACAATAGGTGGCGCTGGGGAGGGAGATGCGCGCCTTGCACACATATATAACATTCCTCCCTCTAGTCTATAGACACCGAACATAATTAAATACTAAAGCCTACTCATAAATATATTAATTTACATGTACCTACATTATATTGTACAACTTATAGACTACTATTATAGACAATTAAAAGAACTTTTTCAAACAAGTAACGGGGCGATTCCTTAGCGATCTCTTTGGAGTGATTGAATCACCATGTTGTATGGTCTGGGTATCGGTCCCAGCTTTGTGACCAACATCCTCGGAGTGTCTCTGCGTTACTGCCTCAGCCGCGTCGCTCGCTCCAGCCTGTTGTTCACCTTCGGAGTCCTGTTGTTGGTCCTTCTCAACCTCGTCCCCTACCGTTGACGAAGTAGTCCTCCCTCTGGCCGAGCTACACGGCAAGAGATTTGGCGAGTGTAGTTCCGGCTGGGGTACAGGCATTTCTGTAGCTGCTGGCGTCGGGGAAGGCGGCGGCGACCATGACGGCGAAGACGGTGGCGGTGAAGGAGAACCAGATGACCCAGGTAAGTCCTCGTTTGCCTTTTCTATATTACACTCCATTTTGTTACTTTTTTTTCTTTTCTTTTTTTTCTTTTTTTTTAAAAAACGTTGCCCCACACTAGGAATTTCTTCCTGTATCGTGGGTGCGTTTACAAACATGTAAACTCACATACACAAACACCCAGAGCCGGAACAACTATCTGTAGGTCATACAAATAATTGTTCGTGTGAATTTCTGAACTGTTATTGTCTCTAACTAAATATAAAACTTTACCTATTTTCTTGAATATGATGCCCTTACACCATGTATAACTTACTTTGTTTACATACTTTTTATATAATACAGCATTGTTTATTTCAAACTGTTTCGTTTTATTTTCCCCTTGTCTCTTAGTTTGTGTACACTGTTGGTTTTTTACACTTTTAGATACCGACGGTGACAAGGGTGCCGATGACTTAGGGTCCATCAGGTCTAACCGCGACCTTAACTTGTGCCCAAACACCAATTGTGCAGGGGACAATCCAGTAGCAGAATGAAATGAACTGAATTTCGATAATCCATCAGATATCTCAGTAATTGTACCGATGCTTCGTTCACGCTGTGACTCGACATAAGACATGATTTTATCCCCTTTTTAACTACCTTGACGTAACTTTCGGCCTGGCCATTACTAGGAGGGTGATAAACCGGTGACGTCATATGTGAAATCCCGTTTGTCGCGCAAAATTGTTCGAATTCTCGCGAACAAAAAGCTGTGCCATTATCACTTACTACTGTTTTGGGAACTCCGAACCTTGACATAAAATCAAATAGCTTCCGAATCACCGCTGTCGAAGAAGTAGCCGTGTTCATGTTATACACTTCTACCCACTTAGTATGTGCATCAACCGCAACCAAATAAACGCAACCTTTGATCGGACCTAGGAAGTCTATGTGTATTCTGTCGATGGGACGATGTGGGAATTCCCAATGAGAGGGCGGCGCGCGCGGCGGTGAAGGCCGCAACTGAATACACACATCGCATGAACCTATCATTGTTTCTATAGCCTGATCGATTCCCGGGAACCAAAATCTTGACCTGGCTTCGGCCTTAGTTTTTACTACGCCTAGATGCGAAGAATGTAGTTCTTTAAGAATTATTTTGTATAAGCTCGAGGGAATAACCACCTTGTGGCCTCGCATGACACAACCGTTCTCATACGATAATTGTGATCTACATAAGTAGTACGGTTTTAACCTTATATCCGTTATCTTCGGTGGCCAACCCTTCAAAATAAAATCTTTTACCTGCCTCAAATCTATGTCACTACTTATCTCCTCACGTAACTTGTCTAATGTCACGGGCATGTTGCCGTCCACAACAAAACAAACATAAGTCGCGCGGTCGTATGCGACCTCGCAATCGCAACACTTACACTGTTCAGTGCAAGCGCACTCGTGAACGGCGCGCGGCAAGCTCGCGCGTGAGAAATAGTCAGCACTGTTGTCAGCGCTGCGCACATACTCAATTTTATAGTTATAGCTGCTTAAAAACAAAGCGTACCGCTGTAACCTATTTGCTGATATTATAGGTATACCCATAGGGGGCCCAAAAATTGCCAATAAGGGCTTGTGATCTGTTCGAAGAATAAACGGTTCCGATCTACCATACAAATATTGATGAAACCGTCTCACCCCGTAAATAATGGCGGTTGCTTCCTTTTGTATTTCAGCATATCGCTTTTCCGCTGAGTTTAATGTACGCGAAACAAATGAAATTGGTTTTTCCATACCGTCTGAACCTTTGTGACAAGACTGCTCCCAACCCACTTGGGGAAGCGTCCACCGTTAATATTACCGTCGCCTTCGGGTCAAAATGCGCGAGAACCTGTTCCGAAGTCATGTGCTCTTTAATTGTCCTAAACGCCGAGTCATGGATATCAGTCCGGCTCGATTTACAGTCCTTTTTTAATAGTTCGTACAACGGACTGAGAACTGTAGATGCGTTTGGTACAAAATTCCTGTAATAATTTATTAACCCTAAAAACGATTGTAGCTGGTTAACATTTGTGGGAACCGGTGCTTCTAACATTGCTTTAATTTTTTCTGGCGCTTTTTTTAGCCCATCCTTAGTGATAATATAACCGAGATAACTGATTTCGTCTTGAAAAAAACTACATTTTTCCTTTTGTAAGGTTAACCCTGCTTCTTCTAAACCTTTCAAAACGAAATTCAATTTCTTTAAATGTTCTTGCCTATCCTTACCCGTTATTAAAATGTCATCTAGCAGGCACAACACTCCGTCTATTCCGGATAACAAACCCTCGATAGCACGCTGGAAAATTGAAGGCGCACTGGCTAACCCAAACACTAACCGTGTAAATCTATACAGCCCGGGTTTGTATTTATACATGTTAGGTTTTTTGATTCTTCGTCCAAAACAAATTGGTTATAGGCCATAGATAAATCTAGTTTGCTAAACTGTTGACCCCCTTGTTGTACTAACGAACTTTTTTCAAAGATACATATACTGTTCGTTAGTACTGTTTATTTATACTTATTGAATAATCGGCACACAATCTGACGGTGCCGTTTCTCTTTAGAACTGGAACTATCGGTGAAGCGTATTCCGAATATTCTACTGGTTCAAGAATGCCTAAATCAACCAATCTATCTATTTCTTTCTCAACTTTATCTCGTAACGCAAACGCTACGGGACATGCTTTACAAAAAACCGGTTTTGTACCTTCTTTCAACGATAGTTTTATTTTGTATTTATTAAAAATTCCTAACTCATCCGAAAATAAACTTGGGTATTGTAGTTGCAATTCCTTGACGGATATATCTGTTGTTTCGCAATAGTTGACCGGCATCAACTGTAATCTAAACAATGATAAGAAATCCCGTCCAAGAATGGGTGGCCCGCCGCCGCGGATCACATATAGGTTCATAATATTCGTCCTACCCGCATAGCTTATTGGTAACACTAACATTCCTAAACAAACCAGTTTGCCGCCGTTATACGTTATCAACTGTTTACGTGTACTTGATAACGGCACAACTTTAAAATTACTTTTGTAAAAGTCCTCCGAAACTACAGTTACCGCAGACCCGCTATCTATTTCAAATTTAAAAGGGACGGTATCAATCAAAACAGTTTCTACCATGGGTTCTCCCCTGAACGAACGGATATTATACAGCATACCGTCATCGTCATCCTTGTCACCGCTATCCTATAAATATCTTTTAGTTGTCGATTTCTATTCAAACTATATTGAAATAGCTTTACTTAAAAATGATTCTAGAAGTAGCACTGTAATAACTCATTTGAAATCCATCTTTGCCCGTCATGGCATCCCGTTAAAATTGTTAAGCGATGGAGGACCACCTTATAACTCACAAGAATTCAAATGTTTTCTCAAATAATGGGATATAGAACACATTGTCTCGAGTCCCCATGTTCCTAGGTCCAATGGCCTAGCCGAAGCCTCGGTAAAAATAATAAAAAATATTTTGAGGAAATGTGAACAAGCAGACACAGATCCTTACATTGGGCTATTGCAATATAGAACTAGCCCTAGAGGAAACCTCAAGTCTCCTTCAGAACTGCTGATGTCTAGAAAGCTAAGAACTAAATTACCTACTAATGTAAATAACCTAAAACCTAAAGTCGTTCATTTTTCAGAACATAGGTCGAACAAAGAAAAAAGATTACAAAAGTCAAAGTCATATTATGATATGCATGCTAAAAATCAACCAGACTTTCAAGTCAATGACCAAGTATTTTTCAGGAAAAACCCTAATGATGTTAATTGGAATAAGGGTATAATTATGTCGAAAACAAAATTTCCTAGATCTTATTTGGTCAAAGATATAAACGGGTCAGTCTATAGAAGAAATTCTCAACACATAAAACTTTTTATGTCTATGTCAAGCAGTCAAAAATGGTCACAGTCACAATCACATTAGTCACAGTCACAAAATAAAGAATTGTCATTCAATAATAAAAAGTCACAAACTGAGTCATTCTCTCAAAAAATGTTGTCAAGTACTCAGTCTAGCGATGGGCGTTGAATGAACGAACTAGTTAATTCGACCGTCGACGTACAATGAACGGTTCGACGGTTCACCGATAATCAACGAACTAGTTGAATTCGTAGACGGCTAAACTGAGACTCGACTATGTTCATGTCGACTTTTAACGCGACGATCGACGCGAGAACTTAGTTTGGTAGTACAAGTTCAACGGTCCGAAAACTAACAATAACGGACGAACATCGAGCAAATTAATATGAACTCTAACTCGAGATACAAAGAGTGTAAATTTCTATGGGCTGAATGCCATATTGGAGTAAAAATGCATTGAGTTAAGAAGAAAAGGACGCCAATAGTTTTACGTGAGCAAAAGAGTAAAGCGATTGACCGATCGAACGATTCGAGGTAAACCTGTTTGTACTTGTTTACATTCAATCGGAAGTTGAAAGTTGTTGTCAAGACGTAGACACCGCGCGTCGCGTCGTCTCAAAGTTTATAAAGAACGTCAAGTTAACATAGTTTACGTTATGAACTAGTCGATAAATTCAACTAGTTGTTCGGCTCGTCGATCAACGGAAATGGACGGTCTAGTTTCGTTAACGAAAAATACGTCGACGACCCATCTCTAACTCAGTCAGTCAAACAAAATCATAATCTAAATAGTTCTGACTGTCAATCATTTTCCAAATAATGAAAGTCATAAAATTAAGTCTAATAGTAAAAGAAAATTGTCAAAAAATTACGAAAATGAAGATGAGGATAATTGTATAATAATTTCTTATTCAATTCCAAAAGATAATAATTATACAGAATAGTCAAGAGAACTTATGTCATGATTCTTTTGTATCTGTAAATTCAAATCAGTCTCAATCTGATCTTGATGAGAACTATGCATATTCTCCAGAATTCATAGAAATGGAGGATAATAGAGAAGAAATATTTATGTCTGAACAACCTGAAAATCAAATTATATCACAGTCTTCAAGCATGTCTGAGTCTAGTAGTAATATAAATAATAATTTAATTTCTGATAATAATAATGCTGTAATTCATAATCCTCAGGATCTACCAGAATCATTGATATGTCGTTCAGTAGTAACACACCTCAAGCAAGGTACAGTCGAACTGGTAGATTACTGAAAAAACCAAAAAGATTGGATTTATAATGTGGAACAATTATCTGACATTATTGAAATTGTAATTTAATTAATTTTATTTGAATTGTACATTGACTACTAGCTAATAAATTAAAAATGTGAAATGTAAACAATAATATTAATTTTGTAATATAATTGGTATTGTCAACAATGGCAGGTGCCCATACATTTTTTTAGCTGAGATTAAATTCCTACGTCTTTAAATGAAAAATATCTGGTTTAACTCAGGGTGATGTTCTGAATTAGTTTGTACAAGAATTTTTGTTCGAGAATGTCGAGAATAATAGATATTCAGTCATAAACTTTTGTAGGTTATGTCTGGGTAACTTTTAATAATGTGTTTAATAGGTAATATTATTCAATTTCGTGGAAGTAAAAGGGGAATATCGCATTAGCTTTTCCCTTACCTAGTTATTTCAGCATGAAATGTATAATATACTCTTTGGAAAGAGTATATTTATTTAAACTAAGCGACTTTGACGTTTATCAAAAGGTCGTCGTCCTCGCCAACAACCAAGCTATATTTTTTAAACTTGGATACTAGTCTTTTTGCCAATCATTAATTAAAAGTAATTCATTTATTTCTACTGCACTACAATATTCTTACCTACCTGCGAGGAACATCTATACTTAGACATAAACTGTATTGTTAACTCATTTACTGCAATAAATACATTAATTATATTATTAATTAATATAGTTACTACTTGTCACTTAGCAGATAAAGTATATAATGGCAACACTAAGCTAAAGAAATTAACTAAAAAATCAAATAACTTTTTATTTATTATGATTTTTTTTTATCCGTTTTGAACCAGCCCATTAATATATTTAAAAAATGTAGACAATTAATAGAACATCTTTCGTATATAACTCACTTTCAGACGCTCAAATTTAAGTCAGCTAAAATCTCGCCATTGTTCTTTAGCATTTTAATTTTAACTCCTTTGTAAAAAAAGGGCATGTTGTATTATCTATGATTAGTCTATGAACGCGCACAACCTGTCAAGTGTCAACGCCGTTCTGTCATCCATCTGTAAGAAATAGATTAGAATATTTAGAATAAATGGAGTCTGAACTGAACGTGGTCGTTATTTAATTAATATAAATCTCCTGGAATCACCCATATAGCAGAGTGCACTGTATACAATATTTCCTGGTAATCAACAATAGACAGTCACTTTGAACGTCAGACTTTCATTTACCTAAACTCAATGATATTCAAATAAACAGATATGTTATAAGCGCGCGCATTGTGAAGACTCAAATAGTAGACAATTGTATGATTTAGTCTTTAGTTTATGTCACGCATGGCGAAGAGCGATACGCTTTGTTGAAAAAAAAACAAAATTAAAAAAATGCCATCGTATGTATTTAGAAAGTGTACCAATTATAATACCAAATTACATAAAACAGAAGGGATCTCATACCATATGTAAATACGCAATACACCTCAATTTACTAATTTATTTCATTTTATTTTTCCTAATTTTCTGATATTTGGAGGTTACAAAAAGAAAAAACATTGGTTGTCAGAATAATGTTTGTTTACATTCACACGCAAGTGACAAACACTAGCTGTCTCTTTTTTTCTTGTTTGTTTTATCAAGCCATCCCTTTCGACATTGTAGTGAAATGTCAGATGAATGAAAAGTGTGTATGTGTGCTGCCGCTGCTGCGCGGAACACTTTTTTCAATTGTTTTGTGAGTGTATAACGTATCTGTTTATTTGAATATCATTGCCTAAACTCCTCTCCACCACGATCCAAAGGTTCCAACATATACTTTTGGACACATTTTACGCAAGTGACCTTTTACGTGACACTTTTTGCAAACTTAATACAAACGTTTTACCTAAAATAAAACGTAAATTAAATTACTTACCTAAATTTGAAGCCTAATAAATACATGAGAGAGAGGCCATCGTTCTGTCCCTTTTTCGCATCCGTTCTTCCTCCTTGTCGCGTACTATCGCCTTCTCTGTCTCTCCTTCCACCACCACTAGCAGTTGCAAACGTCGGTTTGCTTTTGGATTTAACTCATTGAAGTCGTTGTAGAACCAGGCAGAATTTTAAGTTATTAGGCTTCAAATTTAGGTAAGTAATTTAATTTACGTTTTATTTTAGGTAAAACGTTTGTATTAAATAACTTGACCGTAAATTTGAAGCCTAATAAATACATGAGAGACGTGTTTGTTATCGCCTGGTGGTGGTGGAGACGTCAATGTGATTATTAGATTGAAGATTTAGATCACACAACAATGAAAAGGAATGGCGCCTTAGCCAAAAGATAGGCAGTAAGCTATTACGCACAGACGGTTAAAGAAATATCCATAGCATAGCATGCCTGTAATTATGGAATGTTGTTACAGAGGTGCTCAAAAAGAAAAATGAGGTTTACACATTGAGATAATATGTACTACGTACTAGAGAAGCTATCCTAAGCAAAATGCATGCTCCATTTTGTCAATTTTGACAAGAGTTTAAACTGAAAATTCGCTGCAGCGCTGAAACAATAATTAGTCGTCTAACAAAACAATATAAACATGCGGCGCTAGAGCGCTTCTAAGGTGTACTTTTCTCGCGACCAAAAAGACGGAAGCGCCGTGATTTTCATGGCGCTTATAGTGCGGGACACGTAAGTTGAACCAAAATGTATTATTGTTCTCTTGAAATTAGACGATTTAAACCGAAATGAATCCTTTCTATGTGGCCTAACAGTTGGCAATTTGTATATTGTAAACGATTAGGTCGTAGAAAAGGGATTTATTTCAGTTTAAATTGTTTAATTTCAAGAGAACGATAATACATTTTGGTTCAACTTACGTGTCCCGCACCATACGCGTTTCGTACAACGTTCTGCAACACCTTGTCATTCATATAGACTTATTTGCTGACTGACTACAGAAGCGACATAGCTTTATACCTAACAAGCTTCATTAGAATTTTCACTTTTTCAAAATTTATTACATACATACATAAACTCACACCTTTTTCCCATAGGGGTAGGCAGAAACTACAGAACGCCACCTGCTACGATCCTTACATACTTCTTTTGCTTCACACACATTCATACATCTAGTCATACACACACGCCAATTCAAAACTTATTAATAGTTGAAATAACCTACTGTTAAAGTATAAGTCAAATCCGCTTACAATAAGTTAAAAAATATCAAATCGGAATAGGGAATTTTACAATTTGCTTGAAACACGAATCTTCTGTACTTTTTATTATAATAATAAACCTTAAATAAACAAAATGTAAATTAAGTCTTACATTATGTAATAATTGTTTTTCATCTTTCATTTTTTATCTTTTTTAACCACAGTCAGTTCTTTTTCTAAATATTTATTTATTTTTTTAAACTTCGTGTACAATGGTGAAACATAGGTGGACTTAATGCAGCAAGGCATTCTCTACCAGTCAACCTTTGGGTTAAAAAGAACACAGCAGTGGTAGGAGTCCAAAAAAAAAATGAACAATAATTAAAATTACAATGAATGGATTAATATAATTATGTTAGATTATTATTTTCCTCTTTAAAAAGAAACGTCAGCTAATTCTACCTACACTTGTTACACAAATTGTCACATATTAATTTTTAGTCTATATGAAAAATGTCACAACATGACGTCCACCAAATATTTTGTTCAAATTATATTTTAAAATGATTATCTAGTTACTCACCGATGAAAAGTTATTCCTTTGCACTTCGCCGTATTAGTTGAATTATTAGTGCAATATCTTAAAACACACCACGGCATATTTAATGCGTCTGAACGTTTTTTTCGTTAAAAACAAAAAATGACTTAAGCTGTCAAGATCTGGCAAGCAAATGAGTGAAATGCGGCTAGAAAACCGCAATTGAACGGCACGCAGTAGTGATGTGTGATGACTTCTCTAGTGCGTAGTACATTATTACCTCAATGGGTTTACAAAATAAAGTAGTTTTATTTTCAGAATAATAAACGATGTATCCTTTATTTATAACTTAAGCAACAAAAACAAGCGACTCGCTCAATTAATTTAATAGTTAAATGTTATTATTTAATCACACTGCATTAAACAAATTAGTAACAGAATTTTGAGCTTCTGTTTTCTTTACTTCTTTACAGTAAAAACGCTTAAATGTATTTTCTGATCTCCAATTGCCTCTGGAGAGAATATTATCAACTGAGCAGTTCTCATACCAACTTTTTGAAGCTACAGCAGACCTAAAACTTCCAGCTGGGGCCTCAATCCCAGCATCCTTTAATACTTTCTTAACCCAGTTAGCTATAACACAACGTGAAGCAGGTCGAGCTTTACCATACGAAGTAACGAATAAATTATCACATTTAGCTTCGCTTCTCCTGGTCTCACCGACTGAAATTAACTTTAAAATCCAATGTACTGGATCTAAGCATTTATTGTCTTTATTGATCATTAACTTCCAACCTGATTGACGATAAATTGCGGAATCAGTTTTTGAGCCGAACATTGGCCAAAAGATAATATAATCATCAGAAATTTCGCAATTATTAGAATTTATGCTCAAGAGGGTCAGGTCATGGACCCTACGACCAGAATAATAAGAGGCATGCTGTGTGTTTCGATACCTCATAAACTTTATCTATATCAGGATTCTGTTGACATAGTAAAGATACAAGTTGGTTAACATCCCAAATTGGGGTCTTTGAGGGTTTTGGTATAGCTAGTGCTATAGACTTTAATATTCGCTTGACCAAAGGGTGCCCACTTAGCCGTTCTGATGATTCTGGACAACATAAAGTTGAGACTACGGCTTTATGGACAAGTATAGTGTTGTAAGAGAGCCCATCATTTTGGTAAAGATCAGATAAAAATCTAGCAAGCGCCGAACCAGTTGGCTCGCTTACAGAAATTTGATTAAGCTCAGCCCATTTTATCCAACGAGTCCAGGCTAGATTATATGTTTTTATAGTAGAGGATCGCCAGCTTTTCATTAGAAGTTGCTTTTGTTGGGTTGTCCAGTCACTCAGTTTTTCGTTCCACCCCCACATCTCCAAACCTCCAACGTCATTTCGTTGGCCTTGTGAGGGGGTTTGTTGGTTACAGTGTCTACTAGTACTTTGCACAAGTTCCTGATCGTCCAAGGGCGGTCTGTCGCCCGATTCTTCAGGTCCGGTCTCCAAAAGACTTGGTCCCATTTCGGGGCCACTATCAGAAATGTGCCTCGACATTTGTTGACATGGATCAGCACTTTGGGTATCAAAAATGGTGGCGGAAAAATCCATGCCAATGGATAGTCCCAGATCTGGCTGAAAGCATCTTGAAACTCGGCTTGCTGATCCCGATGATCCAGAGTGCAGTACCTGGGGACTACATGGGCTCGCTGAGATGCTAACAAGTCTATCACCGGGGCTCCCCATTGGGTAAATATTAGGCGCGTTGCTTGGGGGAGTAAGTGCCACTCTGGTAGTCTCTGCAGTCGAGATATCCCTGTCCGCTTCTACGTTGTATACTCCCGGGATGTGGTAAATAGTGAAGTGAATCTAGTAAGAATCTACGAGCTGCAAAATCTGGTAGCTCAGGTCTACAAGCGCTAGAGATTTTGTACCGCCTTCGTTTCTCAGATACGACTCCGCGGTCTTGGTGTCGCACTGAACGTGTAGACTGGCTTTGTACAGGCTCTGACCACATTGTTGAATTGTTTTTAGGATCGCAAGCATCTCCTTTTGGTTGCAATGAAGAAGTTTTTCTTCTGCTTTCCAAGTCCCCGTCACATAGGTGTTGTTTATGTAAGCACCCCAGGCATTGTCTGATGCATCGGTGACAATGTAGTGTGTTGGATGTGAGGCATGGATGGGAGACGATGTCTCGAGATAAGTTTGCCACCATTGTAAGTCCCTCTGGGCTGCCTCGGGCAGTAAATTCTTTGTAGTTGGTTTCAGGTGTAACATGCTGATGCATAGCCGTTGAAGTTGCCGAAAATGTATCCTTCCCCGAGGTACCACAAAACTTGAAAAGTTCATCATTCCTATGATGCTTTGTAATTCCTTTAGGCATGCTTTTTGCTTGTTGATCAAGTGACTGATCATGGTTTTTATTTTCAGGCACTTTTTTATTGGAAGTGATTTTATGTTGTTCCACGGATCCCATAATATGCCCGATACTCTATTGCTTGCTTTGGTTGTAGGATAGACTTTTCGCAATTTATCATCCATCCTAAATATTTTAGGATGTCTACTGTGGTTTTGACGTGACTCACCAGTGTATCGTAATTTTGCTTGACTAGCAGGTAGTCGTCTAAATATATTACGACGCGTATGCCGCGATCTCGAAGAGTCTGGGCAATCCAATTGCTCAAAGAGGCAAATGTTTTCGGTGCTGAACTGAGACCGAAGGGGAGGCAGTTCATTTGAAGCAATTGGCCTTGGTAAACTAGCCGTAAGAATCTTCTGTGAGCCTCTGTAACTGGCAGATGGAAATATGCTTGGGATAAGTCTATTTTCACCATCCAATCGTTTGGCTGAAGGAAGTCTGGGATTCTGAAAATATTGATCAGCCGGAAGGTGGAGGCGTCGACGTATCGGTTCAGGGCTTTGAGATTGAAAATCGGTCTGAAATGCCCGTCTCCTTTGGGTATCAGAAACATTGGCGAAATGAAACTTTGAGTCAGTGGCATGACTGTAAGCACCTCGTCTGATATCATTTTCTGAATAACCTTGTCCATTTCTCGGGAATGAGGCGTTGACTGGACTGAATTTTGTAGATTGGGCATATGAAGAGGAGGCTTTCGTACAAACGGAATTCGGTAGCCGGATATTATTTTTAATATGTAATCTGGAGCACCCATTTTCTTCCACCGGTCGTGAAAAAGCCTTAGCTGGCCAGCGCGAAACGAACTCGTTGAGTCAGAATCTGCGTGAATTGCCTCTCCTATCCCGGTGGGATAAGGGAGAGGCTTTGCGTCTGGTATTAGAATCATCATTGGATCTGCGGTAATTTGTTTGCTTACCGCCCCGGCCCCGAAAGGGCTTGCCGCTGTTATAGAAAGGTGTATTATTTGCTCTTGAAGATGTATGTCCCATATGTTTATAGGTCACCTTTCTCTGACTCGGAAGCGATGACTTTCGCTGAGTCGTGGATGTGCTTGGATCGGTCTGCGGTGCAGAAGCGCGATCCTTATCACGAGGCCAGAATACTTATTCACGCCTCCCGCTTTTTCTAACGTAGAAGTAAGTTGCTCAGCTCCGAAAAGATTATGACAAGACGGTGGAATCTTTCTCATTATGCTCTTGTGCAGGGGATCCTTGACACCAGCCAAAATAGTTTCTCTTCGTTGCTGAATACATTCAGCGCGGTGTCCGCAAATCATTTGTAAATTATCGCTAGAAATTCTAGCATACTCACCATTTACAAAAATATCCGTTATTTTTTCACTAATCGTGTCAGGGTTCAGATTATCTGTTTGCCTAGTCCAGCTTAGAAATGAGCGAAGCTCCGTTTGCAGCTGTTCTTTTTGCTTTATAAGTGCGAAAGACAACGACCCAAAAGCTTTTTCCATATTAATTAAAGAGCGCGAGGCGTCATAACGTTTCAACTCATCATTCGCATCGAGTTCCGTGAAACCGGGCGTATGCCTATAATTTTTTTGTACTTCGGAATACCTTACATTTGTCCAATCGGGATCGTCTAAACGTTGAATATTTTTTAATATTTCTAAATACGCACTAGGTGTCTTTAAGATATCAGGATCTTTTATTTTCGTTCCTAATGACAATGAAATTTCCGGGCCTAATGCAGAATGATCTGGTTCATTTAAACTTACATCATCGATATACAGCTGGCGGCTCACATTATCATCTAAACAATCTTCACGATCATGTTCATATAATGATCCGCGATCAAGTTCACTAGCACGATACACAAAATTTTTCTTAAGATCGGCTACCTCTTCTAATAACTTTTCCAACTTACGGTCTCTTTGACTGCGTTTGTTTCTTTTACGCGAACGACGAGAACGCTTGGGGTTTGGTGAACTATCAGAGCTACTAGAACTTGAACTAGAACTTGAAGATGATGTTGAGTTACTTGATTCCCGATGGCGTTTTCTTTTTCGAGATTGCACGTTTCGTTCTTTACTTACATCTTGAGTGCTCATATAATGGTTCGGTAAGTTATTTTGGTCACTCATTTTATAATTTGTACGCTGTAATACAATTAAAATAACTGTACGCAAAAAATAAAATAAAAAGGAGGGTACATAAATAATATTAGATACCATTAAAAACGAACGGTTTCACCGTTATATTAGAAGCAATGTGTACAAAGTATTCGGTTTTTTAAATAATCATGATGATTTATACGATTCGGAAATTAGGTATAGTAAAAAAATGTTCTTTACCTTAGTGTTGAAACTATACAATAACTAGTGCTATTTAACTCTTGCGAATTTCACTGTAGCACTTTATGATAGGTAAATGTTTTTACATTGCTATATCCAGTGTTGTCAGGACAGGAAAAACGACGTCAATGAGGTAAATCCAAAAGCAAACCGACGTTTGCAACTGCTAGTGGTGGTGGAAGGAGAGACAGAGAAGGCGATAGTACGCGACAAGCAGGAAGGACGGATGCGAAAAAGGGACAGAACGATGGCCTCTCTCTCATGTATTTATTAGGCTTCAAATTTACGGTCAAGTTATTTAATTTACGAATTTACAGTCAGCTGATTTGTGGTACGTATACCCACATACCCCACATTTCACCTTCACTTCGCTACTACCACTTTTTCGCTTATCCGCTATCTTGAAGAGCAGGTCTGCCGCAGACGCTGGTGCCAGCAGGCCCGCACCACAGATTACATATTAGTTACTACGTAACCCGCACTTGCTGCAGCGGCAGCGCGCGAACACTTTAGGTTTTCTGCCATCTCCACGACCTTGGCCAGCTTGAGGTCGGCCAAGTCTTTGGTGTACAGCTTCTCCTTCTCTCGTCCTGGCTGCATCCCCATAAGGAACTTGTCGCGGAGTGCTTCTTCCACGTTGAGAAAGCCGCATCTTCCAGTCAGCCCTCGCAACCTCGCCACCCATTGAGAATGAGATTCTCCTGCTTGTTGTGACGCCGCGTAGAAGTTGTGACGTTCGCCAAACCCGACACATTTGGGGTTAAAATGATTGTTCAGCAGTGTTGTGAAGTCTTCGTAGGGCACCTCTTCAAGATCTTTCGGTAAAACTAAATCCGTTGCTAATTTGAAGGTACCTTCTGTGAGTGCGCTGAGCAGGATGGCCTTCCGTTTCTCACCCGCGGGATCAGTCTTCGCATTGATGCCATTTGCCACAAAATATTGCGTTATCCGCCCTTTGTACATTTTCCAATCCTGTGTGTTATGGTCGAACGTATGTAAAATCCCAAATTGAACAGTACTCGTCATTTTTCACACGTGGGTATTTCTCGTCGCCAATGTTAAGTATGCGGGTATAGACAAGTGAAGCGCTTAGAGTCTGGCAAACGAAAGTAGAGACTGAAAAAGCGCGGCAAATTTAAAAAAATCTCGGCATAGCAACCCCAAAACTAGTATGAAATACTTGGAATAACCTAATTTAGAATAAGAAATTAATAATAAATGATTCTAAGGTATCAAATTAGGTTATTCCAAGTATTTCATACTAGTTTTGGGGTTGCTATGCCGAGATTTTTTAAATTTGCCGCGCGTTTTCAGTCTCTACTTTCGTTTGCCAGACTCTAGCTGCTATTTACGCACTGGTTTATTATCTTAAATGACCGTTGGACGTGTCATTACAATATGTGGCGCTGGGGAGGGAGATGCGCGCCTTGCAGACTATAACAAAAAATAATTTCAATTACTTTATTTAAACAAGCATAACGTGCATTGTCATCCAAACCAAACGTGTATGCAAAATTTCATTGTAATCGGATGAGTATAACTGCTTTAGAGTTCAATTGTAAGGTCTGACCCGAATATACCAGACATTGGAAGTCCCACGTAACTACAGATATTACCACAAAAATATATAAGTTTTTTATCTGAAAACAATACTTTAATTTAATTAAAAAGGTACTCTATATATTTAAATTACTGGTTTAAAAACGTAACAATAAAGACGGAAACACACGTGTCGTGGTTGTGGCGCCTTCTGACTTGATTGGGTACAAAACTCTTTGTGTTATGACGTAGGTAACTAGGCTGGAACGGAGTCGTTTCATTGGTGCATCCTGTGCCACGCCACGCCACGCACGACATTTAAGTGTGTTTCCGTCTTAAATCGACACACCATTTGTAGAACAAATTAACATTATTAGATAAATCTACGTACAAATTATTTAAAAACAAAAGCTGTTCTAAATTAGTTCGTCATCTTCAGGTGAATCATTTTATTTGCACCATCATCGTGGGTTTCTGATTGGATTGTTTGGTACCGATTCATTTCACAACGTTTATTGGAATTTCATATTCGTTGCAGCGTTTTCCTTCTTATTTCAAAGACAAAGACAAAAGATATTTATTTCAACTGGGCCACCAAGCGGCACTTTTGAATGTCACAATTTAAATTTACATGGAATACAAGTTGATTCTACCGTGCATTCGGAAAGTAGCTAGTTATGGAGAAGAATGCACAAGAAACTCCATACTTTTTAAATTTACATGGAATAAAAGTTGATTCTACCGTGCATTCGGAAAGTAGCTTGTTATGGAGAAGAATGCACAAGAAACTCCATACTTACTCTTTTAAAAAAAAAAAAAATGATTCTACCGTGCATTCGGAAAGTAGCTTGTTATGGAGAAGAATGCACAAGAAACTCCATACTTACTCTTTTAAAAAAAAATGATTTTTACAATATTTAGGTACATGAGTACATACATTAATAAATTCACATATGTGAGGACAATGCACCCAGAATAGCACTACACACTATACTATGTAAAGGTATAAAGTATTAAAAGTACTCACACATGTACTGTGCAGTTATACAATAGGTACTAGAAAAACATCAACATCCGAAGCAGTTGAGTTATGACCAATCCCAACTGACGGCGCCCGTTCACGAACATGACGCATGAATCGGCACCACCCAGCTCAACCATCATGAAGGGAACCGAATGATCCAACACACGCGCCACCATCAGAGAGACATTTGAGAGAGCATGACACACTCAACTGCCAGGGCACACACAAGTCAACGAACGACACATAGGTATAGCAAATGGTAGATTTACAGTTGGGTACATAGTACCCACACACGTGCTGTGCAGCTATACAATACTAAAAGAAATCGAGTCTATACAACACAAGCATAAACATATCATTTGTTTTTGCGCCCTAGTGGTTGTGGAGCAGGACTAGCATTGAGCCAAGCATTTTTATCAGTGATATAATCCCCCAACTGCCTGCATAGTGTGCGTTTTATACAATTTTTAAATTTCGTCTCATTCAGTTCTAGAATATGGGGAGGAATTTTATTGTAACATTTCGTACAGTACCCCATGAAAGATGAGGCCACTTTTGCCAGTCTGAAACCTGGTTGAACTAATTGGTCCCTATTTCTAGTAATGTAATTATGTCTGTCTCCGTTTTTACCAAAAAGATGTAAATTCTTTCTCACGTACATGATGTTTTCATAAATATATTGACAAGGAACCGTCATGATGTTAATGTCCTTAAACAGTTCCCTTAGAGAATCACGGCGGCGAAGATTGTAAATCGCTCTGATGGCTCGTTTTTGCAGAATAAAAATAGACTCAATGTTTGCAGCCCTTCCCCATAGTAAGATACCGTAAGACATTATACTATGAAAGTAACTAAAATAGACTAGCCTAGCGGTATCCACATCAGTAAATTGACGAATCTTTCTGACAGCATAAGCTGCCGAACTCAGCCGCCCCGCAAGTGATACTAAATGAGGACCCCATTGTAACCTTGAGTCTAGCGTGATCCCCAGGAAAACCGTTTTATCGACGAATTCGAGCTTCTCCTTGTTTAATATAATGTCACAATCAGTACTTTTGACATTTGGCAACGAAAATTTTACGCATTTGGTTTTTTTACCATTTAATACTAAATTATTGGCAGTGAACCAATCCTGAACCTGCCGTAGCGCGTTATTTACGTCGTCAACCTGACAAGTACGTCTATTTACTTTAAAAACTAAAGATGTGTCATCAGCAAATAACACCATATTTAGTTTGCCTTCGAATAAATGGGGTAAATCGTTTATGTATATTAAAAATAAGAAAGGACCTAAAATTGAGCCCTGGGGTACCCCCATTTTCACATTTAACCGCGACGAATTCACACCGTTTATTTGAACTAATTGTTGTCTATCACTCAAATAAGATTTAATCAAACTTAACGCTGATTGACCTAGCCCGTAATGCTTAAGTTTCAGAAGTAATGTTTCATGATTAACGCAATCAAACGCCTTCGACAGGTCGCAGAAGATACCTATGGCATCCTGCGACTCTTCCCACGCATTAAATATGTGTTTTAATAGGGTGACACCAGCGTCAGTTGTACAACGTCCTTTGGTGTAACCATACTGTGCAAAGCACAGTTTATCCTTAAAATAGCAGTTAAAAGATTTATAATCGCCTCTTGTGTAATTTAAAGAGTATACAAAACTTTACTTATCCACTATAAAAAATCCACGAGGTTAAAACCACCAGTTTTTGTGGAAAATCCACTAAGTTGATAACACTGTCATCATCAGCTTGAGTGACAGGGGCCACTCCATGGGCCACTTCCGCCGTTTAGAAAATTGACAGCTAAACTTGACAGATTCACTAGGGTTGCTACTATATTGATTCCGCATTTAAAAAAAGAGTAGGTTATATAAGTTACAAACATAAAAACATCTACTCGTCTAAACATACATCATATCATGCTTACTAGAGATGGGTCGTACTTGCAAAATCGAGTACCAGGGCTTCCAAGTACGTCTACTTTAAGAAACCAGGTCCTAAAACCAGGGCTCGGGATACTTTAAAGTATTTTCTATCTTGATAGGAAATTTACTCGCAAGGTTGTTTATATAAGGAGCACAATCGCGTTTTCAAATGAATACCTACTTACAGACGATTGAACTTCCTACTTCCATGCCAAGGCCTGTTGGAATATAAATACTTTGCATAGGAAATTGAAACGTGACTTCCTTAAATATTTAGATCGTATTTTTTTTATTGATTCTTTATGTTTGATAATTTCTTTTTTATTTTATTTTATCGTTAATTTAATAATGAGCATCAAACAGTTAATAAAATAAAACAATAGTAAAATAAAGTATTTCTTTTTATTTTTTATTTTTTTTGCCTCTTTTTTTTTAAATAATTTCCCTCATTTTGACTTTACACAATACTTACAAAATAAATACAAGGTAAACTGGGTTAATCCTTGTGAAATATGCTAGCTTATTTCATAGAGATTGTAACAACATAAGTTTCATACATGGTTCCTATACAAAACTTCCGAGAAATCAGCGATTTTCTGAGACCGGGCGATAGCGCAAAGTTGCGCAAAATGGCGCTGCGAAACTTGGACAGACGCCATGTTTTCGCCGAGATTGTGGACAGATGACCGGATATGGAGCACAATCGCCTTTATAAATTAAGACGATTAAAGTTTCTACTTCTATTCCATCCAAGAGGTAGGGTTAGAGGTCCGGAGGTACTGGAAGCGCTGCGGCTGCGCGCACCGGACGGATGCGTGGGCGCGCGCCGCCGACCCGCTCTCTTAGACGTGCCATCGGCTAGGACCAACCTCCTCAAGTTTGCCCCTATCTCACGAGCCGCGCGTATTATTAACGTTATTACAATGTCGGAAGACATATTTGGGCAAAGCCTGCGGAGTTTTCTCCAAAGGGCTCAAATCATTATTGAAAGAGGCCTGGATCTATAGACTTTGTCATGGTAAAATTAATTTATTGATGTATGAATACTTATTATTATTATTTTATTGTGTGCTATTTTGCTGCTGCTATTTTAGTTTTATGTAATTTTGTCTGTTTGTGACTTGTAGCATCATATTGGAGCAATCTGTAAGGATGTTATAATTGGTGATTATAAATAAATAAAAAATAAATAAATAAAATAAATAAGAGCCCTGTTGGTAGAAAAATACTTGCATAGGAAATTGGACCCTGACTTCTTAACAATAAGGAGCACAATCACGTTTACAAATAAATACTTGCAAAGACAAACCATTAAAGTAAAAATACTTGCATACGAAATTGTTCCGTAGAACCTTACAAATGAGGAGCATAATCGCATTTGCGAAAACTAACGCGGTTATTGAAGATTGGATTGAAAACCTACGTAGACTTTATGGTATAGGTAGAATAAAAATCCGTATTAAAATAGATCGTTTATTTTATTTGCCTCGGCGAACGTCGAGTCCCGACGGAGCGAGTCCGAGTAGCCGTATAAAATACTTTGAAGTCTTGCAAGTATTTCGGGTCGGTTCCTGGTGTACGTACTAGGGTGCAAAAACCTGGTGTAAAAACCTGGTCGCGTAAATAGGTACCTTCCCTAATGCTTACATGCCTTAGAGGGTAGACAGGGCATCAAATATCCATTTAATATCACGAAAAATTTAATATCACGCCACATACGACGAAGATTGGAGAGTAACAAGACGTAGTAATAGTGTAATAATGATCCCACTTAAAAAACATTAAATTGTGAAATGCACCAAGCTCGACAAAAATATGAATGTGGAAAAACAGGTACCTAATAAAATCAAAAAACCAAAGATGATCTTAAACAAGAAGAAAATTATGCTGTGCAGTCGGAGGAAACATATTTGTGAGCTGTATGACTTGAACCTTATTATTATGACAAGTTCCCAAGGTCGTCTATGGACTTAAAATAATTTATTATAATCCTAGATAATGAATTCCTAATTTGTCATCTTGAAAGATTTCATGACCTTTATATCTTAAAAAATATTGAAAGAAAGAATTAAAAACAAAAAAGTAAATTCGGTCGGTAACAAATAATAAAGGTAACCCATCCAATGCAACCAACCATGACAGCCGCGACTGAGCTCGGTCCAATATTTCCCAATATTCCCTGTAAAACCGCAATGTCAAAGTGCATGTGCAAAATTACACTTTGTTCGAAGTGGCCCCTCTGTCTGCGGCGCGCCGCCGCTTACGTACAGGTTGGCCAAAAAGAGTGGACATTAAATAAATCGGAACTAAATTTTTTCTACACATGGCAACTCTAAAGAAATGTCAAACTACATAAGTAATCTGTGATGTCAAACATCAGTCGAACCATGGTATAATAACATACTCCGTATACTTCGCCTGGTATGTTCTTCCCAGGATGGCCTAAGCCTACGTCACGAAAAGTGTTACCATTGATTGTCCTTTTTAGAAAATTTAGGTACTTTCTCATGTAGTTAATGTAAATAAAATAAATTACTAACTAGCTTAACTATTTAGAAACTCATGTGATTCATCTATGTTCATCTATGTCATGTATATTTAGTGTTAAATTAATTTATATTTTGAATTATTAGTTCATAATTGCTTTGTTAAGATAAAATGCATTTTGCTCGGGTATTTCAATAACACACAGTGGCAATACATCGAATTGACAAGTGTCATACTGACAACTAGCCATTTCATCGCTATTGTCGTGTCACTCACACCTATAGCGTTGTTTCGCTCGGTGAGAAAAATACTGTGGCTCCCAAACATTTTTGATGAACCCGTGAACTTTGAAAGATACACAAGAAAAATGGTTAATTGTTTCGTAAACTGTAAAAACAGCAGTATAAAAGGCGGTGTAATATATTTTTTTCTTTTCCAATGAAGAGACGCTTTCATATGCGTGGCTTCAATATTGTAACTAACTTCACCTAAAATAACTGGTATGTGCCTTTCATTAATTTATTATGTAATTTATATACGCGTTGTAAATTCCATAATTTAAGGCATAGTTGTGTCTTGATACGTCTTTACGCCCGAGCTTAACCTAACCTTATTAGTTTTTGACTTATTTTAGTCAAATCAAGTTTTGTGAGTTTTCGTTCCGAAATAAATAAAAACACTAAAATGCAATCAATTAAAAGAAAGCAAAGTAAATAAATAAAAAAGTATCAAATATGACGATTTATTAAGAATTATAAAACATTTGTACTTATTGTATTATTTTTATCTTTTTCCCCACTAAAAAGGTTTGAGAACCGCAACGCAATTGATGACGTAGTCTTAGGCCAATCACGTGACCCAGCTGTCACGGGAAGAGACTACCATGTCTTGTTCTACCATGATAGGGTGAAGGTTTTTTTTTATTTTTTAACCGGCCTGGATTCAAGTCCGTTTGGCCATGTTTTCACATAAAAGTCGCCACCAGAGTTATAGGTCTACCAGAATCTCATGGCAAATGTGGAAATAAAAATTTGTTGTGTGCAATACTGGGGAAATTGGATTAAACGATCTTGATACTGTTTAATTTTTATTTATGTCTTTAGTATTAATGAACATGGGGTACCTATATTATAGTAGTCACAGCGGATCTTTGTGTCTTTGAACTTGGTCCTGCCAACCATTGCGTAAGAAACAGTTTGTCATCGAGTATACTGCATAGAGTAAGCGAGATAGGACGATGTGACATACATAATCGAGTGAAAGAGACAGTTATACAATGCTATCTTCACCTTCAACATTGACACAAAAATAGCTACTGCGCGGGGTCTTGCAACCAATTCAGAGACACAAAGATCCGCTGTGAGTATGATAGAGGTATGTGTATGAATAATGTTGTTATACATCGGGTTCTTAACATAGGAAAAATAAATCATTTGAATATTAATTTATGTACTAATTTATTATATATCATTTAAATCATACTAATAACTTAAAACCTCATTCAGAACTAGAAAACTAGAATACGATTCCATGAACTCCACTGGCATTTCAAAAACTTGTATCTTTGTAGTTTTATGTCATCTCTCTCCATCAAAATGGTTCTTTTTCATTGGCATTTAACATATTCAAAACCAATCTCTTTATGTATAAAGTCTGTAAAAAATAATAAAATGTATCATGTTACTTATAGTCATTCATCATCATCAGTCTATATATACTTTTAATAGATTAAATACTACTACTTAATAGATTAAAACAAAAAAATCCTTTAATTTATAACAGGTTACACTGATGACAACAAAGAATGGTTGAAACCTAAACAAAAGAAAAAAGAGCAGAAAAGTAAATCTAAAAAGGATGACTCGGAATCTGAAGAAGAGGATGACAGTGGCCATGAGATTGAAGATGATGATGAAGGGTCAGAAGTGGAAGAAGATTCTGAAGATGAAAGTCCAGCAAAGAAGAAAGCTGGTGGAGAAAAGTATAAGGTTAGCATTTGACATTCAAACAAAAACAGTATCTACCTATTAACTTTTTTTTAAGCCATACTGTGCAAGTGAATGGACAGCATGTTTATTTTTCTTTCTGTTTTGTTTTCTTCTACATCCTATACAGTGTTTCTGATGCTGCAATAAGTGTGTTCACCTACAGCTGGGCCCAGACAATGTAATTAAATGTGCTATCGAAACAAATAGAAGAAGAACCATACTGTTATAACTTTTAGCTTGATTTGAATTTATACTATTGAAATGTTAATTGATACTTCAACTAGATATCATAATGCGACTTTTATTACTTACAGGTTGGTACTTTGGATGATTTATTTAAAGATTCTGACAATGAAAATGGAGATGCGTCATCAGAAGATGAAGATGCGGATAGCAGTGGCAAATTAGATTATGATTCTGACTCAAGTGGCGGCGATAAAGATAGCAACGATGATGATGAAGACGATGACATGTTGCCCATAGAAAAGGCCAACATAAAATTAAAGAAAAAACAAAAAGTTGACAAAAAACTAGCTGATGAAGAAATGCAATTGAATATTGCCAAACAAGATGTATTTGCATTCCCATCTGAAGAGGAATTAAACAATCCAGCAAGTCTCCAAGACGTTCATCAAAGAATCAAAGATGTTGTAACAGTATTGGGAGACTTCAGTCGTTTAAAGGAAGATGGTAGATCCCGCTGTGAATATACTGATCTACTTCTAAAAGATCTTTGCACATATTACAGTTACAATGAATTTCTCATGGAGGTACTTCTGCAAATCTTTCCTGTGCAAGAGTTGGTCGAATTCCTAGAAGCAAGTGAAGTTGCGCATCCTGTGACTATAAGAACTAACAGCCTTAAAACGAGACGGCGAGATTTAGCCCAAGCTCTCATCAACAGAGGAGTAAACTTAGACCCTGTGGGTAAATGGAGCAAAGTAGGTCTTGTTGTGTACAGCTCTACTGTTCCTATTGGTGCAACTCCTGAATACTTAGCAGGTCACTACATATTGCAAGGTGCATCTAGTTTTCTGCCAGTCATGGCTGTAGCCCCACAAGAGAATGAGAGGATATTGGACATGTGTGCAGCTCCAGGTGGCAAGGCCTCACACATCGCAGCCATTATGAAGAATACGGGCACATTATTTGCAAATGACGCTAATAAAGAAAGGACGAAAGCTGTTGTTGGTAACTTGCACAGGTTGGGTGTTGTAAATGCAATTTTAACTAACCATGATGGTAGAGAGTTTCCTGATGTAATGAAAGGTTTTGATAGAGTGTTATTAGATGCTCCTTGTACTGGTACAGGAGTCATTGCCAAGGATCCCAGTGTAAAGACTACTAAAGATCAGAAAGATATTCAGAGGTGTTTCAACATTCAAAGACAACTTCTTCTTGCTGCTATAGACTGTTGCAGCGCTAAGTCTAGCACTGGTGGCTACATTGTGTATTCTACCTGTTCGATTCTTCCAGAAGAAAATGAATGGGTGGTGAATTATGCACTAAAGCGCAGGAATGTGAAGCTGGTGCCAACAGGACTTGACTTTGGCACTGAAGGATTTGTGAAGTACAGGCATCATCGTTTCCATCCATCATTGAAACTAACCAGAAGGTTTTACCCTCACACACATAATATGGATGGTTTTTTTGTGGCTAAGTTCAAGAAGTTTTCCAATGTTATTGTGAGTACACATACAAATAATACTATTTAACTTTTACTGGTGTATAAACTGTATATATTTACTTACATTTATTTAATGTTTCAGCCGGAGCCATTTAAAGACGAAGATGACGAAGAAATTGACCCTAACTCTACAGAAGAACCTAAAGAAAATGGAGACGTTGAGTCGGATGGAGAAAAGTCGCAAACACAAAATAAGAAACAGGCCCCCGTAAAACGATCAGCTCCATCGGACAATGGTCAGCCACAGAAGAAGAAAGCCAAGTCGAATGCACAAACAAAGTAAGCTTGCAGAGGTTTAAAATCAAGCTATTTGGTTTTCTCAATAAAACTGCTTTACAAAAATAATTCAAAATCCAACATAAAATTAAAGAAAAAACAAAAAGTTGACAAAAAACTAGCTGATGAAGAAATGCAATTGAATATTGCCAAACAAGATGTATTTGCATTCCCATCTGAAGAGGAATTAAACAATCCAGCAAGTCTCCAAGACGTTCATCAAAGAATCAAAGATGTTGTAACAGTATTGGGAGACTTCAGTCGTTTAAAGGAAGATGGTAGATCCCGCTGTGAATATACTGATCTACTTCTAAAAGATCTTTGCACATATTACAGTTACAATGAATTTCTCATGGAGGTACTTCTGCAAATCTTTCCTGTGCAAGAGTTGGTCGAATTCCTAGAAGCAAGTGAAGTTGCGCGTCCTGTGACTATAAGAACTAACAGCCTTAAAACGAGACGGCGAGATTTAGCCCAAGCTCTCATCAACAGAGGAGTAAACTTAGACCCTGTGGGTAAATGGAGCAAAGTAGGTCTTGTTGTGTACAGCTCTACTGTTCCTATTGGTGCAACTCCTGAATACTTAGCAGGTCACTACATATTGCAAGGTGCATCTAGTTTTCTGCCAGTCATGGCTTTAGCCCCACAAGAGAATGAGAGGATATTGGACATGTGTGCAGCTCCAGGTGGCAAGGCCTCACATATCGCAGCCATTATGAAGAATACGGGCACATTATTTGCAAATGACGCTAATAAAGAAAGGACGAAAGCTGTTGTTGGTAACTTGCACAGGTTGGGTGTTGTAAATGCAATTTTAACTAACCATGATGGTAGAGAGTTTCCTGATGTAATGAAAGGTTTTGATAGAGTGTTATTGGATGCTCCTTGTACTGGTACAGGAGTCATTGCCAAGGATCCCAGTGTAAAGACTACTAAAGATCAGAAAGATATTCAGAGGTGTTTCAACATTCAAAGACAACTTCTTCTTGCTGCTATAGACTGTTGCAGCGCTAAGTCTAGCACTGGTGGCTACATTGTGTATTCTACCTGTTCGATTCTTCCAGAAGAAAATGAATGGGTGGTGAATTATGCACTAAAGCGCAGGAATGTGAAGCTGGTGCCAACAGGACTTGACTTTGGCACTGAAGGATTTGTGAAGTACAGGCATCATCGTTTCCATCCATCATTGAAACTAACCAGAAGGTTTTACCCTCACACACATAATATGGATGGCTTTTTTGTGGCTAAGTTCAAGAAGTTTTCCAATGTTATTGTGAGTACACATACAAATAATACTTTTTAACTTTTACTAGTGAATTAAGTCCGGTGGCAGCGGAAGATGCAAAAAAAACCGATTTATTTTATAAGAATTTAATTAATATAGAATTACAATTATATTTCAAAACTAAAACTAAAAGATAGGTATCATTCAGTCGACGATTGACCAAAGAATGTTCACATGGATTACGGAATCGAGTCGCTCGCGTCCGGTGTCGTCTTCATGGCGACACGAGGCACGTGTGCAGCGTCAGCTTAGTTAGGCTGGTTTTTGAAGAGATGTTGTGACTGGTTTGCATTCAGGAAGTCTCTGCTGCGTGGTGATGAAGGCTCCAATGCAATCGGGCGATGTTCGGCTTAGTACGTTGTGTATCTCTTCACATAGATACCCTTTGGTGGACTTCGGGCATTCAGCCTCTATGTACTTGAAATCTTTCGGATGGATTGCTAGGAATTGGGAGTGGGGGACGAGAATTTCATGGTTTTTATTAGGAACTATGGATATCTTGTATAGATCATATGTCTGGGGTAGAATAATCGGGAATTTATAGACTATAACTATTTCATTACCTATAAAATAAGAACCTAACTTTATAACATCATAATATTCTCTAGCTCCTATGTCTAATACCTTATTACTACCATATAACCTAGTCAATTTGCTTATTATAGACCTAATGGTATCTAAACTAATGACGTCATGGTGTGCCGTTGACGTTCTTATAAATGCCAGTACGTTCTGTAATTTCGATATCTCTCGTGACACCCGGTCAACGTTATCACTAACTATTAGAATGGTTTGTCCTAGATGAGCATACTGAACTAACTCATGATTCCCCTTATCCAAACTCTCACTAACATTTCTAACTAAGGCTGTTAATTTGTTCTGATTGTCTACCATGTTATCTAGTAATTTAGAGTGTTGAGTTACCCAAGTTTTGGTCAGGCTCACGTGACTGTTAAATTCTGTTAATAACTTGTTTTCATTATCTTGAAGAGATTTTATAGCATTATTGAAATGAACTGCATCTGTATAATCAAGGTTACCGGTTATGCTTTTGACAACAGAACCGAGTCCATCTACGAGACCTCTTTTAGAACGAGTAGTTTCAAATGACTGTAATTGGTCTAGGACGGCCTGAAGCTGATCCTCTAAGTATTCAATATGGGGCCTGAATAAAGAAAGGCTTCTGTTATTAAGGTCGGGGCTTATTTCTCTTAATTGGTTATGAACGGTATTAACTTTATCTTGCAACTCCTGAAGATTAACATGTTGTAGAAATGAATGATAGTGAGTTACTATACTACAGGGGCCTAATTTAAAAGGTAATACACCGGGGCCATCGTCAAGATTTTCAAGTTTTATCTCTTGTGTTAGGGCCGAATTCAGGAGCAGATGAAGTACAAGGAGGGTCCTGTAACAATTGTGAACTTTTAGGTACTCTTTTCAATCTTGATTTAGCAATGGGGCCACGTTTTTTGCGGGTGTATATATGTATTGGTAGGTCAGCCATAACAGTATCGTGCGTATAGCGAGGTACTATCTTTTGGCGGGAGGCTAAGGGATTTTTCACGAATATTTGTTGTTCAGGTGAGTATTGGTTTTCTGTCTCTCTAGATTTATTACGTGCATCTATTAAATCTTTACGTTGGGCCATACTAGACTCGTGAATTAGATTATAAGCATTAGTCATTTTGTTTTTATGTTCAACTGTATACTGTTGTAATAAATGGATAGTCAGATCTATGTCCAGTGGGTCTCGTGGGTCGAAATGTCCAGTAATAAGATCGATTGGTCTGCATCTAGTCAAGCTATGTATGGAGCTATTATAAGCCAGAAGGGCATAATTTATTAAATTTAAAACGGATTCATTCTTTTGTTGTACTTTCAAAATACGTAGGTGTTCTAAGATTGTTGAGTGGAATCGCTCGACAATTCCATTTTCGTTAGGGGTGTGAGGTGCTATTCTATGGTGTTGGATTTTATGTAGCCTTGTGAACTCGGCGAACAGTTGGTTGGTGAACTCTGGTCCATTGTCTGTCACTACCGTGTAAGGTACTCCGTGGTGGGTACAGAATTTTAATAACGCTTGCACTACACTTACTGCTGTCCCATCTCTTAAGAAATAGGCTTGGGCATACTTCGAGAAAGCGTCTACAATTGTTAGAAACTTTTCACTTTGGATAGTCAACAGATCTAGATGGACGGTTTCGAGAGGTTTACTAGGTGGAGGAACAAGACGAAACTGTTGCTTTATGGGGTTGCGGTCGTATTTAGCCTGGCCGCATACTGTACATTCATTAATAAATTTGGAAATGTGCTCTCTCATTTTAGGCCAAAAGTATCTGTTAGACAGGGCTAGGTAGCACTCATTTATGCCTCTATGGTTCGTTTTACCGTCGTGATATTTGTTGATTATTTCTTGCTGTCTTAAGTACTCTCTAACATTTTCTAATTCGGTTTTTGCTAGCGCTAAGCTCATGGCTGAGTTCTTAAAGGTTTTTTGGATTATGGGAATAACTTTGTACATTGCCAATGGTGGATTTATTAACAAGCCCGTTTTAATTTTGGGGTGAACATACTCTTTGATAGCGTTGATGACATCTTCCTCTAAATTGGACTCTGAAAGTTGAACGGCGGTACGCGTGTGCGTTTCGAAGGGCTTTGTGACGGTTGGCCTTCCTTTGATGTCGCCTACTATAGTTAGTACTAACTGTTTGGTAAATTTGTTGAGTGGTTGTTCAGTGATGGGGACTTCTAAAATGGGATTTTCGCCGTCTGTATGGACTGTTAGAGTGTTAGAGTCGTTTGCGGCCTCCGAGGCTGTAATTGTTCTAGAATCGTCAGCTGATTGGTTCTTTTCAGACGGGTTTGCAACTATTGAACTTACTTCTTCACTATGGATTTCTAGGCGAGATAGGGCGTCGGCATTAGTATTTAGTTTGCCTTGCTTATAAACTACCGAAAAGTCATATTCTGATAGCTTTAGACGCCATCTCGTGAGTCTGGAATTAGGTTCTTTGAGACTCATAACCCATTGCAGAGGCTTATGATCGGTAATAATTTTAAATTTTCTGCCAAATAAATAGGGTCGGAAGTACTTGCAAGCCCAGACGATAGCTAATAGCTCCTTCTCGATGGTGCTATAATTAAGTTCACTAGAATTTAGAGTTCTGGAAGCGTATGCAATGGGTTTATCGGAACCTATCGGACCTTGCGATAACACGGCCCCTAATGCGACATTTGAGGCATCCGTTGTCAATAGAAATTCTTTGGTGAAGTCCGGGTATTGCAAAATTGGATCATTTGTTAGCAATGTCTTACAATGCTCGAAACAGCTGATGTAATTTTGGTCACAAATTATTTTGGATCCCTTCTTTAGACATTGGGTCATGGGTTTTGTGATACGTGCGAAATCCGGTATGAATTTCCTATAATATCCAATGAGACCGAGGAAACGTTTAATCTCCGTAGTGGTTTGGGGTAACGGATAATTATTTATAACACTGATTTTATCCGGATTTGGTTTAACCCCGTCTCTACAAACGACATGTCCTAAAAACTGGGTTTCCAGCTTCAAGAACTCGGACTTGTCCATTTGTATCTTGAAGTTGGATTCCCTCAATCTTTTGAAAACCTTTTCTAAATTAATAACATGCTCTTGCAGGGATGTACTGAACAGGATGACGTCATCCAAATACACTAAGCAAATGTCTTGAAGATCTCTTAGGATATTATCCATTACACGCTGAAATGTTGCCGGAGAGTTTTTCAAACCCATCGGCATCCTTAAAAATTCGTAGTGCCCATTTTCCACATTAAAAGCAGTTTTGTGTATATCAGAAGGGTCTAACTCGACTTGATAAAATCCGCTGGCGAGGTCAAGAGTGCTGAAGTATTGACATTTGCCTAGCTTATCTAGTATGTCGGAAATGTTCGGAATGGGATACTTATCATTGATAGTTTTTTCGTTAACTTTACGAAAATCTATCACAAGGCGCCACTTGGTCTTACCCGAAGCGTCTGCCTTTTTGGGGACCACCCAAATGGGAGAGCTCCACGCAGAATCCGAAGGTCTTATTATATTTTGCTCGAGCATTTTACTAATTTGATCTTTAACTTCTTGTTTATGGATGTATGGGTATCTGTAGTTTTTAGCATGGACAGGGATTTCATCAGTCGTCTTAATCTTATGTTTAATTTTGTTCGTAAATGTTAAAGGTTCTCCTTCGAGGTAGAATACATCTGAGTACCGTGCGCATAAGGCTCTGAGATTTGCCAACTCTTCTGGATTTAGGTGGTCGGTTCGGAGACGCGATAAAACTTCCTGTGCACGGTCAGATAGTTGTTCTACAGGTTCGCTCTGTGCGTTAAATAGTTCGGCAGTAACGGGACGGTCCATGGAAAAGATTACGTCATTTGGTGAACTATTTGAAACTTCTACCCAACCTCTGCTATTTTGTACTGTAGTCAAGCAATCAGAAATTAAGCAATTACTAATTATCTGGTCAGGAACAAATACCTCACCATCGTGGGAATTTATGGGTAATCTTACTAGCTTAGATGTTTGAGCTGGTATGATTTCTTCATAGAGATTAGCATTGCGAGAGTCATACATGGTAATGGGTATCTCAGTATTTCTGGTGACTAGTTTCTTGTCTCTTAAGTCAATGTTAGTACCCCATGAGTCCAATAAATCGAAGCCAATGAGGCCATCAAAATACTTATGGAAATCTAGGATAAATAAGGTCATGTCGCCTTCTTCTTTAAATTCGGGAAAGCTAGGCAGGGTTATTGAATAATTATTTTTATAAACGGTGCGCACGTTGGTTACTTCAAACGGGTTATAGTTAAGAGGCACATTGGAAAAGTATTTCTCAACAGCTTGAGGTGAAATAAACGACTGGTTGGCTCCAGTATCTATAAGGAATTTTAAGGGTGGGTTATGGATTTGTATGTACCCGAGTTGTCTCTGAATGTTAAAATTTACATCTATTTTGGCTTTTCTAATTTCGGTGCCTCGGGAAAATTTCCATCCGATTCCCGGTTTTCGGTACCGGTTTCGTCTGCGTTTGATTTGATTTCTTCTATGACTTCATACAGCCCATAGTTAGTGTAAAAATCTAAGTACTCTTGGTAAGCATCGTAGTCTTGGTTATACGCTGCACAGGCTAAGTCATAATAGGGATCAAATACAAAGTCATAGTTATTAACCTCGCGCGTTCTAAAATAGTTGCTGGGTGGCGGGTTACCAGCTGTACGCCAGTCGTGTCCAGTAGAAGGTAAAGGTCTAGGCACAAAGTGGCTGACGCCACTCATAGGCCGCGGCGTGTTATTAGAATTAGTGGGCTGCATGGGTGATACATTCGGGAGTCTAAAGGCATTGCCTTGAGCGTTATAATTTGGAGGTGGTGCTCGGAACATCTGTTGAGTCCGAGTAGGGCCGCGTGGTTGTTGTGGTTGGGGTGCATTGTGCCGCCAACCTTGGTAAGGTTGAGTAAAGAATTGCTGGGGACGTGGAAGACCAGGCATGCTGAATATCTGTGGTTTTGCGGGACCGGGCATGCCCATTACAAAAGGTTGCTGCATGAAATTATTTAGTGGCAAATTGGAATTAGGTTTAGAAGGCTGCTGATTATTATCTTTCTTACTAGACCCGCCTTCGGTGCGTTGTTGCATATAAAGGGTGTTAAGCTCTTCCTGAACAAACTCGAGAGCCTTTTCCATCGTTTCGGGACGCATGCAACGGATCCTAGAACCTAAGGGATCTCTTAAACCGCGTAAGTAACATTGTAGGGTCAGTTTCTTGTAAAGGTCGCGTTTCGCTGTAACTGTAGTAGCCACGGTTTCATGCAATGTGACGTATGTCATGATTGTACTGAATAAATTCTGGCAGCGTTCATAGAATTCTTGTGGGGTTGAGGACCCCTGGGTTTGCAATGACAAATCGTTATACAAAGCGTCTCGTCGCGATGGTCAGCGAAGTTATTAATTAATGCACTCCGAATACCAATCCAATTTTCGGGGATGCCGTTAGTATTTATCAATCGAGCTGCGGAACCCGTAACCTTGTTCAATATGCCATTTATAAGAGCCAAATTGGTTAACTCATTACCCGGTTCTGTATTAAAATATGCTAGTACTAGTTGGTCACAGAGGTTTACAAAACGGGTTAACACGTGAGGGTTACCATCGAAATCGGGCACAATCCTAAGCGACTTTAAGATATCTTCTAATTTACCCTGAGCCATATCTGCGTCCAGTAGTGCTGGTTCACCTAACTGCCTAGATTCGTCTATAATACTAAGCCTATTCGATCTACTACTACCTAAACTAGGGTTACGCGATTCTCTTGGGTGAAAAATTTTGAAAGCTATATTAAACACTAAATTGAATCAAACACACAATATTTAAATTATAAGATGCGTAATTGCAAGAAATAAAAATCTGTAAACGATAGGGAAGGATCTAAGTTAGATTAAAAATAGGGAAGCAAGGACTTGAAAGATTCAAAGTACTTACAACATAGTTTTTCTTGCCGAATCGATGTCTGGATTCACCTCCGCTGGCGCCGCACGATGTAGATTCGGGATACTCGGGAATCGGTAAGTCACGCGGGACTTCGGTCCGATTTTAGGGGAAATCTTGACGCGTCACGTACCGAATATATCTCGATGTATCCTACCGACTGCGCCAATTAAGTCCGGTGGCAGCGGAAGATGCAAAAAAAACCGATTTATTTTATAAGAATTTAATTAATATAGAATTACAATTATATTTCAAAACTAAAACTAAAAGATAGGTATCATTCAGTCGACGATTGACCAAAGAATGTTCACATGGATTACGGAATCGAGTCGCTCGCGTCCGGTGTCGTCTTCATGGCGACACGAGGCACGTGTGCAGCGTCAGCTTCTAGATATTGCGCAGTGTTGTTGCTGTGGGAAATCAGGGCGATGCATACTATAGCGATTTGCCTCGGCTATGCTTGCGTAACAGGTGTATAAACTGTATATATTTACTTACATTTATTTAATGTTTCAGCCGGAGCCATTTAAAGACGAAGATGACGAAGAAATTGACCCTAACTCTACAGAAGAACCTAAAGAAAATGGAGACGTTGAGTCGGATGGAGAAAAGTCGCAAACACAGAATAAGAAACAGGCCCCCGTAAAACGATCAGCTCCATCGGACAATGGTCAGCCACAGAAGAAGAAAGCCAAGTCGAATGCACAAACAAAGTAAGCTTGCAGAGGTTTAAAATCAAGCTATTTGGTTTTCTCAATAAAACTGCTTTACAAAAATAATTCAAAATCCAACATAAAATTAAAGAAAAAACAAAAAGTTGACAAAAAACTAGCTGATGAAGAAATGCAATTGAATATTGCCAAACAAGATGTATTTGCATTCCCATCTGAAGAGGAATTAAACAATCCAGCAAGTCTCCAAGACGTTCATCAAAGAATCAAAGATGTTGTAACAGTATTGGGAGACTTCAGTCGTTTAAAGGAAGATGGTAGATCCCGCTGTGAATATACTGATCTACTTCTAAAAGATCTTTGCACATATTACAGTTACAATGAATTTCTCATGGAGGTACTTCTGCAAATCTTTCCTGTGCAAGAATTGGTCGAATTCCTAGAAGCAAGTGAAGTTGCGCGTCCTGTGACTATAAGAACTAACAGCCTTAAAACGAGACGGCGAGATTTAGCCCAAGCTCTCATCAACAGAGGAGTAAACTTAGACCCTGTGGGTAAATGGAGCAAAGTAGGTCTTGTTGTGTACAGCTCTACTGTTCCTATTGGTGCAACTCCTGAATACTTAGCAGGTCACTACATATTGCAAGGTGCATCTAGTTTTCTGCCAGTCATGGCTTTAGCCCCACAAGAGAATGAGAGGATATTGGACATGTGTGCAGCTCCAGGTGGCAAGGCCTCACACATCGCAGCCATTATGAAGAATACGGGCACATTATTTGCAAATGACGCTAATAAAGAAAGGACGAAAGCTGTTGTTGGTAACTTGCACAGGTTGGGTGTTGTAAATGCAATTTTAACTAACCATGATGGTAGAGAGTTTCCTGATGTAATGAAAGGTTTTGATAGAGTGTTATTGGATGCTCCTTGTACTGGTACAGGAGTCATTGCCAAGGATCCCAGTGTAAAGACTACTAAAGATCAGAAAGATATTCAGAGGTGTTTCAACATTCAAAGACAACTTCTTCTTGCTGCTATAGACTGTTGCAGCGCTAAGTCTAGCACTGGTGGCTACATTGTGTATTCTACCTGTTCGATTCTTCCAGAAGAAAATGAATGGGTGGTGAATTATGCACTAAAGCGCAGGAATGTGAAGCTGGTGCCAACAGGACTTGACTTTGGCACTGAAGGATTTGTGAAGTACAGGCATCATCGTTTCCATCCATCATTGAAACTAACCAGAAGGTTTTACCCTCACACACATAATATGGATGGCTTTTTTGTGGCTAAGTTCAAGAAGTTTTCCAATGCTATTGTGAGTACACATACAAATAATACTATTTAACTTTTACTGGTGTATAAACTGTATATATTTACATACATTTATTTAATGTTTCAGCCGGAGCCATTTAAAGACGAAGATAACGAAGAAATTGACCCTAACTCTACAGAAGAACCTAAAGAAAATGGAGACGTTGAGTCGGATGGAGAAAAGTCGCAAACACAAAATAAGAAACAGGCCCCCGTAAAACGATCAGCTCCATCGGACAATGGTCAGCCACAGAAGAAGAAAGCCAAGTCGAATGCACAAACAAAGAAAGCTTGCAGAGGTTTAAAATCAAGCTATTTGGTTTTCTCAATAAAACTGCTTTACAAAAATAATTCAAAATCTTTAACATATTATATTCATTCTTAAGCTTTTTCCTCATGGGGCAAGCCAGAAACTACAGAATGCCACACGACCTTTACGCTCATACATCTGCACCCTGATTGCGTAGCTTTATTTATTTATTATATTCTTTATTGTACACCACAAAAATATATATACAGGACAAACAATCATAAAATTAAGTGTACAATATTATGCGGTCTTATCGCACAAGGGCAATCTCTCGCGCACGCATCATTTTGTCAATTCAACCATACTCATTGCGTGTTTTACGCTGTCAAGTAGACATATTTAAAAAAATATGACTAGCAAAGAACACGCACGCGCGTTCTTTTAGCTCTCAAAAAGTTATTCAATTAGGGAAATGACAAACGATTAGTTCCGTTTTTGGCCACGCGCCAACTTAACTTGCGCGCACTCTATCTCTAGTACTTACAAACTCTCTGATCAAAACAATACGCCATCTTGTTTTGGAAAATTGAGGTTGACATTAGTATTGCATTGCCATATAAAAAGTTTGCAAATAATTCGAATTTCGAATGTCTACTTTCGTTTGCCAGACTCTATACGCAAAACTAACTGGCGTGGCCCGTGGGTGCGTGTGACGCGGATTTATTAAAATTAGATAATACAAGTACTCCGAGTCGAAGGAACGGTTTTTTTTGCGGGCTTTTTGTATTGTGTTTGAGTGGATGTTTTAATTGTTTTGATCTAAAATTGGTGTAGTTTTGTGGAATTTGTTAAAGTGGAATCAATTTGTGAAAGTAGAAACAGACGCGATTTTGGTGAAGTGGAGCTGAGGTAATTGTAGTATTGATTCCATCAGTAAAACTTGCCGTAAAGAATCGGCATTATTAGACATAAAAAAAAAACAAGTCGGCACTTGATATAATTGCTTTTGCCTGGCTTTTGCCGTCAAATATTCCAAAAATATAGCTCATCCTTATTCTAATGCAAAACAAGTTATTGTTTAGAAAAGTGGGGTTATCAAAAATCAAGCAAAGGCCGCAGTAGCCAGCTCACAAAAAAATAATATTGAAATTTTTCTACTGTGAACCTCGGCTTTTGGCGGGATTTTTTCGAGTGAAGTTCAGCGGCTGTTAATATTAATTGAAAATTGATTCCTTGTAGATATTGTGATATAAAATTAGTAGTTTTGTGTCTCAACTGTCTACGCAACTAGACAATATGTGAAATCATTGACAGAAGCGATCTCAGGATAGTGGAGCGGAGAATTTTATTGTAGTGTTGACTACCTCCGCAAAGCTTGAAAACTACTGTGAGTGAACCTGTCAGCCTGTCACTCTGTCTGTGACTCTGTGTCTGTCAGTCAGTGTCGCTTGGTGTCGCTGTCGTGCATGTTGTCATGTCATAGTTGTCAACTGTAACCACAGAGTCATAGAGCAACACGGACCACCGGCGGACCGGAGGGGAGTAGCCATACGCAGGCATTCCCCTCTGTCAAAGTACAAGTCCACGTGGTCCTATGCGTACAATAAAACTAGTTGCAGCCGCACTGCTCAGTAGACTAAATCTAGTTGCGCGACTGAATCTACGTCCTAAAAAAATGCCGAATTGTTCTGTTTTTTGCTGCAAAAAGAGATCTGCCACGTCAAATTTACAATAAGATGGCGTTATCTTTCAGTAAGCAATTTTTAATCACAATATTACTATTTACTTCTATAAAACTTAAAAATTACATTATTATCGGTCGGTGACGTTTCGGATTTGTTTACCAACACAGGCCGCTCGCCCTCATACAATATGCGGATCGGTCGAGCAACTGATCCGAGTCTGTTTCCGAGTAGTCGCCTGTCACCGAGCGATAGTGTTGTTACCGGTTTGTTTGTAGATAGTTATCGATAAAAATGGTCAAGGCAAAGGAGTCTATATCCATACAGAGACATTTTTGAGATTGAGTTTTCTGATTTATTTATTGTAAGCATTATTTTAATATACAGACACAACTCACAACCACATGACAGTCCGAATGGTGATAGACGATTCGGGTACTTTGTTTATGGTTTTGATTTATTAACAAATAATACAGATGAAGCAACAGATGTCCTAGTATTTCTATTACATACATACATAAACTCACGCATTTTTCCTATGGGGGTAGGCAGAAACTACAGAACCTCACCTGCTACGATCCTTACATACTTCTTTTGCTTCACACACATTCATACATCTAGTCATACACACACGACGGTTATGGGTACTGCGCACTTGGCCTTTCTGAAGAACATCACCTATAAGGTCTATGTATGTCTTTCTAGGGCGTCCCCTCCCGGCGTTTCCATTCACGTCTGCCTTGTAAATACCTTTCGTAAGTCGACTTTCATTCATCCTCTCAACATGGCCAAACCATCTTAACATACCCTTTTCAATTTTAGTCACTACATCCTCTTTTAAACCACAACGTTGCCTTATTACCTCATTCCTCAATCTATCAGTTAAAGTTACACCACACATACTCCGCAAGGAGCGCATTTCTACTGCATTAATCCTACTTTCATGTCTTTTTTGCCATACCCAGCCTTCACTTCCATACATAAGTGTAGGCACCAGCACGCTGTTGTGAACGGCGAGTCGAGCCTCCGGAGACATCGACTTGTTGATCACAACTGCATGCATAGCACCATTCACTTTATTCCCTGCATTCACTCTCCTTTCCACATCCTCTTCAATCTTTCCATCCCTTGTGAACATACTTCCCAGATATACAAACTCGTTCACTTGCTCCACACTCTTATCATTTATTTTCACTTCACACTTCGATACATTTTCTTCTCTTTCAAACACCATTACCTTAGTCTTGTTCACATTTATACTCATCCCTTTTAACTTAAAAGCTTCATTCATCACAGTCACCATGTCTTGCAACTGTTCTGCTGACGATGCAAGTAGAACTTGATCATCTGCATAGAGAAGGCATTTGACAGGCAACTCATTCATCCTCAATCCACACTCATGCTCTTTCAAACCTATCAGACAACTATCCATGTACAAGTTGAACAACCACGGTGACGCTACACAGCTATTTCTATTAGTAGGCATTAATACTCCATGGAAAGTCCCAAACGGATATTTTTTTGTTAAAGGCACAAGTGCTAAGTTACAAGCTCAGCTTGTACCTAAAGCCTTTGAATTAAAACATGAAACTGGAGTGGAAATAAAAGCATTAACGTGTGAAGGCGCAAAAGCAAATTTAGCGATGCTTAGTTGCAAATAAATTGCAAACTGCCAAACTAGAAAAAAAAAAAAATTGATTCACTACGATACACAGGTTTTTGGGCATTTTGATCTGTATTGAGAGTACCAAGTCTATCTTCCAAGATATAATACAAAACCAACAAAATTACCTGAAATGTATGCCACTCCACAGGATAAGTCAAGATCACATCGAACTCTTTTTTCGATTGTAAGAAGTCATGTTGGTTGTTGCGATAATCCCTCAAGCTCTCTCAGTTTGAAGCAATTTAATAAGAAAAACTTGTTGATACAGAATTAACACAAACTGGAAGCGGCACAAACTGTATTCCATTGGAAAAAAAAATGATACTAAATTGCACATCAAGAAGAGAAGAAGTCAATTTTACCAATTTTATTAACAATTTAATTGATGAGATTGAAGCTCTAACTTTTATATCCCCTTTTGCCGAGAAAGTTGTAGAATACATAGCTGGATTTGTTATTTCCTCAAAATCAAAAAAAAAATGCAACACGTGCATTTAAGTGACGACAATAAACCTACACGATCTTGTACTACACATGAAATCGTGACACATGCCTTAAAAAAGTTTTTTGGCAAAGACTTGTTTTCCTCTATTAGTTACCATTTACACAAAAATGATTTTACAAATCATAATTTGGAACTGGCAATATTAATAATGGAAAAATATACTGCTACAAGAATTTCGTTCTTAATGAAAAAAGCAAACCCACAAAAATGTATTCGTCATATTTATACAAAACTAATCTAGTGATAGATACAACTATCTCTGGTTTTTAAAATTAACATTAAGTTTATTTGTTAGATGATAATTATTGTAGTTCATAATAAATAAAGTCAATCTTTATAACACTAACTAACTTTGTATCACTTCTTAAACCGTATATCCCGAACCGAGTTCTTGAATTTATCGATAATGCGTATCGACAGTAGTTACAACCACGGCTGTAAGCAACTTGTCAGTGTAGTTGCGTCATCTCATTATACTGTCATGACACAGAATGTATCCATGTGTGTGTAAAATTGTTAGCGTATTTTTTAATTTTTATGTGTGAGTTTCGTAGTAACAGACCATTATTTTTGTGTGAGAATTTGTTAAAGTGTGGGTAGAGCAGATTTCCCCCCGCAAAAAATGACAGACAGTTTTGTATCGGGAAAAAACGCTATGGCTACTCCCCTCCGGCACGCCGGTGGTCCGTGTTGCTCTATGCCACAGAGTACATGACTGTAACCTTAACCTTAGTTTTGAGAACACGTGTGGTAATTTTGAAATCGTGCATGCTGAGCTAGAGTTATAATCAAGTTTTTGGTGCAACTAATATAAAACTGGGACCTAATACTGGAATTAGAATCAAACATAGTAATAATTCTAATCATATATCATGGGTCGTAAGGCAAAATTCGATGAAACTAAGAAAGTGAAGAAAGGACCCGGTAGAAAATCTCGCAAGCAGCCTGCTCCCGTGTTTAAAAAAGAACTGCGTAAGTAAACCTACTTGAAATGTTTGTTTTCACATTCGCCAGGAATGAGTTATACTGTAGAAACCACAAACCTCTAGGTTTTATTTGGCATCAAGATAAACCACTGTTTACTAATGTAATGCCTTAAGCCTAAGCCTTGCCCATTCCTAGAATTGCATGGGATGTTATTTTACAATAGAGTACTTAAAGTTATTTATGTTCTAATCTCTTGTTCTACGCATCTGTTTGCTGAGTTGTGATGAACACACAATGTCACATGTACTATTATTTTGTAAGACAAACTTATTTTTTACACAAGATACGCATAGAATAAAATATTCCTACTTTATGTTCACCATAAAAATTAATTAGGTGCACCTAAAAAGCTGCATAAGTGGTTGCATGGGGTGCATAGCACCCCAAATAAGTTTATGAAATGAATACGAAATAAATGTAAAATCAGACTTTTATAAATGAGACCACTTGAACATACATATTAATCAACTTTTAAACCTCTTTAATATTATAATTAGTACCTAAAAAAATAACAAGATATAAATAATAGTTTTCTTCATTACAATTTTGGCAGACTATAATCATAAGGTCATTGCACACATTTTCATAAGTCACCTGTCATACAGTCATACACCCCAAACATGCTCACCAAGACCTACCGTTCACGACCGAGCGACGCTCGCAACTCAACTGTGAATGTGACAGCACACTGAATTTGTTTTTTTTTAAGCTATGAACCTGGAAACATGTGTTGGGGTGTATGACACCCCATGCAACCAATTAAGGGTCAACACACAATGTGTTGTAAGCATGTGAAATTTACAAACATGAAAGAACATTGTTTGAATTCTCATTGTTACACTGTTTTTATTGCAGTAGAAGATGACACTGTAGAAAAGGAGCTAACTCATCGGCAGAAGCAGAGAGCAGCTAAAAGAGCAAAGAAGAAGACAGAATTAGCAGAAAAGAGGAAAGCTTTGAAGCAAGCAAAGAAGAATGTAGCTAAGCAAACAGAGGTGGCAGTGGACGAGGAGGCTGAGAATAGCTCAGATGAAGAAACTGCTCCAGGTAAACATTTACTTCTGTTTTTTTCTTAACAGGCCACTTATGTCTTTTTAGAATTTCAAATATCTTTTTGCATTTCTCAAAAAACCACATCCTGCACATCCTTTCTTCATTAAAGCTGTTATGCTATGGGCGTGGCACAAAAGTAAACTATAAAATGTTACATTTTATTAATATTTTTCATGTATGTATTTGAAAATGAATACTTGTACCTAAATAAATCAGGGGTACCAACTTCTCCAACTACTCCGTGGGTGCTAAGGTGGCTACTATCATAGCCATTACTAAGATTTAACATGTCGGATACTAAAAATAAAATCCAACATATCCAACATAGGATGCTAAAATTTTCTAGCTTGCTATGTTCGCTTTTGCATTCCGGACTCTATTAATTCTGTGTTTCTATGTAACAAACAAATACACTATCCGAAATCGTAAAATTTTGAAGCTTGATTTGCTCGCTCTAGCATAAAGTTGATATCTTTTTGGATATTTATTTATTTGATGGTCAGTGCGCATTTATCTTCCCGAACTTTGCCAGTTTTTTAAAATGAATCAAGATACATATGGGTATAAGAGCTGTACACCCACAGAATTTTGTGTCTAACCTACTACTACTTAATAGATTAAAACAAAAAAATCCTTTAATTTATAACAGGTTACACTGATGACAACAAAGAATGGTTGAAACCTAAACAAAAGAAAAAAGAGCAGAAAAGTAAATCTAAAAAGGATGACTCGGAATCTGAAGAAGAGGATGACAGTGGCCATGAGGATGAAGATGATGATGAAGGGTCAGAAGTGGAAGAAGATTCTGAAGATGAAAGTCCAGCAAAGAAGAAAGCTGGTGGAGAAAAGTATAAGGTTAGCATTTGACATTCAAACAAAAACAGTATCTACCTATTAACTTTTTTTTAAGCCATACTGTGCAAGTGAATGGACAGCATGTTATTTTTCTTTCTGTTTTGTTTTCTTCTACATCCTATACAGTGTTTCTGATGCTGCAATAAGTGTGTTCACCTACAGCTGGGCCCAGACAATGTAATTAAATGTGCTATCGAAACAAATAGAAGAAGAACCATACTGTTATAACTTTTAGCTTGATTTGAATTTATACTATTGAAATGTTAATTGATACTTCAACTAGATATCATAATGCGACTTTTATTACTTACAGGTTGGTACTTTGGATGATTTATTTAAAGATTCTGACAATGAAAATGGAGATGCGTCATCAGAAGATGAAGATGCGGATAGCAGTGGCAAATTAGATTATGATTCTGACTCAAGTGGCGGCGATAAAGATAGCAACGATGATGATGAAGACGATGACATGTTGCCCATAGAAAAGGCCAACATAAAATTAAAGAAAAAACAAAAAGTTGACAAAAAACTAGCTGATGAAGAAATGCAATTGAATATTGCCAAACAAGATGTATTTGCATTCCCATCTGAAGAGGAATTAAACAATCCAGCAAGTCTCCAAGACGTTCATCAAAGAATCAAAGATGTTGTAACAGTATTGGGAGACTTCAGTCGTTTAAAGGAAGATGGTAGATCCCGCTGTGAATATACTGATCTACTTCTAAAAGATCTTTGCACATATTACAGTTACAATGAATTTCTCATGGAGGTACTTCTGCAAATCTTTCCTGTGCAAGAGTTGGTCGAATTCCTAGAAGCAAGTGAAGTTGCGCGTCCTGTGACTATAAGAACTAACAGCCTTAAAACGAGACGGCGAGATTTAGCCCAAGCTCTCATCAACAGAGGAGTAAACTTAGACCCTGTGGGTAAATGGAGCAAAGTAGGTCTTGTTGTGTACAGCTCTACTGTTCCTATTGGTGCAACTCCTGAATACTTAGCAGGTCACTACATATTGCAAGGTGCATCTAGTTTTCTGCCAGTCATGGCTGTAGCCCCACAAGAGAATGAGAGGATATTGGACATGTGTGCAGCTCCAGGTGGCAAGGCCTCACACATCGCAGCCATTATGAAGAATACGGGCACATTATTTGCAAATGACGCTAATAAAGAAAGGACGAAAGCTGTTGTTGGTAACTTGCACAGGTTGGGTGTTGTAAATGCAATTTTAACTAACCATGATGGTAGAGAGTTTCCTGATGTAATGAAAGGTTTTGATAGAGTGTTATTAGATGCTCCTTGTACTGGTACAGGAGTCATTGCCAAGGATCCCAGTGTAAAGACTACTAAAGATCAGAAAGATATTCAGAGGTGTTTCAACATTCAAAGACAACTTCTTCTTGCTGCTATAGACTGTTGCAGCGCTAAGTCTAGCACTGGTGGCTACATTGTGTATTCTACCTGTTCGATTCTTCCAGAAGAAAATGAATGGGTGGTGAATTATGCACTAAAGCGCAGGAATGTGAAGCTGGTGCCAACAGGACTTGACTTTGGCACTGAAGGATTTGTGAAGTACAGGCATCATCGTTTCCATCCATCATTGAAACTAACCAGAAGGTTTTACCCTCACACACATAATATGGATGGTTTTTTTGTGGCTAAGTTCAAGAAGTTTTCCAATGTTATTGTGAGTACACATACAAATAATACTATTTAACTTTTACTGGTGTATAAACTGTATATATTTACTTACATTTATTTAATGTTTCAGCCGGAGCCATTTAAAGACGAAGATGACGAAGAAATTGACCCTAACTCTACAGAAGAACCTAAAGAAAATGGAGACGTTGAGTCGGATGGAGAAAAGTCGCAAACACAAAATAAGAAACAGGCCCCCGTAAAACGATCAGCTCCATCGGACAATGGTCAGCCACAGAAGAAGAAAGCCAAGTCAAATGCACAAACAAAGTAAGCTTGCAGAGGTTTAAAATCAAGCTATTTGGTTTTCTCAATAAAACTGATTTACAAAAATAATTCAAAATCCAACATAAAATTAAAGAAAAAACAAAATGTTGACAAAAAACTAGCTGATGAAGAAATGCAATTGAATATTGCCAAACAAGATGTATTTGCATTCCCATCTGAAGAGGAATTAAACAATCCAGCAAGTCTCCAAGACGTTCATCAAATAATCAAAGATGTTGTAACAGTATTGGGAGACTTCAGTCGTTTAAAGGAAGATGGTAGATCCCGCTGTGAATATACTGATCTACTTCTAAAAGATCTTTGCACATATTACAGTTACAATGAATTTCTCATGGAGGTACTTCTGCAAATCTTTCCTGTGCAAGAGTTGGTCGAATTCCTAGAAGCAAGTGAAGTTGCGCGTCCTGTGACTATAAGAACTAACAGCCTTAAAACGAGACGGCGAGATTTAGCCCAAGCTCTCATCAACAGAGGAGTAAACTTAGACCCTGTGGGTAAATGGAGCAAAGTAGGTCTTGTTGTGTACAGCTCTACTGTTCCTATTGGTGCAACTCCTGAATACTTAGCAGGTCACTACATATTGCAAGGTGCATCTAGTTTTCTGCCAGTCATGGCTTTAGCCCCACAAGAGAATGAGAGGATATTGGACATGTGTGCAGCTCCAGGTGGCAAGGCCTCACACATCGCAGCCATTATGAAGAATACGGGCACATTATTTGCAAATGACGCTAATAAAGAAAGGACGAAAGCTGTTGTTGGTAACTTGCACAGGTTGGGTGTTGTAAATGCAATTTTAACTAACCATGATGGTAGAGAGTTTCCTGATGTAATGAAAGGTTTTGATAGAGTGTTATTGGATGCTCCTTGTACTGGTACAGGAGTCATTGCCAAGGATCCCAGTGTAAAGACTACTAAAGATCAGAAAGATATTCAGAGGTGTTTCAACATTCAAAGACAACTTCTTCTTGCTGCTATAGACTGTTGCAGCGCTAAGTCTAGCACTGGTGGCTACATTGTGTATTCTACCTGTTCGATTCTTCCAGAAGAAAATGAATGGGTGGTGAATTATGCACTAAAGCGCAGGAATGTGAAGCTGGTGCCAACAGGACTTGACTTTGGCACTGAAGGATTTGTGAAGTACAGGCATCATCGTTTCCATCCATCATTGAAACTAACCAGAAGGTTTTACCCTCACACACATAATATGGATGGCTTTTTTGTGGCTAAGTTCAAGAAGTTTTCCAATGTTATTGTGAGTACACATACAAATACCCGCAAAAAATGACAGACAGTTTTGTATCGGGAAAAAACGCTATGGCTACTCCCCTCCGGCACGCCGGTGGTCCGTGTTGCTCTATGCCACAGAGTACATGACTGTAACCTTAACCTTAGTTTTGAGAACACGTGTGGTAATTTTGAAATCGTGCATGCTGAGCTAGAGTTATAATCAAGTTTTTGGTGCAACTAATATAAAACTGGGACCTAATACTGGAATTAGAATCAAACATAGTAATAATTCTAATCATATATCATGGGTCGTAAGGCAAAATTCGATGAAACTAAGAAAGTGAAGAAAGGACCCGGTAGAAAATCTCGCAAGCAGCCTGCTCCCGTGTTTAAAAAAGAACTGCGTAAGTAAACCTACTTGAAATGTTTGTTTTCACATTCGCCAGGAATGAGTTATACTGTAGAAACCACAAACCTCTAGGTTTTATTTGGCATCAAGATAAACCACTGTTTACTAATGTAATGCCTTAAGCCTAAGCCTTGCCCATTCCTAGAATTGCATGGGATGTTATTTTACAATAGAGTACTTAAAGTTATTTATGTTCTAATCTCTTGTTCTACGCATCTGTTTGCTGAGTTGTGATGAACACACAATGTCACATGTACTATTATTTTGTAAGACAAACTTATTTTTTACACAAGATACGCATAGAATAAAATATTCCTACTTTATGTTCACCATAAAAATTAATTAGGTGCACCTAAAAAGCTGCATAAGTGGTTGCATGGGGTGCATAGCACCCCAAATAAGTTTATGAAATGAATACGAAATAAATGTAAAATCAGACTTTTATAAATGAGACCACTTGAACATACATATTAATCAACTTTTAAACCTCTTTAATATTATAATTAGTACCTAAAAAAATAACAAGATATAAATAATAGTTTTCTTCATTACAATTTTGGCAGACTATAATCATAAGGTCATTGCACACATTTTCATAAGTCACCTGTCATACAGTCATACACCCCAAACATGCTCACCAAGACCTACCGTTCACGACCGAGCGACGCTCGCAACTCAACTGTGAATGTGACAGCACACTGAATTTGTTTTTTTTTAAGCTATGAACCTGGAAACATGTGTTGGGGTGTATGACACCCCATGCAACCAATTAAGGGTCAACACACAATGTGTTGTAAGCATGTGAAATTTACAAACATGAAAGAACATTGTTTGAATTCTCATTGTTACACTGTTTTTATTGCAGTAGAAGATGACACTGTAGAAAAGAAGCTAACTCATCGGCAGAAGCAGAGAGCAGCTAAAAGAGCAAAGAAGAAGACAGAATTAGCAGAAAAGAGGAAAGCTTTGAAGCAAGCAAAGAAGAATGTAGCTAAGCAAACAGAGGTGGCAGTGGACGAGGAGGCTGAGAATAGCTCAGATGAAGAAACTGCTCCAGGTAAACATTTACTTCTGTTTTTTTCTTAACAGGCCACTTATGTCTTTTTAGAATTTCAAATATCTTTTTGCATTTCTCAATAAACCACATCCTGCACATCCTTTCTTCATTAAAGCTGTTATGCTATGGGCGTGGCACAAAAGTAAACTATAAAATGTTACATTTTATTAATATTTTTCATGTATGTATTTAAAAATGAATACTTTTACCTAAATAAATCAGGGGTACCAACTTCTCCAACTACTCCGTGGGTGCTAAGGTGGCTACTATCATAGCCATTACTAAGATTTAACATGTCGGATACTAAAAATAAAATCCAACATATCCAACATAGGATGCTAAAATTTTCTAGCTTGCTATGTTCGCTTTTGCATTCCGGACTCTATTAATTCTGTGTTTCTATATAACAAACAAATACACTATCCGAAATCGTAAAATTTTGAAGCTTGATTTGCTCGCTCTAGCATAAAGTTGATATCTTTTTGGATATTTATTTATTTGTTGGTCAGTGCGCATTTATCTTCCCGAACTTTGCCAGTTTTTTAAAATGAATCAAGATACATATGGGTATAAGAGCTGTACACCCACAGAATTTTGTGTCTAACCTACTACTACTTAATAGATTAAAACAAAAAAATCCTTTAATTTATAACAGGTTACACTGATGACAACAAAGAATGGTTGAAACCTAAACAAAAGAAAAAAGAGCAGAAAAGTAAATCTAAAAAGGATGACTCGGAATCTGAAGAAGAGGATGACAGTGGCCATGAGGATGAAGATGATGATGAAGGGTCAGAAGTGGAAGAAGATTCTGAAGATGAAAGTCCAGCAAAGAAGAAAGCTGGTGGAGAAAAGTATAAGGTTAGCATTTGACATTCAAACAAAAACAGTATCTACCTATTAACTTTTTTTTAAGCCATACTGTGCAAGTGAATGGACAGCATGTTTATTTTTCTTTCTGTTTTGTTTTCTTCTACATCCTATACAGTGTTTCTGATGCTGCAATAAGTGTGTTCACCTACAGCTGGGCCCAGACAATGTAATTAAATGTGCTATCGAAACAAATAGAAGAAGAACCATACTGTTATAACTTTTAGCTTGATTTGAATTTATACTATTGAAATGTTAATTGATACTTCAACTAGATATCATAATGCGACTTTTATTACTTACAGGTTGGTACTTTGGATGATTTATTTAAAGATTCTGACAATGAAAATGGAGATGCGTCATCAGAAGATGAAGATGCGGATAGCAGTGGCAAATTAGATTATGATTCTGACTCAAGTGGCGGCGATAAAGATAGCAACGATGATGATGAAGACGATGACATGTTGCCCATAGAAAAGGCCAACATAAAATTAAAGAAAAAACAAAAAGTTGACAAAAAACTAGCTGATGAAGAAATGCAATTGAATATTGCCAAACAAGATATATTTGCATTCCCATCTGAAGAGGAATTAAACAATCCAGCAAGTCTCCAAGACGTTCATCAAAGAATCAAAGATGTTGTAACAGTATTGGGAGACTTCAGTCGTTTAAAGGAAGATGGTAGATCCCGCTGTGAATATACTGATCTTCTTCTAAAAGATCTTTGCACATATTACAGTTACAATGAATTTCTCATGGAGGTACTTCTGCAAATCTTTCCTGTGCAAGAGTTGGTCGAATTCCTAGAAGCAAGTGAAGTTGCGCGTCCTGTGACTATAAGAACTAACAGCCTTAAAACGAGACGGCGAGATTTAGCCCAAGCTCTCATCAACAGAGGAGTAAACTTAGACCCTGTGGGTAAATGGAGCAAAGTAGGTCTTGTTGTGTACAGCTCTACTGTTCCTATTGGTGCAACTCCTGAATACTTAGCAGGTCACTACATATTGCAAGGTGCATCTAGTTTTCTGCCAGTCATGGCTTTAGCCCCACAAGAGAATGAGAGGATATTGGACATGTGTGCAGCTCCAGGTGGCAAGGCCTCACACATCGCAGCCATTATGAAGAATACGGGCACATTATTTGCAAATGACGCTAATAAAGAAAGGACGAAAGCTGTTGTTGGTAACTTGCACAGGTTGGGTGTTGTAAATGCAATTTTAACTAACCATGATGGTAGAGAGTTTCCTGATGTAATGAAAGGTTTTGATAGAGTGTTATTGGATGCTCCTTGTACTGGTACAGGAGTCATTGCCAAGGATCCCAGTGTAAAGACTACTAAAGATCAGAAAGATATTCAGAGGTGTTTCAACATTCAAAGACAACTTCTTCTTGCTGCTATAGACTGTTGCAGCGCTAAGTCTAGCACTGGTGGCTACATTGTGTATTCTACCTGTTCGATTCTTCCAGAAGAAAATGAATGGGTGGTGAATTATGCACTAAAGCGCAGCAATGTGAAGCTGGTGCCAACAGGACTTGACTTTGACACTGAAGGATTTGTGAAGTACAGGCATCATCGTTTCCATCCATCATTGAAACTAACCAGAAGGTTTTACCCTCACACACATAATATGGATGGCTTTTTTGTGGCTAAGTTCAAGAAGTTTTCCAATGCTATTGTGAGTACACATACAAATAATACTATTTAACTTTTACTGGTGTATAAACTGTATATATTTACATACATTTATTTAATGTTTCAGCCGGAGCCATTTAAAGACGAAGATAACGAAGAAATTGACCCTAACTCTACAGAAGAACCTAAAGAAAATGGAGACGTTGAGTCGGATGGAGAAAAGTCGCAAACACAAAATAAGAAACAGGCCCCCGTAAAACGATCAGCTCCATCGGACAATGGTCAGCCACAGAAGAAGAAAGCCAAGTCGAATGCACAAACAAAGAAAGCTTGCATAGGTTTAAAATCAAGCTATTTGGTTTTCTCAATAAAACTGCTTTACAAAAATAATTCAAAATCTTTAACATATATTCATTCTTAAGCTTTTTCCTCATGGGGCAAGCCAGAAACTACAGAATGCCACACGACCTTTACGCTCATACATCTACACCCTGATTGCGTAGCTTTATTTATTTATTATATACTTTATTGTACACCACAAAAATATATATACAGGACAAACAATCATAAAATTAAGTGTACAATATTATGCGGTCTTATCGCACAAGGGCAATCTCTCGCGCACGCATCATTTTGTCAATTCAACCATACTCATTGCGTGTTTTACGCTGTCAAGTAGACATATCGTCGGTGCGCGTGCGAAGCCGCGTAACAGCAGTTTGTTAATACCGCGTAACAACAAAAGGTGCAAAATTGAAATATCGCGCCAACAGATTCGAATCCGCGTTGAGAATCTGTTGGCGCGATATTTCAATTTTGCACCTTTTGTTGTTACGCGGTATTAACAAACTGCTGTTACGCGGCTTCGCACGCGCACCGACGATATTTAAAAAAATATGACTAGCAAAGAACACGCACGCGCGTTCTTTTAGCTCTCAAAAAGTTATTCAATTAGGGAAATGACAAACGATTAGTTCCGTTTTTGGCCACGCGCCAACTTAACTTGCGCGCACTCTATCTCTAGTACTTACAAACTCTCTGATCAAAACAATACGGCATCTTGTTTTGGAAAATTGAGGTTGACATTAGTATTGCATTGCCATATAAAAAGTTTGCAAATAATTCGAATTTCGAATGTCTACTTTCGTTTGCCAGACTCTATACGCAAAACTAACTGGCGTGGCCCGTGGGTGCGTGTGACGCGGATTTATTAAAATTAGATAATACAAGTACTCCGAGTCGAAGGAACGGTTTTTTTTGCGGGCTTTTTGTATTGTGTTTGAGTGGATGTTTTAATTGTTTTGATCTAAAATTGGTGTAGTTTTGTGGAATTTGTTAAAGTGGAATCAATTTGTGAAAGTAGAAACAGACGCGATTTTGGTGAAGTGGAGCTGAGGTAATTGTAGTATTGATTCCATCAGTAAAACTTGCCGTAAAGAATCGGCATTATTAGACATAAAAAAAAAACAAGTCGGCACTTGATATAATTGCTTTTGCCTGGCTTTTGCCGTCAAATATTCCAAAAATATAGCTCATCCTTATTCTAATGCAAAACAAGTTATTGTTTAGAAAAGTGGGGTTATCAAAAATCAAGCAAAGGCCGCAGTAGCCAGCTCACAAAAAAATAATATCGAAATTTTTCTACTGTGAACCTCGGCTTTTGGCGGGATTTTTTCGAGTGAAGTTCAGCGGCTGTTAATATTAATTGCAAATTGATTCCTTGTAGATATTGTGATATAAAATTAGTAGTTTTGTGTCTCAACTGTCTACGCAACTAGACAATATGTGAAATCATTGACAGAAGCGATCTCAGGATAGTGGAGCGGAGAATTTTATTGTAGTGTTGACTACCTCCGCAAAGCTTGAAAACTACTGTGATTGAACCTGTCAGCCTGTCACTCTGTCTGTGACTCTGTGTCTGTCAGTCAGTGTCGCTTGGTGTCGCTGTCGTGCATGTTGTCATGTCATAGTTGTCAACTGTAACCACAGAGTCATAGAGCAACACGGACCACCGGCGGACCGGAGGGGAGTAGCCATACGCAGGCATTCCCCTCTGTCAAAGTACAAGTCCACGTGGTCCTATGCGTACAATAAAACTAGTTGCAGCCGCACTGCTCAGTAGACTAAATCTAGTTGCGCGACTGAATCTACGTCCTAAAAAAATGCCGAATTGTTCTGTTTTTTGCTGCAAAAAGAGATCTGCCACGTCAAATTTACAATAAGATGGCGTTATCTTTCAGTAAGCAATTTTTTATCACAATATTACTATTTACTTCTATAAAACTTAAAAATTACATTATTATCGGTCGGTGACGTTTCGGATTTGTTTACCAACACAGGCCGCTCGCCCTCATACAATATGCGGATCGGTCGAGCAACTGATCCGAGTCTGTTTCCGAGTAGTCGCCTGTCACCGAGCGATAGTGTTGTTACCGGTTTGTTTGTAGATAGTTATCGATAAAAATGGTCAAGGCAAAGGAGTCTATATCCATACAGAGACATTTTTGAGATTGAGTTTTCTGATTTATTTATTGTAAGCATTATTTTAATATACAGACACAACTCACAACCACATGACAGTCCGAATGGTGATAGACGATTCGGGTACTTTGTTTATGGTTTTGATTTATTAACAAATAATACAGATGAAGCAACAGATGTCCTAGTATTTCTATTACATACATACATAAACTCACGCATTTTTCCTATGGGGGTAGGCAGAAACTACAGAACCTCACCTGCTACGATCCTTACATACTTCTTTTGCTTCACACACATTCATACATCTAGTCATACACACACGACGGTTATGGGTACTGCGCACTTGGCCTTTCTGAAGAACATCACCTATAAGGTCTATGTATGTCTTTCTAGGGCGTCCCCTCCCGGCGTTTCCATTCACGTCTGCCTTGTAAATACCTTTCGTAAGTCGACTTTCATTCATCCTCTCAACATGGCCAAACCATCTTAACATACCCTTTTCAATTTTAGTCACTACATCCTCTTTTAAACCACAACGTTGCCTTATTACCTCATTCCTCAATCTATCAGTTAAAGTTACACCACACATACTCCGCAAGGAGCGCATTTCTACTGCATTAATCCTACTTTCATGTCTTTTTTGCCATACCCAGCCTTCACTTCCATACATAAGTGTAGGCACCAGCACGCTGTTGTGAACGGCGAGTCGAGCCTCCGGAGACATCGACTTGTTGATCACAACTGCATGCATAGCACCATTCACTTTATTCCCTGCATTCACTCTCCTTTCCACATCCTCTTCAATCTTTCCATCCCTTGTGAACATACTTCCCAGATATACAAACTCGTTCACTTGCTCCACACTCTTATCATTTATTTTCACTTCACACTTCGATACATTTTCTTCTCTTTCAAACACCATTACCTTAGTCTTGTTCACATTTATACTCATCCCTTTTAACTTAAAAGCTTCATTCATCACAGTCACCATGTCTTGCAACTGTTCTGCTGACGATGCAAGTAGAACTTGATCATCTGCATAGAGAAGGCATTTGACAGGCAACTCATTCATCCTCAATCCACACTCATGCTCTTTCAAACCTATCAGACAACTATCCATGTACAAGTTGAACAACCACGGTGACGCTACACAGCTATTTCTATTAGTAGGCATTAATACTCCATGGAAAGTCCCAAACGGATATTTTTTTGTTAAAGGCACAAGTGCTAAGTTACAAGCTCAGCTTGTACCTAAAGCCTTTGAATTAAAACATGAAACTGGAGTGGAAATAAAAGCATTAACGTGTGAAGGCGCAAAAGCAAATTTAGCGATGCTTAGTTGCAAATAAATTGCAAACTGCCAAACTAGAAAAAAAAAAAAATTGATTCACTACGATACACAGGTTTTTGGGCATTTTGATCTGTATTGAGAGTACCAAGTCTATCTTCCAAGATATAATACAAAACCAACAAAATTACCTGAAATGTATGCCACTCCACAGGATAAGTCAAGATCACATCGAACTCTTTTTTCGATTGTAAGAAGTCATGTTGGTTGTTGCGATAATCCCTCAAGCTCTCTCAGTTTGAAGCAATTTCATAAGAAAAACTTGTTGATACAGAATTAACACAAACTGGAAGCGGCACAAACTGTATTCCATTGGAAAAAAAATTGATACTAAATTGCACATCAAGAAGAGAAGAAGTCAATTTTACCAATTTTATTAACAATTTAATTGATGAGATTGAAGCTCTAACTTTTATATCCCCTTTTGCCGAGAAAGTTGTAGAATACATAGCTGGATTTGTTATTTCCTCAAAATCAAAAAAAAAATGCAATACGTGCATTTAAGTGACGACAATAAACCTACACGATCTTGTACTACACATGAAATCGTGACACATGCCTTAAAAAAGTTTTTTGGCAAAGACTTGTTTTCCTCTATTAGTTACCATTTGCACAAAAATGATTTTACAAATCATAATTTGGAACTGGCAATATTAATAATGGAAAAATATACTGCTACAAGAATTTCGTTCTTAATGAAAAAAGCAAACCCACAAAAATGTATTCGTCATATTTATACAAAACTAATCTAGTGATAGATACAACTATCTCTGGTTTTTAAAATTAACATTAAGTTTATTTGTTAGATGATAATTATTGTAGTTCATAATAAATAAAGTCAATCTTTATAACACTAACTAACTTTGTATCACTTCTTAAACCGTATATCCCGAACCGAGTTCTTGAATTTATCGATAATGCGTATCGACAGTAGTTACAACCACGGCTGTAAGCAACTTGTCAGTGTAGTTGCGTCATCTCATTATACTGTCATGACACAGAATGTATCCATGTGTGTGTAAAATTGTTAGCGTATTTTTTAATTTTTATGTGTGAGTTTCGTAGTAACAGACCATTATTTTTGTGTGAGAATTTGTTAAAGTGTGGGTAGAGCAGATTTCCCCCCGCAAAAAATGACAGACAGTTTTGTATCGGGAAAAAACGCTATGGCTACTCCCCTCCGGCACGCCGGTGGTCCGTGTTGCTCTATGCCACAGAGTACATGACTGTAACCTTAACCTTAGTTTTGAGAACACGTGTGGTAATTTTGAAATCGTGCATGCTGAGCTAGAGTTATAATCAAGTTTTTGGTGCAACTAATATAAAACTGGGACCTAATACTGGAATTAGAATCAAACATAGTAATAATTCTAATCATATATCATGGGTCGTAAGGCAAAATTCGATGAAACTAAGAAAGTGAAGAAAGGACCCGGTAGAAAATCTCGCAAGCAGCCTGCTCCCGTGTTTAAAAAAGAACTGCGTAAGTAAACCTACTTGAAATGTTTGTTTTCACATTCGCCAGGAATGAGTTATACTGTAGAAACCACAAACCTCTAGGTTTTATTTGGCATCAAGATAAACCACTGTTTACTAATGTAATGCCTTAAGCCTAAGCCTTGCCCATTCCTAGAATTGCATGGGATGTTATTTTACAATAGAGTACTTAAAGTTATTTATGTTCTAATCTCTTGTTCTACGCATCTGTTTGCTGAGTTGTGATGAACACACAATGTCACATGTACTATTATTTTGTAAGACAAACTTATTTTTTACACAAGATACGCATAGAATAAAATATTCCTACTTTATGTTCACCATAAAAATTAATTAGGTGCACCTAAAAAGCTGCATAAGTGGTTGCATGGGGTGCATAGCACCCCAAATAAGTTTATGAAATGAATACGAAATAAATGTAAAATCAGACTTTTATAAATGAGACCACTTGAACATACATATTAATCAACTTTTAAACCTCTTTAATATTATAATTAGTACCTAAAAAAATAACAAGATATAAATAATAGTTTTCTTCATTACAATTTTGGCAGACTATAATCATAAGGTCATTGCACACATTTTCATAAGTCACCTGTCATACAGTCATACACCCCAAACATGCTCACCAAGACCTACCGTTCACGACCGAGCGACGCTCGCAACTCAACTGTGAATGTGACAGCACACTGAATTTGTTTTTTTTTAAGCTATGAACCTGGAAACATGTGTTGGGGTGTATGACACCCCATGCAACCAATTAAGGGTCAACACACAATGTGTTGTAAGCATGTGAAATTTACAAACATGAAAGAACATTGTTTGAATTCTCATTGTTACACTGTTTTTATTGCAGTAGAAGATGACACTGTAGAAAAGAAGCTAACTCATCGGCAGAAGCAGAGAGCAGCTAAAAGAGCAAAGAAGAAGACAGAATTAGCAGAAAAGAGGAAAGCTTTGAAGCAAGCAAAGAAGAATGTAGCTAAGCAAACAGAGGTGGCAGTGGACGAGGAGGCTGAGAATAGCTCAGATGAAGAAACTGCTCCAGGTAAACATTTACTTCTGTTTTTTTCTTAACAGGCCACTTATGTCTTTTTAGAATTTCAAATATCTTTTTGCATTTCTCAAAAAACCACATCCTGCACATCCTTTCTTCATTAAAGCTGTTATGCTATGGGCGTGGCACAAAAGTAAACTATAAAATGTTACATTTTATTAATATTTTTCATGTATGTATTTGAAAATGAATACTTGTACCTAAATAAATCAGGGGTACCAACTTCTCCAACTACTCCGTGGGTGCTAAGGTGGCTACTATCATAGCCATTACTAAGATTTAACATGTCGGATACTAAAAATAAAATCCAACATATCCAACATAGGATGCTAAAATTTTCTAGCTTGCTATGTTCGCTTTTGCATTCCGGACTCTATTAATTCTGTGTTTCTATGTAACAAACAAATACACTATCCGAAATCGTAAAATTTTGAAGCTTGATTTGCTCGCTCTAGCATAAAGTTGATATCTTTTTGGATATTTATTTATTTGATGGTCAGTGCGCATTTATCTTCCCGAACTTTGCCAGTTTTTTAAAATGAATCAAGATACATATGGGTATAAGAGCTGTACACCCACAGAATTTTGTGTCTAACCTACTACTACTTAATAGATTAAAACAAAAAAATCCTTTAATTTATAACAGGTTACACTGATGACAACAAAGAATGGTTGAAACCTAAACAAAAGAAAAAAGAGCAGAAAAGTAAATCTAAAAAGGATGACTCGGAATCTGAAGAAGAGGATGACAGTGGCCATGAGGATGAAGATGATGATGAAGGGTCAGAAGTGGAAGAAGATTCTGAAGATGAAAGTCCAGCAAAGAAGAAAGCTGGTGGAGAAAAGTATAAGGTTAGCATTTGACATTCAAACAAAAACAGTATCTACCTATTAACTTTTTTTTAAGCCATACTGTGCAAGTGAATGGACAGCATGTTATTTTTCTTTCTGTTTTGTTTTCTTCTACATCCTATACAGTGTTTCTGATGCTGCAATAAGTGTGTTCACCTACAGCTGGGCCCAGACAATGTAATTAAATGTGCTATCGAAACAAATAGAAGAAGAACCATACTGTTATAACTTTTAGCTTGATTTGAATTTATACTATTGAAATGTTAATTGATACTTCAACTAGATATCATAATGCGACTTTTATTACTTACAGGTTGGTACTTTGGATGATTTATTTAAAGATTCTGACAATGAAAATGGAGATGCGTCATCAGAAGATGAAGATGCGGATAGCAGTGGCAAATTAGATTATGATTCTGACTCAAGTGGCGGCGATAAAGATAGCAACGATGATGATGAAGACGATGACATGTTGCCCATAGAAAAGGCCAACATAAAATTAAAGAAAAAACAAAAAGTTGACAAAAAACTAGCTGATGAAGAAATGCAATTGAATATTGCCAAACAAGATGTATTTGCATTCCCATCTGAAGAGGAATTAAACAATCCAGCAAGTCTCCAAGACGTTCATCAAAGAATCAAAGATGTTGTAACAGTATTGGGAGACTTCAGTCGTTTAAAGGAAGATGGTAGATCCCGCTGTGAATATACTGATCTACTTCTAAAAGATCTTTGCACATATTACAGTTACAATGAATTTCTCATGGAGGTACTTCTGCAAATCTTTCCTGTGCAAGAGTTGGTCGAATTCCTAGAAGCAAGTGAAGTTGCGCGTCCTGTGACTATAAGAACTAACAGCCTTAAAACGAGACGGCGAGATTTAGCCCAAGCTCTCATCAACAGAGGAGTAAACTTAGACCCTGTGGGTAAATGGAGCAAAGTAGGTCTTGTTGTGTACAGCTCTACTGTTCCTATTGGTGCAACTCCTGAATACTTAGCAGGTCACTACATATTGCAAGGTGCATCTAGTTTTCTGCCAGTCATGGCTGTAGCCCCACAAGAGAATGAGAGGATATTGGACATGTGTGCAGCTCCAGGTGGCAAGGCCTCACACATCGCAGCCATTATGAAGAATACGGGCACATTATTTGCAAATGACGCTAATAAAGAAAGGACGAAAGCTGTTGTTGGTAACTTGCACAGGTTGGGTGTTGTAAATGCAATTTTAACTAACCATGATGGTAGAGAGTTTCCTGATGTAATGAAAGGTTTTGATAGAGTGTTATTAGATGCTCCTTGTACTGGTACAGGAGTCATTGCCAAGGATCCCAGTGTAAAGACTACTAAAGATCAGAAAGATATTCAGAGGTGTTTCAACATTCAAAGACAACTTCTTCTTGCTGCTATAGACTGTTGCAGCGCTAAGTCTAGCACTGGTGGCTACATTGTGTATTCTACCTGTTCGATTCTTCCAGAAGAAAATGAATGGGTGGTGAATTATGCACTAAAGCGCAGGAATGTGAAGCTGGTGCCAACAGGACTTGACTTTGGCACTGAAGGATTTGTGAAGTACAGACATCATCGTTTCCATCCATCATTGAAACTAACCAGAAGGTTTTACCCTCACACACATAATATGGATGGTTTTTTTGTGGCTAAGTTCAAGAAGTTTTCCAATGTTATTGTGAGTACACATACAAATAATACTATTTAACTTTTACTGGTGTATAAACTGTATATATTTACTTACATTTATTTAATGTTTCAGCCGGAGCCATTTAAAGACGAAGATGACGAAGAAATTGACCCTAACTCTACAGAAGAACCTAAAGAAAATGGAGACGTTGAGTCGGATGGAGAAAAGTCGCAAACACAAAATAAGAAACAGGCCCCCGTAAAACGATCAGCTCCATCGGACAATGGTCAGCCACAGAAGAAGAAAGCCAAGTCGAATGCACAAACAAAGTAAGCTTGCAGAGGTTTAAAATCAAGCTATTTGGTTTTCTCAATAAAACTGATTTACAAAAATAATTCAAAATCCAACATAAAATTAAAGAAAAAACAAAATGTTGACAAAAAACTAGCTGATGAAGAAATGCAATTGAATATTGCCAAACAAGATGTATTTGCATTCCCATCTGAAGAGGAATTAAACAATCCAGCAAGTCTCCAAGACGTTCATCAAATAATCAAAGATGTTGTAACAGTAATGGGAGACTTCAGTCGTTTAAAGGAAGATGGTAGATCCCGCTGTGAATATACTGATCTACTTCTAAAAGATCTTTGCACATATTACAGTTACAATGAATTTCTCATGGAGGTACTTCTGCAAATCTTTCCTGTGCAAGAGTTGGTCGAATTCCTAGAAGCAAGTGAAGTTGCGCGTCCTGTGACTATAAGAACTAACAGCCTTAAAACGAGACGGCGAGATTTAGCCCAAGCTCTCATCAACAGAGGAGTAAACTTAGACCCTGTGGGTAAATGGAGCAAAGTAGGTCTTGTTGTGTACAGCTCTACTGTTCCTATTGGTGCAACTCCTGAATACTTAGCAGGTCACTACATATTGCAAGGTGCATCTAGTTTTCTGCCAGTCATGGCTTTAGCCCCACAAGAGAATGAGAGGATATTGGACATGTGTGCAGCTCCAGGTGGCAAGGCCTCACACATCGCAGCCATTATGAAGAATACGGGCACATTATTTGCAAATGACGCTAATAAAGAAAGGACGAAAGCTGTTGTTGGTAACTTGCACAGGTTGGGTGTTGTAAATGCAATTTTAACTAACCATGATGGTAGAGAGTTTCCTGATGTAATGAAAGGTTTTGATAGAGTGTTATTGGATGCTCCTTGTACTGGTACAGGAGTCATTGCCAAGGATCCCAGTGTAAAGACTACTAAAGATCAGAAAGATATTCAGAGGTGTTTCAACATTCAAAGACAACTTCTTCTTGCTGCTATAGACTGTTGCAGCGCTAAGTCTAGCACTGGTGGCTACATTGTGTATTCTACCTGTTCGATTCTTCCAGAAGAAAATGAATGGGTGGTGAATTATGCACTAAAGCGCAGGAATGTGAAGCTGGTGCCAACAGGACTTGACTTTGGCACTGAAGGATTTGTGAAGTACAGGCATCATCGTTTCCATCCATCATTGAAACTAACCAGAAGGTTTTACCCTCACACACATAATATGGATGGCTTTTTTGTGGCTAAGTTCAAGAAGTTTTCCAATGTTATTGTGAGTACACATACAAATACCCGCAAAAAATGACAGACAGTTTTGTATCGGGAAAAAACGCTATGGCTACTCCCCTCCGGCACGCCGGTGGTCCGTGTTGCTCTATGCCACAGAGTACATGACTGTAACCTTAACCTTAGTTTTGAGAACACGTGTGGTAATTTTGAAATCGTGCATGCTGAGCTAGAGTTATAATCAAGTTTTTGGTGCAACTAATATAAAACTGGGACCTAATACTGGAATTAGAATCAAACATAGTAATAATTCTAATCATATATGGGTCGTAAGGCAAAATTCGATGAAACTAAGAAAGTGAAGAAAGGACCCGGTAGAAAATCTCGCAAGCAGCCTGCTCCCGTGTTTAAAAAAGAACTGCGTAAGTAAACCTACTTGAAATGTTTGTTTTCACATTCGCCAGGAATGAGTTATACTGTAGAAACCACAAACCTCTAGGTTTTATTTGGCATCAAGATAAACCACTGTTTACTAATGTAATGCCTTAAGCCTAAGCCTTGCCCATTCCTAGAATTGCATGGGATGTTATTTTACAATAGAGTACTTAAAGTTATTTATGTTCTAATCTCTTGTTCTACGCATCTGTTTGCTGAGTTGTGATGAACACACAATGTCACATGTACTATTATTTTGTAAGACAAACTTATTTTTTACACAAGATACACATAGAATAAAATATTCCTACTTTATGTTCACCATAAAAATTAATTAGGTGCACCTAAAAAGCTGCATAAGTGGTTGCATGGGGTGCATAGCACCCCAAATAAGTTTATGAAATGAATACGAAATAAATGTAAAATCAGACTTTTATAAATGAGACCACTTAAACATACATATTAATCAACTTTTAAACCTCTTTAATATTATAATTAGTACCTAAAAAAATAACAAGATATAAATAATAGTTTTCTTCATTACAATTTTGGCAGACTATAATCATAAGGTCATTGCACACATTTTCATAAGTCACCTGTCATACAGTCATACACCCCAAACATGCTCACCAAGACCTACCGTTCACGACCGAGCGACGCTCGCAACTCAACTGTGAATGTGACAGCACACTGAATTTGTTTTTTTTTAAGCTATGAACCTGGAAACATGTGTTGGGGTGTATGACACCCCATGCAACCAATTAAGGGTCAACACACAATGTGTTGTAAGCATGTGAAATTTACAAACATGAAAGAACATTGTTTGAATTCTCATTGTTACACTGTTTTTATTGCAGTAGAAGATGACACTGTAGAAAAGAAGCTAACTCATCGGCAGAAGCAGAGAGCAGCTAAAAGAGCAAAGAAGAAGACAGAATTAGCAGAAAAGAGGAAAGCTTTGAAGCAAGCAAAGAAGAATGTAGCTAAGCAAACAGAGGTGGCAGTGGACGAGGAGGCTGAGAATAGCTCAGATGAAGAAACTGCTCCAGGTAAACATTTACTTCTGTTTTTTTCTTAACAGGCCACTTATGTCTTTTTAGAATTTCAAATATCTTTTTGCATTTCTCAATAAACCACATCCTGCACATCCTTTCTTCATTAAAGCTGTTATGCTATGGGCGTGGCACAAAAGTAAACTATAAAATGTTACATTTTATTAATATTTTTCATGTATGTATTTAAAAATGAATACTTTTACCTAAATAAATCAGGGGTACCAACTTCTCCAACTACTCCGTGGGTGCTAAGGTGGCTACTATCATAGCCATTACTAAGATTTAACATGTCGGATACTAAAAATAAAATCCAACATATCCAACATAGGATGCTAAAATTTTCTAGCTTGCTATGTTCGCTTTTGCATTCCGGACTCTATTAATTCTGTGTTTCTATATAACAAACAAATACACTATCCGAAATCGTAAAATTTTGAAGCTTGATTTGCTCGCTCTAGCATAAAGTTGATATCTTTTTGGATATTTATTTATTTGTTGGTCAGTGCGCATTTATCTTCCCGAACTTTGCCAGTTTTTTAAAATGAATCAAGATACATATGGGTATAAGAGCTGTACACCCACAGAATTTTGTGTCTAACCTACTACTACTTAATAGATTAAAACAAAAAAATCCTTTAATTTATAACAGGTTACACTGATGACAACAAAGAATGGTTGAAACCTAAACAAAAGAAAAAAGAGCAGAAAAGTAAATCTAAAAAGGATGACTCGGAATCTGAAGAAGAGGATGACAGTGGCCATGAGGATGAAGATGATGATGAAGGGTCAGAAGTGGAAGAAGATTCTGAAGATGAAAGTCCAGCAAAGAAGAAAGCTGGTGGAGAAAAGTATAAGGTTAGCATTTGACATTCAAACAAAAACAGTATCTACCTATTAACTTTTTTTTAAGCCATACTGTGCAAGTGAATGGACAGCATGTTTATTTTTCTTTCTGTTTTGTTTTCTTCTACATCCTATACAGTGTTTCTGATGCTGCAATAAGTGTGTTCACCTACAGCTGGGCCCAGACAATGTAATTAAATGTGCTATCGAAACAAATAGAAGAAGAACCATACTGTTATAACTTTTAGCTTGATTTGAATTTATACTATTGAAATGTTAATTGATACTTCAACTAGATATCATAATGCGACTTTTATTACTTACAGGTTGGTACTTTGGATGATTTATTTAAAGATTCTGACAATGAAAATGGAGATGCGTCATCAGAAGATGAAGATGCGGATAGCAGTGGCAAATTAGATTATGATTCTGACTCAAGTGGCGGCGATAAAGATAGCAACGATGATGATGAAGACGATGACATGTTGCCCATAGAAAAGGCCAACATAAAATTAAAGAAAAAACAAAAAGTTGACAAAAAACTAGCTGATGAAGAAATGCAATTGAATATTGCCAAACAAGATGTATTTGCATTCCCATCTGAAGAGGAATTAAACAATCCAGCAAGTCTCCAAGACGTTCATCAAAGAATCAAAGATGTTGTAACAGTATTGGGAGACTTCAGTTGTTTAAAGGAAGATGGTTGATCCCGCTGTGAATATACTGATCTACTTCTAAAAGATCTTTGCACATATTACAGTTACAATGAATTTCTCATGGAGGTACTTCTGCAAATCTTTCCTGTGCAAGAGTTGGTCGAATTCCTAGAAGCAAGTGAAGTTGCGCGTCCTGTGACTATAAGAACTAACAGCCTTAAAACGAGACGGCGAGATTTAGCCCAAGCTCTCATCAACAGAGGAGTAAACTTAGACCCTGTGGGTAAATGGAGCAAAGTAGGTCTTGTTGTGTACAGCTCTACTGTTCCTATTGGTGCAACTCCTGAATACTTAGCAGGTCACTACATATTGCAAGGTGCATCTAGTTTTCTGCCAGTCATGGCTTTAGCCCCACAAGAGAATGAGAGGATATTGGACATGTGTGCAGCTCCAGGTGGCAAGGCCTCACACATCGCAGCCATTATGAAGAATACGGGCACATTATTTGCAAATGACGCTAATAAAGAAAGGACGAAAGCTGTTGTTGGTAACTTGCACAGGTTGGGTGTTGTAAATGCAATTTTAACTAACCATGATGGTAGAGAGTTTCCTGATGTAATGAAAGGTTTTGATAGAGTGTTATTGGATGCTCCTTGTACTGGTACAGGAGTCATTGCCAAGGATCCCAGTGTAAAGACTACTAAAGATCAGAAAGATATTCAGAGGTGTTTCAACATTCAAAGACAACTTCTTCTTGCTGCTATAGACTGTTGCAGCGCTAAGTCTAGCACTGGTGGCTACATTGTGTATTCTACCTGTTCGATTCTTCCAGAAGAAAATGAATGGGTGGTGAATTATGCACTAAAGCGCAGCAATGTGAAGCTGGTGCCAACAGGACTTGACTTTGACACTGAAGGATTTGTGAAGTACAGGCATCATCGTTTCCATCCATCATTGAAACTAACCAGAAGGTTTTACCCTCACACACATAATATGGATGGCTTTTTTGTGGCTAAGTTCAAGAAGTTTTCCAATGCTATTGTGAGTACACATACAAATAATACTATTTAACTTTTACTGGTGTATAAACTGTATATATTTACATACATTTATTTAATGTTTCAGCCGGAGCCATTTAAAGACGAAGATAACGAAGAAATTGACCCTAACTCTACAGAAGAACCTAAAGAAAATGGAGACGTTGAGTCGGATGGAGAAAAGTCGCAAACACAAAATAAGAAACAGGCCCCCGTAAAACGATCAGCTCCATCGGACAATGGTCAGCCACAGAAGAAGAAAGCCAAGTCGAATGCACAAACAAAGAAAGCTTGCATAGGTTTAAAATCAAGCTATTTGGTTTTCTCAATAAAACTGCTTTACAAAAATAATTCAAAATCTTTAACATATATTCATTCTTAAGCTTTTTCCTCATGGGGCAAGCCAGAAACTACAGAATGCCACACGACCTTTACGCTCATACATCTACACCCTGATTGCGTAGCTTTATTTATTTATTATATACTTTATTGTACACCACAAAAATATATATACAGGACAAACAATCATAAAATTAAGTGTACAATATTATGCGGTCTTATCGCACAAGGGCAATCTCTCGCGCACGCATCATTTTGTCAATTCAACCATACTCATTGCGTGTTTTACGCTGTCAAGTAGACATATCGTCGGTGCGCGTGCGAAGCCGCGTAACAGCAGTTTGTTAATACCGCGTAACAACAAAAGGTGCAAAATTGAAATATCGCGCCAACAGATTCGAATCCGCGTTGAGAATCTGTTGGCGCGATATTTCAATTTTGCACCTTTTGTTGTTACGCGGTATTAACAAACTGCTGTTACGCGGCTTCGCACGCGCACCGACGATATTTAAAAAAATATGACTAGCAAAGAACACGCACGCGCGTTCTTTTAGCTCTCAAAAAGTTATTCAATTAGGGAAATGACAAACGATTAGTTCCGTTTTTGGCCACGCGCCAACTTAACTTGCGCGCACTCTATCTCTAGTACTTACAAACTCTCTGATCAAAACAATACGGCATCTTGTTTTGGAAAATTGAGGTTGACATTAGTATTGCATTGCCATATAAAAAGTTTGCAAATAATTCGAATTTCGAATGTCTACTTTCGTTTGCCAGACTCTATACGCAAAACTAACTGGCGTGGCCCGTGGGTGCGTGTGACGCGGATTTATTAAAATTAGATAATACAAGTACTCCGAGTCGAAGGAACGGTTTTTTTTGCGGGCTTTTTGTATTGTGTTTGAGTGGATGTTTTAATTGTTTTGATCTAAAATTGGTGTAGTTTTGTGGAATTTGTTAAAGTGGAATCAATTTGTGAAAGTAGAAACAGACGCGATTTTGGTGAAGTGGAGCTGAGGTAATTGTAGTATTGATTCCATCAGTAAAACTTGCCGTAAAGAATCGGCATTATTAGACATAAAAAAAAAACAAGTCGGCACTTGATATAATTGCTTTTGCCTGGCTTTTGCCGTCAAATATTCCAAAAATATAGCTCATCCTTATTCTAATGCAAAACAAGTTATTGTTTAGAAAAGTGGGGTTATCAAAAATCAAGCAAAGGCCGCAGTAGCCAGCTCACAAAAAAATAATATCGAAATTTTTCTACTGTGAACCTCGGCTTTTGGCGGGATTTTTTCGAGTGAAGTTCAGCGGCTGTTAATATTAATTGCAAATTGATTCCTTGTAGATATTGTGATATAAAATTAGTAGTTTTGTGTCTCAACTGTCTACGCAACTAGACAATATGTGAAATCATTGACAGAAGCGATCTCAGGATAGTGGAGCGGAGAATTTTATTGTAGTGTTGATTAACTCCGCAAAGCTTGAAAACTACTGTGATTGAACCTGTCAGCCTGTCACTCTGTCTGTGACTCTGTGTCTGTCAGTCAGTGTCGCTTGGTGTCGCTGTCGTGCATGTTGTCATGTCATAGTTGTCAACTGTAACCACAGAGTCATAGAGCAACACGGACCACCGGCGGACCGGAGGGGAGTAGCCATACGCAGGCATTCCCCTCTGTCAAAGTACAAGTCCACGTGGTCCTATGCGTACAATAAAACTAGTTGCAGCCGCACTGCTCAGTAGACTAAATCTAGTTGCGCGACTGAATCTACGTCCTAAAAAAATGCCGAATTGTTCTGTTTTTTGCTGCAAAAAGAGATCTGCCACGTCAAATTTACAATAAGATGGCGTTATCTTTCAGTAAGCAATTTTTTATCACAATATTACTATTTACTTCTATAAAACTTAAAAATTACATTATTATCGGTCGGTGACGTTTCGGATTTGTTTACCAACACAGGCCGCTCGCCCTCATACAATATGCGGATCGGTCGAGCAACTGATCCGAGTCTGTTTCCGAGTAGTCGCCTGTCACCGAGCGATAGTGTTGTTACCGGTTTGTTTGTAGATAGTTATCGATAAAAATGGTCAAGGCAAAGGAGTCTATATCCATACAGAGACATTTTTGAGATTGAGTTTTCTGATTTATTTATTGTAAGCATTATTTTAATATACAGACACAACTCACAACCACATGACAGTCCGAATGGTGATAGACGATTCGGGTACTTTGTTTATGGTTTTGATTTATTAACAAATAATACAGATGAAGCAACAGATGTCCTAGTATTTCTATTACATACATACATAAACTCACGCATTTTTCCTATGGGGGTAGGCAGAAACTACAGAACCTCACCTGCTACGATCCTTACATACTTCTTTTGCTTCACACACATTCATACATCTAGTCATACACACACGACGGTTATGGGTACTGCGCACTTGGCCTTTCTGAAGAACATCACCTATAAGGTCTATGTATGTCTTTCTAGGGCGTCCCCTCCCGGCGTTTCCATTCACGTCTGCCTTGTAAATACCTTTCGTAAGTCGACTTTCATTCATCCTCTCAACATGGCCAAACCATCTTAACATACCCTTTTCAATTTTAGTCACTACATCCTCTTTTAAACCACAACGTTGCCTTATTACCTCATTCCTCAATCTATCAGTTAAAGTTACACCACACATACTCCGCAAGGAGCGCATTTCTACTGCATTAATCCTACTTTCATGTCTTTTTTGCCATACCCAGCCTTCACTTCCATACATAAGTGTAGGCACCAGCACGCTGTTGTGAACGGCGAGTCGAGCCTCCGGAGACATCGACTTGTTGATCACAACTGCATGCATAGCACCATTCACTTTATTCCCTGCATTCACTCTCCTTTCCACATCCTCTTCAATCTTTCCATCCCTTGTGAACATACTTCCCAGATATACAAACTCGTTCACTTGCTCCACACTCTTATCATTTATTTTCACTTCACACTTCGATACATTTTCTTCTCTTTCAAACACCATTACCTTAGTCTTGTTCACATTTATACTCATCCCTTTTAACTTAAAAGCTTCATTCATCACAGTCACCATGTCTTGCAACTGTTCTGCTGACGATGCAAGTAGAACTTGATCATCTGCATAGAGAAGGCATTTGACAGGCAACTCATTCATCCTCAATCCACACTCATGCTCTTTCAAACCTATCAGACAACTATCCATGTACAAGTTGAACAACCACGGTGACGCTACACAGCTATTTCTATTAGTAGGCATTAATACTCCATGGAAAGTCCCAAACGGATATTTTTTTGTTAAAGGCACAAGTGCTAAGTTACAAGCTCAGCTTGTACCTAAAGCCTTTGAATTAAAACATGAAACTGGAGTGGAAATAAAAGCATTAACGTGTGAAGGCGCAAAAGCAAATTTAGCGATGCTTAGTTGCAAATAAATTGCAAACTGCCAAACTAGAAAAAAAAAAAAATTGATTCACTACGATACACAGGTTTTTGGGCATTTTGATCTGTATTGAGAGTACCAAGTCTATCTTCCAAGATATAATACAAAACCAACAAAATTACCTGAAATGTATGCCACTCCACAGGATAAGTCAAGATCACATCGAACTCTTTTTTCGATTGTAAGAAGTCATGTTGGTTGTTGCGATAATCCCTCAAGCTCTCTCAGTTTGAAGCAATTTAATAAGAAAAACTTGTTGATACAGAATTAACACAAACTGGAAGCGGCACAAACTGTATTCCATTGGAAAAAAAATTGATACTAAATTGCACATCAAGAAGAGAAGAAGTCAATTTTACCAATTTTATTAACAATTTAATTGATGAGATTGAAGCTCTAACTTTTATATCCCCTTTTGCCGAGAAAGTTGTAGAATACATAGCTGGATTTGTTATTTCCTCAAAATCAAAAAAAAAATGCAATACGTGCATTTAAGTGACGACAATAAACCTACACGATCTTGTACTACACATGAAATCGTGACACATGCCTTAAAAAAGTTTTTTGGCAAAGACTTGTTTTCCTCTATTAGTTACCATTTACACAAAAATGATTTTACAAATCATAATTTGGAACTGGCAATATTAATAATGGAAAAATATACTGCTACAAGAATTTCGTTCTTAATGAAAAAAGCAAACCCACAAAAATGTATTCGTCATATTTATACAAAACTAATCTAGTGATAGATACAACTATCTCTGGTTTTTAAAATTAACATTAAGTTTATTTGTTAGATGATAATTATTGTAGTTCATAATAAATAAAGTCAATCTTTATAACACTAACTAACTTTGTATCACTTCTTAAACCGTATATCCCGAACCGAGTTCTTGAATTTATCGATAATGCGTATCGACAGTAGTTACAACCACGGCTGTAAGCAACTTGTCAGTGTAGTTGCGTCATCTCATTATACTGTCATGACACAGAATGTATCCATGTGTGTGTAAAATTGTTAGCGTATTTTTTAATTTTTATGTGTGAGTTTCGTAGTAACAGACCATTATTTTTGTGTGAGAATTTGTTAAAGTGTGGGTAGAGCAGATTTCCCCCCGCAAAAAATGACAGACAGTTTTGTATCGGGAAAAAACGCTATGGCTACTCCCCTCCGGCACGCCGGTGGTCCGTGTTGCTCTATGCCACAGAGTACATGACTGTAACCTTAACCTTAGTTTTGAGAACACGTGTTGTAATTTTGAAATCGTGCATGCTGAGCTAGAGTTATAATCAAGTTTTTGGTGCAACTAATATAAAACTGGGACCTAATACTGGAATTAGAATCAAACATAGTAATAATTCTAATCATATATCATGGGTCGTAAGGCAAAATTCGATGAAACTAAGAAAGTGAAGAAAGGACCCGGTAGAAAATCTCGCAAGCAGCCTGCTCCCGTGTTTAAAAAAGAACTGCGTAAGTAAACCTACTTGAAATGTTTGTTTTCACATTCGCCAGGAATGAGTTATACTGTAGAAACCACAAACCTCTAGGTTTTATTTGGCATCAAGATAAACCACTGTTTACTAATGTAATGCCTTAAGCCTAAGCCTTGCCCATTCCTAGAATTGCATGGGATGTTATTTTACAATAGAGTACTTAAAGTTATTTATGTTCTAATCTCTTGTTCTACGCATCTGTTTGCTGAGTTGTGATGAACACACAATGTCACATGTACTATTATTTTGTAAGACAAACTTATTTTTTACACAAGATACGCATAGAATAAAATATTCCTACTTTATGTTCACCATAAAAATTAATTAGGTGCACCTAAAAAGCTGCATAAGTGGTTGCATGGGGTGCATAGCACCCCAAATAAGTTTATGAAATGAATACGAAATAAATGTAAAATCAGACTTTTATAAATGAGACCACTTGAACATACATATTAATCAACTTTTAAACCTCTTTAATATTATAATTAGTACCTAAAAAAATAACAAGATATAAATAATAGTTTTCTTCATTACAATTTTGGCAGACTATAATCATAAGGTCATTGCACACATTTTCATAAGTCACCTGTCATACAGTCATACACCCCAAACATGCTCACCAAGACCTACCGTTCACGACCGAGCGACGCTCGCAACTCAACTGTGAATGTGACAGCACACTGAATTTGTTTTTTTTTAAGCTATGAACCTGGAAACATGTGTTGGGGTGTATGACACCCCATGCAACCAATTAAGGGTCAACACACAATGTGTTGTAAGCATGTGAAATTTACAAACATGAAAGAACATTGTTTGAATTCTCATTGTTACACTGTTTTTATTGCAGTAGAAGATGACACTGTAGAAAAGAAGCTAACTCATCGGCAGAAGCAGAGAGCAGCTAAAAGAGCAAAGAAGAAGACAGAATTAGCAGAAAAGAGGAAAGCTTTGAAGCAAGCAAAGAAGAATGTAGCTAAGCAAACAGAGGTGGCAGTGGACGAGGAGGCTGAGAATAGCTCAGATGAAGAAACTGCTCCAGGTAAACATTTACTTCTGTTTTTTTCTTAACAGGCCACTTATGTCTTTTTAGAATTTCAAATATCTTTTTGCATTTCTCAAAAAACCACATCCTGCACATCCTTTCTTCATTAAAGCTGTTATGCTATGGGCGTGGCACAAAAGTAAACTATAAAATGTTACATTTTATTAATATTTTTCATGTATGTATTTGAAAATGAATACTTGTACCTAAATAAATCAGGGGTACCAACTTCTCCAACTACTCCGTGGGTGCTAAGGTGGCTACTATCATAGCCATTACTAAGATTTAACATGTCGGATACTAAAAATAAAATCCAACATATCCAACATAGGATGCTAAAATTTTCTAGCTTGCTATGTTCGCTTTTGCATTCCGGACTCTATTAATTCTGTGTTTCTATGTAACAAACAAATACACTATCCGAAATCGTAAAATTTTGAAGCTTGATTTGCTCGCTCTAGCATAAAGTTGATATCTTTTTGGATATTTATTTATTTGATGGTCAGTGCGCATTTATCTTCCCGAACTTTGCCAGTTTTTTAAAATGAATCAAGATACATATGGGTATAAGAGCTGTACACCCACAGAATTTTGTGTCTAACCTACTACTACTTAATAGATTAAAACAAAAAAATCCTTTAATTTATAACAGGTTACACTGATGACAACAAAGAATGGTTGAAACCTAAACAAAAGAAAAAAGAGCAGAAAAGTAAATCTAAAAAGGATGACTCGGAATCTGAAGAAGAGGATGACAGTGGCCATGAGGATGAAGATGATGATGAAGGGTCAGAAGTGGAAGAAGATTCTGAAGATGAAAGTCCAGCAAAGAAGAAAGCTGGTGGAGAAAAGTATAAGGTTAGCATTTGACATTCAAACAAAAACAGTATCTACCTATTAACTTTTTTTTAAGCCATACTGTGCAAGTGAATGGACAGCATGTTATTTTTCTTTCTGTTTTGTTTTCTTCTACATCCTATACAGTGTTTCTGATGCTGCAATAAGTGTGTTCACCTACAGCTGGGCCCAGACAATGTAATTAAATGTGCTATCGAAACAAATAGAAGAAGAACCATACTGTTATAACTTTTAGCTTGATTTGAATTTATACTATTGAAATGTTAATTGATACTTCAACTAGATATCATAATGCGACTTTTATTACTTACAGGTTGGTACTTTGGATGATTTATTTAAAGATTCTGACAATGAAAATGGAGATGCGTCATCAGAAGATGAAGATGCGGATAGCAGTGGCAAATTAGATTATGATTCTGACTCAAGTGGCGGCGATAAAGATAGCAACGATGATGATGAAGACGATGACATGTTGCCCATAGAAAAGGCCAACATAAAATTAAAGAAAAAACAAAAAGTTGACAAAAAACTAGCTGATGAAGAAATGCAATTGAATATTGCCAAACAAGATGTATTTGCATTCCCATCTGAAGAGGAATTAAACAATCCAGCAAGTCTCCAAGACGTTCATCAAAGAATCAAAGATGTTGTAACAGTATTGGGAGACTTCAGTCGTTTAAAGGAAGATGGTAGATCCCGCTGTGAATATACTGATCTACTTCTAAAAGATCTTTGCACATATTACAGTTACAATGAATTTCTCATGGAGGTACTTCTGCAAATCTTTCCTGTGCAAGAGTTGGTCGAATTCCTAGAAGCAAGTGAAGTTGCGCGTCCTGTGACTATAAGAACTAACAGCCTTAAAACGAGACGGCGAGATTTAGCCCAAGCTCTCATCAACAGAGGAGTAAACTTAGACCCTGTGGGTAAATGGAGCAAAGTAGGTCTTGTTGTGTACAGCTCTACTGTTCCTATTGGTGCAACTCCTGAATACTTAGCAGGTCACTACATATTGCAAGGTGCATCTAGTTTTCTGCCAGTCATGGCTGTAGCCCCACAAGAGAATGAGAGGATATTGGACATGTGTGCAGCTCCAGGTGGCAAGGCCTCACACATCGCAGCCATTATGAAGAATACGGGCACATTATTTGCAAATGACGCTAATAAAGAAAGGACGAAAGCTGTTGTTGGTAACTTGCACAGGTTGGGTGTTGTAAATGCAATTTTAACTAACCATGATGGTAGAGAGTTTCCTGATGTAATGAAAGGTTTTGATAGAGTGTTATTAGATGCTCCTTGTACTGGTACAGGAGTCATTGCCAAGGATCCCAGTGTAAAGACTACTAAAGATCAGAAAGATATTCAGAGGTGTTTCAACATTCAAAGACAACTTCTTCTTGCTGCTATAGACTGTTGCAGCGCTAAGTCTAGCACTGGTGGCTACATTGTGTATTCTACCTGTTCGATTCTTCCAGAAGAAAATGAATGGGTGGTGAATTATGCACTAAAGCGCAGGAATGTGAAGCTGGTGCCAACAGGACTTGACTTTGGCACTGAAGGATTTGTGAAGTACAGACATCATCGTTTCCATCCATCATTGAAACTAACCAGAAGGTTTTACCCTCACACACATAATATGGATGGTTTTTTTGTGGCTAAGTTCAAGAAGTTTTCCAATGTTATTGTGAGTACACATACAAATAATACTATTTAACTTTTACTGGTGTATAAACTGTATATATTTACTTACATTTATTTAATGTTTCAGCCGGAGCCATTTAAAGACGAAGATGACGAAGAAATTGACCCTAACTCTACAGAAGAACCTAAAGAAAATGGAGACGTTGAGTCGGATGGAGAAAAGTCGCAAACACAAAATAAGAAACAGGCCCCCGTAAAACGATCAGCTCCATCGGACAATGGTCAGCCACAGAAGAAGAAAGCCAAGTCGAATGCACAAACAAAGTAAGCTTGCAGAGGTTTAAAATCAAGCTATTTGGTTTTCTCAATAAAACTGCTTTACAAAAATAATTCAAAATCTTTAACATATATTCATTCTTAAGCTTTTTCCTCATGGGGCAAGCCAGAAACTACAGAATGCCACACGACCTTTACGCTCATACATCTACACCCTGATTGCGTAGCTTTATTTATTTATTATATACTTTATTGTACACCACAAAAATATATATACAGGACAAACAATCATAAAATTAAGTGTACAATATTATGCGGTCTTATCGCACAAGGGCAATCTCTCGCGCACGCATCATTTTGTCAATTCAACCATACTCATTGCGTGTTTTACGCTGTCAAGTAGACATATCGTCGGTGCGCGTGCGAAGCCGCGTAACAGCAGTTTGTTAATACCGCGTAACAACAAAAGGTGCAAAATTGAAATATCGCGCCAACAGATTCGAATCCGCGTTGAGAATCTGTTGGCGCGATATTTCAATTTTGCACCTTTTGTTGTTACGCGGTATTAACAAACTGCTGTTACGCGGCTTCGCACGCGCACCGACTATATTTAAAAAAATATGACTAGCAAAGAACACGCACGCGCGTTCTTTTAGCTCTCAAAAAGTTATTCAATTAGGGAAATGACAAACGATTAGTTCCGTTTTTGGCCACGCGCCAACTTAACTTGCGCGCACTCTATCTCTAGTACTTACAAACTCTCTGATCAAAACAATACGGCATCTTGTTTTGGAAAATTGAGGTTGACATTAGTATTGCATTGCCATATAAAAAGTTTGCAAATAATTCGAATTTCGAATGTCTACTTTCGTTTGCCAGACTCTATACGCAAAACTAACTGGCGTGGCCCGTGGGTGCGTGTGACGCGGATTTATTAAAATTAGATAATACAAGTACTCCGAGTCGAAGGAACGGTTTTTTTTGCGGGCTTTTTGTATTGTGTTTGAGTGGATGTTTTAATTGTTTTGATCTAAAATTGGTGTAGTTTTGTGGAATTTGTTAAAGTGGAATCAATTTGTGAAAGTAGAAACAGACGCGATTTTGGTGAAGTGGAGCTGAGGTAATTGTAGTATTGATTCCATCAGTAAAACTTGCCGTAAAGAATCGGCATTATTAGACATAAAAAAAAAAACAAGTCGGCACTTGATATAATTGCTTTTGCCTGGCTTTTGCCGTCAAATATTCCAAAAATATAGCTCATCCTTATTCTAATGCAAAACAAGTTATTGTTTAGAAAAGTGGGGTTATCAAAAATCAAGCAAAGGCCGCAGTAGCCAGCTCACAAAAAAATAATATCGAAATTTTTCTACTGTGAACCTCGGCTTTTGGCGGGATTTTTTCGAGTGAAGTTCAGCGGCTGTTAATATTAATTGCAAATTGATTCCTTGTAGACATTGTGATATAAAATTAGTAGTTTTGTGTCTCAACTGTCTACGCAACTAGACAATATGTGAAATCATTGACAGAAGCGATCTCAGGATAGTGGAGCGGAGAATTTTATTGTAGTGTTGACTACCTCCGCAAAGCTTGAAAACTACTGTGATTGAACCTGTCAGCCTGTCACTCTGTCTGTGACTCTGTGTCTGTCAGTCAGTGTCGCTTGGTGTCGCTGTCGTGCATGTTGTCATGTCATAGTTGTCAACTGTAACCACAGAGTCATAGAGCAACACGGACCATCGGCGGACCGGAGGGGAGTAGCCATACGCAGGCATTCCCCTCTGTCAAAGTACAAGTCCACGTGGTCCTATGCGTACAATAAAACTAGTTGCAGCCGCACTGCTCAGTAGACTAAATCTAGTTGCGCGACTGAATCTACGTCCTAAAAAAATGCCGAATTGTTCTGTTTTTTGCTGCAAAAAGAGATCTGCCACGTCAAATTTACAATAAGATGGCGTTATCTTTCAGTAAGCAATTTTTTATCACAATATTACTATTTACTTCTATAAAACTTAAAAATTACATTATTATCGGTCGGTGACGTTTCGGATTTGTTTACCAACACAGGCCGCTCGCCCTCATACAATATGCGGATCGGTCGAGCAACTGATCCGAGTCTGTTTCCGAGTAGTCGCCTGTCACCGAGCGATAGTGTTGTTACCGGTTTGTTTGTAGATAGTTATCGATAAAAATGGTCAAGGCAAAGGAGTCTATATCCATACAGAGACATTTTTGAGATTGAGTTTTCTGATTTATTTATTGTAAGCATTATTTTAATATACAGACACAACTCACAACCACATGACAGTCCGAATGGTGATAGACGATTCGGGTACTTTGTTTATGGTTTTGATTTATTAACAAATAATACAGATGAAGCAACAGATGTCCTAGTATTTCTATTACATACATACATAAACTCACGCATTTTTCCTATGGGGGTAGGCAGAAACTACAGAACCTCACCTGCTACGATCCTTACATACTTCTTTTGCTTCACACACATTCATACATCTAGTCATACACACACGACGGTTATGGGTACTGCGCACTTGGCCTTTCTGAAGAACATCACCTATAAGGTCTATGTATGTCTTTCTAGGGCGTCCCCTCCCGGCGTTTCCATTCACGTCTGCCTTGTAAATACCTTTCGTAAGTCGACTTTCATTCATCCTCTCAACATGGCCAAACCATCTTAACATACCCTTTTCAATTTTAGTCACTACATTCTTATTCTTATTCTTATTCTTTATTGTACAAAAAAACATAAAACATACAAATACAATAGGACCTTATTACCTCATTCCTCAATCTATCAGTTAAAGTTACACCACACATACTCCGCAAGGAGCGCATTTCTACTGCATTAATCCTACTTTCATGTCTTTTTTGCCATACCCAGCCTTCACTTCCATACATAAGTGTAGGCACCAGCACGCTGTTGTGAACGGCGAGTCGAGCCTCCGGAGACATCGACTTGTTGATCACAACTGCATGCATAGCACCATTCACTTTATTCCCTGCATTCACTCTCCTTTCCACATCCTCTTCAATCTTTCCATCCCTTGTGAACATACTTCCCAGATATACAAACTCGTTCACTTGCTCCACACTCTTATCATTTATTTTCACTTCACACTTCGATACATTTTCTTCTCTTTCAAACACCATTACCTTAGTCTTGTTCACATTTATACTCATCCCTTTTAACTTAAAAGCTTCATTCATCACAGTCACCATGTCTTGCAACTGTTCTGCTGACGATGCAAGTAGAACTTGATCATCTGCATAGAGAAGGCATTTGACAGGCAACTCATTCATCCTCAATCCACACTCATGCTCTTTCAAACCTATCAGACAACTATCCATGTACAAGTTGAACAACCACGGTGACGCTACACAGCTATTTCTATTAGTAGGCATTAATACTCCATGGAAAGTCCCAAACGGATATTTTTTTGTTAAAGGCACAAGTGCTAAGTTACAAGCTCAGCTTGTACCTAAAGCCTTTGAATTAAAACATGAAACTGGAGTGGAAATAAAAGCATTAACGTGTGAAGGCGCAAAAGCAAATTTAGCGATGCTTAGTTGCAAATAAATTGCAAACTGCCAAACTAGAAAAAAAAAAAAATTGATTCACTACGATACACAGGTTTTTGGGCATTTTGATCTGTATTGAGAGTACCAAGTCTATCTTCCAAGATATAATACAAAACCAACAAAATTACCTGAAATGTATGCCACTCCACAGGATAAGTCAAGATCACATCGAACTCTTTTTTCGATTGTAAGAAGTCATGTTGGTTGTTGCGATCCCTCAAGCTCTCTCAGTTTGAAGCAATTTAATAAGAAAAACTTGTTGATACAGAATTAACACAAACTGGAAGCGGCACAAACTGTATTCCATTGGAAAAAAAATTGATACTAAATTGCACATCAAGAAGAGAAGAAGTCAATTTTACCAATTTTATTAACAATTTAATTGATGAGATTGAAGCTCTAACTTTTATATCCCCTTTTGCCGAGAAAGTTGTAGAATACATAGCTGGATTTGTTATTTCCTCAAAATCAAAAAAAAAATGCAATACGTGCATTTAAGTGACGACAATAAACCTACACGATCTTGTACTACACATGAAATCGTGACACATGCCTTAAAAAAGTTTTTTGGCAAAGACTTGTTTTCCTCTATTAGTTACCATTTACACAAAAATGATTTTACAAATCATAATTTGGTACTGGCAATATTAATAATGGAAAAATATACTGCTACAAGAATTTCGTTCTTAATGAAAAAGCAAACCCACAAAAATGTATTCGTCATATTTATACAAAACTAATCTAGTGATAGATACAACTATCTCTGGTTTTTAAAATTAACATTAAGTTTATTTGTTAGATGATAATTATTGTAGTTCATAATAAATAAAGTCAATCTTTATAACACTAACTAACTTTGTATCACTTCTTAAACCGTATATCCCGAACCGAGTTCTTGAATTTATCGATAATGCGTATCGACAGTAGTTACAACCACGGCTGTAAGCAACTTGTCAGTGTAGTTGCGTCATCTCATTATACTGTCATGACACAGAATGTATCCATGTGTGTGTAAAATTGTTAGCGTATTTTTTAATTTTTATGTGTGAGTTTCGTAGTAACAGACCATTATTTTTGTGTGAGAATTTGTTAAAGTGTGGGTAGAGCAGATTTCCCCCCGCAAAAAATGACAGACAGTTTTGTATCGGGAAAAAACGCTATGGCTACTCCCCTCCGGCACGCCGGTGGTCCGTGTTGCTCTATGCCACAGAGTACATGACTGTAACCTTAACCTTAGTTTTGAGAACACGTGTGGTAATTTTGAAATCGTGCATGCTGAGCTAGAGTTATAATCAAGTTTTTGGTGCAACTAATATAAAACTGGGACCTAATTCTGGAATTAGAATCAAACATAGTAATAATTCTAATCATATATCATGGGTCGTAAGGCAAAATTCGATGAAACTAAGAAAGTGAAGAAAGGACCCGGTAGAAAATCTCGCAAGCAGCCTGCTCCCGTGTTTAAAAAAGAACTGCGTAAGTAAACCTACTTGAAATGTTTGTTTTCACATTCGCCAGGAATGAGTTATACTGTAGAAACCACAAACCTCTAGGTTTTATTTGGCATCAAGATAAACCACTGTTTACTAATGTAATGCCTTAAGCCTAAGCCTTGCCCATTCCTAGAATTGCATGGGATGTTATTTTACAATAGAGTACCTACTTAAAGTTATTTATGTTCTAATCTCTTGTTCTACGCATCTGTTTGCTGAGTTGTGATGAACACACAATGTCACATGTACTATTATTTTGTAAGACAAACTTATTTTTTACACAAGATACGCATAGAATAAAATATTCCTACTTTATGTTCACCATAAAAATTAATTAGGTGCACCTAAAAAGCTGCATAAGTGGTTGCATGGGGTGCATAGCACCCCAAATAAGTTTATGAAATGAATACGAAATAAATGTAAAATCAGACTTTTATAAATGAGACCACTTAAACATACATATTAATCAACTTTTAAACCTCTTTAATATTATAATTAGTACCTAAAAAAATAACAAGATATAAATAATAGTTTTCTTCATTACAATTTTGGCAGACTATAATCATAAGGTCATTGCACACATTTTCATAAGTCACCTGTCATACAGTCATACACCCCAAACATGCTCACCAAGACCTACCGTTCACGACCGAGCGACGCTCGCAACTCAACTGTGAATGTGACAGCACACTGAATTTGTTTTTTTTAAGCTATGAACCTGGAAACATGTGTTGGGGTGTATGACACCCCATGCAACCAATTAAGGGTCAACACACAATGTGTTGTAAGCATGTGAAATTTACAAACATGAAAGAACATTGTTTGAATTCTCATTGTTACACTGTTTTTATTGCAGTAGAAGATGACACTGTAGAAAAGAAGCTAACTCATCGGCAGAAGCAGAGAGCAGCTAAAAGAGCAAAGAAGAAGACAGAATTAGCAGAAAAGAGGAAAGCTTTGAAGCAAGCAAAGAAGAATGTAGCTAAGCAAACAGAGGTGGCAGTGGACGAGGAGGCTGAGAATAGCTCAGATGAAGAAACTGCTCCAGGTAAACATTTACTTCTGTTTTTTTCTTAACAGGCCACTTATGTCTTTTTAGAATTTCAAATATCTTTTTGCATTTCTCAAAAAACCACATCCTGCACATCCTTTCTTCATTAAAGCTGTTATGCTATGGGCGTGGCACAAAAGTAAACTATAAAATGTTACATTTTATTAATATTTTTCATGTATGTATTTGAAAATGAATACTTGTACCTAAATAAATCAGGGGTACCAACTTCTCCAACTACTCCGTGGGTGCTAAGGTGGCTACTATCATAGCCATTACTAAGATTTAACATGTCGGATACTAAAAATAAAATCCAACATATCCAACATAGGATGCTAAAATTTTCTAGCTTGCTATGTTCGCTTTTGCATTCCGGACTCTATTAATTCTGTGTTTCTATGTAACAAACAAATACACTATCCGAAATCGTAAAATTTTGAAGCTTGATTTGCTCGCTCTAGCATAAAGTTGATATCTTTTTGGATATTTATTTATTTGTTGGTCAGTGCGCATTTATCTTCCCGAACTTTGCCAGTTTTTTAAAATGAATCAAGATACATATGGGTATAAGAGCTGTACACCCACAGAATTTTGTGTCTAACCTACTACTACTTAATAGATTAAAACAAAAAAATCCTTTAATTTATAACAGGTTACACTGATGACAACAAAGAATGGTTGAAACCTAAACAAAAGAAAAAAGAGCAGAAAAGTAAATCTAAAAAGGATGACTCGGAATCTGAAGAAGAGGATGACAGTGGCCATGAGGATGAAGATGATGATGAAGGGTCAGAAGTGGAAGAAGATTCTGAAGATGAAAGTCCAGCAAAGAAGAAAGCTGGTGGAGAAAAGTATAAGGTTAGCATTTGACATTCAAACAAAAACAGTATCTACCTATTAACTTTTTTTTAAGCCATACTGTGCAAGTGAATGGACAGCATGTTTATTTTTCTTTCTGTTTTGTTTTCTTCTACATCCTATACAGTGTTTCTGATGCTGCAATAAGTGTGTTCACCTACAGCTGGGCCCAGACAATGTAATTAAATGTGCTATCGAAACAAATAGAAGAAGAACCATACTGTTATAACTTTTAGCTTGATTTGAATTTATACTATTGAAATGTTAATTGATACTTCAACTAGATATCATAATGCGACTTTTATTACTTACAGGTTGGTACTTTGGATGATTTATTTAAAGATTCTGACAATGAAAATGGAGATGCGTCATCAGAAGATGAAGATGCGGATAGCAGTGGCAAATTAGATTATGATTCTGACTCAAGTGGCGGCGATAAAGATAGCAACGATGATGATGAAGACGATGACATGTTGCCCATAGAAAAGGCCAACATAAAATTAAAGAAAAAACAAAAAGTTGACAAAAAACTAGCTGATGAAGAAATGCAATTGAATATTGCCAAACAAGATGTATTTGCATTCCCATCTGAAGAGGAATTAAACAATCCAGCAAGTCTCCAAGACGTTCATCAAAGAATCAAAGATGTTGTAACAGTATTGGGAGACTTCAGTCGTTTAAAGGAAGATGGTAGATCCCGCTGTGAATATACTGATCTACTTCTAAAAGATCTTTGCACATATTACAGTTACAATGAATTTCTCATGGAGGTACTTCTGCAAATCTTTCCTGTGCAAGAGTTGGTCGAATTCCTAGAAGCAAGTGAAGTTGCGCGTCCTGTGACTATAAGAACTAACAGCCTTAAAACGAGACGGCGAGATTTAGCCCAAGCTCTCATCAACAGAGGAGTAAACTTAGACCCTGTGGGTAAATGGAGCAAAGTAGGTCTTGTTGTGTACAGCTCTACTGTTCCTATTGGTGCAACTCCTGAATACTTAGCAGGTCACTACATATTGCAAGGTGCATCTAGTTTTCTGCCAGTCATGGCTGTAGCCCCACAAGAGAATGAGAGGATATTGGACATGTGTGCAGCTCCAGGTGGCAAGGCCTCACACATCGCAGCCATTATGAAGAATACGGGCACATTATTTGCAAATGACGCTAATAAAGAAAGGACGAAAGCTGTTGTTGGTAACTTGCACAGGTTGGGTGTTGTAAATGCAATTTTAACTAACCATGATGGTAGAGAGTTTCCTGATGTAATGAAAGGTTTTGATAGAGTGTTATTAGATGCTCCTTGTACTGGTACAGGAGTCATTGCCAAGGATCCCAGTGTAAAGACTACTAAAGATCAGAAAGATATTCAGAGGTGTTTCAACATTCAAAGACAACTTCTTCTTGCTGCTATAGACTGTTGCAGCGCTAAGTCTAGCACTGGTGGCTACATTGTGTATTCTACCTGTTCGATTCTTCCAGAAGAAAATGAATGGGTGGTGAATTATGCACTAAAGCGCAGGAATGTGAAGCTGGTGCCAACAGGACTTGACTTTGGCACTGAAGGATTTGTGAAGTACAGGCATCATCGTTTCCATCCATCATTGAAACTAACCAGAAGGTTTTACCCTCACACACATAATATGGATGGTTTTTTTGTGGCTAAGTTCAAGAAGTTTTCCAATGTTATTGTGAGTACACATACAAATAATACTATTTAACTTTTACTGGTGTATAAACTGTATATATTTACTTACATTTATTTAATGTTTCAGCCGGAGCCATTTAAAGACGAAGATGACGAAGAAATTGACCCTAACTCTACAGAAGAACCTAAAGAAAATGGAGACGTTGAGTCGGATGGAGAAAAGTCGCAAACACAAAATAAGAAACAGGCCCCCGTAAAACGATCAGCTCCATCGGACAATGGTCAGCCACAGAAGAAGAAAGCCAAGTCAAATGCACAAACAAAGTAAGCTTGCAGAGGTTTAAAATCAAGCTATTTGGTTTTCTCAATAAAACTGATTTACAAAAATAATTCAAAATCCAACATAAAATTAAAGAAAAAACAAAATGTTGACAAAAAACTAGCTGATGAAGAAATGCAATTGAATATTGCCAAACAAGATGTATTTGCGTTCCCATCTGAAGAGGAATTAAACAATCCAGCAAGTCTCCAAGACGTTCATCAAATAATCAAAGATGTTGTAACAGTATTGGGAGACTTCAGTCGTTTAAAGGAAGATGGTAGATCCCGCTGTGAATATACTGATCTACTTCTAAAAGATCTTTGCACATATTACAGTTACAATGAATTTCTCATGGAGGTACTTCTGCAAATCTTTCCTGTGCAAGAGTTGGTCGAATTCCTAGAAGCAAGTGAAGTTGCGCGTCCTGTGACTATAAGAACTAACAGCCTTAAAACGAGACGGCGAGATTTAGCCCAAGCTCTCATCAACAGAGGAGTAAACTTAGAACCTGTGGGTAAATGGAGCAAAGTAGGTCTTGTTGTGTACAGCTCTACTGTTCCTATTGGTGCAACTCCTGAATACTTAGCAGGTCACTACATATTGCAAGGTGCATCTAGTTTTCTGCCAGTCATGGCTTTAGCCCCACAAGAGAATGAGAGGATATTGGACATGTGTGCAGCTCCAGGTGGCAAGGCCTCACACATCGCAGCCATTATGAAGAATACGGGCACATTATTTGCAAATGACGCTAATAAAGAAAGGACGAAAGCTGTTGTTGGTAACTTCCACAGGTTGGGTGTTGTAAATGCAATTTTAACTAACCATGATGGTAGAGAGTTTCCTGATGTAATGAAAGGTTTTGATAGAGTGTTATTGGATGCTCCTTGTACTGGTACAGGAGTCATTGCCAAGGATCCCAGTGTAAAGACTACTAAAGATCAGAAAGATATTCAGAGGTGTTTCAACATTCAAAGACAACTTCTTCTTGCTGCTATAGACTGTTGCAGCGCTAAGTCTAGCACTGGTGGCTACATTGTGTATTCTACCTGTTCGATTCTTCCAGAAGAAAATGAATGGGTGGTGAATTATGCACTAAAGCGCAGGAATGTGAAGCTGGTGCCAACAGGACTTGACTTTGGCACTGAAGGATTTGTGAAGTACAGGCATCATCGTTTCCATCCATCATTGAAACTAACCAGAAGGTTTTACCCTCACACACATAATATGGATGGCTTTTTTGTGGCTAAGTTCAAGAAGTTTTCCAATGTTATTGTGAGTACACATACAAATACCCGCAAAAAATGACAGACAGTTTTGTATCGGGAAAAAACGCTATGGCTACTCCCCTCCGGCACGCCGGTGGTCCGTGTTGCTCTATGCCACAGAGTACATGACTGTAACCTTAACCTTAGTTTTGAGAACACGTGTGGTAATTTTGAAATCGTGCATGCTGAGCTAGAGTTATAATCAAGTTTTTGGTGCAACTAATATAAAACTGGGACCTAATACTGGAATTAGAATCAAACATAGTAATAATTCTAATCATATATCATGGGTCGTAAGGCAAAATTCGATGAAACTAAGAAAGTGAAGAAAGGACCCGGTAGAAAATCTCGCAAGCAGCCTGCTCCCGTGTTTAAAAAAGAACTGCGTAAGTAAACCTACTTGAAATGTTTGTTTTCACATTCGCCAGGAATGAGTTATACTGTAGAAACCACAAACCTCTAGGTTTTATTTGGCATCAAGATAAACCACTGTTTACTAATGTAATGCCTTAAGCCTAAGCCTTGCCCATTCCTAGAATTGCATGGGATGTTATTTTACAATAGAGTACTTAAAGTTATTTATGTTCTAATCTCTTGTTCTACGCATCTGTTTGCTGAGTTGTGATGAACACACAATGTCACATGTACTATTATTTTGTAAGACAAACTTATTTTTTACACAAGATACACATAGAATAAAATATTCCTACTTTATGTTCACCATAAAAATTAATTAGGTGCACCTAAAAAGCTGCATAAGTGGTTGCATGGGGTGCATAGCACCCCAAATAAGTTTATGAAATGAATACGAAATAAATGTAAAATCAGACTTTTATAAATGAGACCACTTAAACATACATATTAATCAACTTTTAAACCTCTTTAATATTATAATTAGTACCTAAAAAAATAACAAGATATAAATAATAGTTTTCTTCATTACAATTTTGGCAGACTATAATCATAAGGTCATTGCACACATTTTCATAAGTCACCTGTCATACAGTCATACACCCCAAACATGCTCACCAAGACCTACCGTTCACGACCGAGCGACGCTCGCAACTCAACTGTGAATGTGACAGCACACTGAATTTGTTTTTTTTTAAGCTATGAACCTGGAAACATGTGTTGGGGTGTATGACACCCCATGCAACCAATTAAGGGTCAACACACAATGTGTTGTAAGCATGTGAAATTTACAAACATGAAAGAACATTGTTTGAATTCTCATTGTTACACTGTTTTTATTGCAGTAGAAGATGACACTGTAGAAAAGAAGCTAACTCATCGGCAGAAGCAGAGAGCAGCTAAAAGAGCAAAGAAGAAGACAGAATTAGCAGAAAAGAGGAAAGCTTTGAAGCAAGCAAAGAAGAATGTAGCTAAGCAAACAGAGGTGGCAGTGGACGAGGAGGCTGAGAATAGCTCAGATGAAGAAACTGCTCCAGGTAAACATTTACTTCTGTTTTTTTCTTAACAGGCCACTTATGTCTTTTTAGAATTTCAAATATCTTTTTGCATTTCTCAAAAAACCACATCCTGCACATCCTTTCTTCATTAAAGCTGTTATGCTATGGGCGTGGCACAAAAGTAAACTATAAAATGTTACATTTTATTAATATTTTTCATGTATGTATTTGAAAATGAATACTTGTACCTAAATAAATCAGGGGTACCAACTTCTCCAACTACTCCGTGGGTGCTAAGGTGGCTACTATCATAGCCATTACTAAGATTTAACATGTCGGATACTAAAAATAAAATCCAACATATCCAACATAGGATGCTAAAATTTTCTAGCTTGCTATGTTCGCTTTTGCAGTCCGGACTCTATTAATTCTGTGTTTCTATGTAACAAACAAATACACTATCCGAAATCGTAAAATTTTGAAGCTTGATTTGCTCGCTCTAGCATAAAGTTGATATCTTTTTGGATATTTATTTATTTGTTGGTCAGTGCGCATTTATCTTCCCGAACTTTGCCAGTTTTTTAAAATGAATCAAGATACATATGGGTATAAGAGCTGTACACCCACAGAATTTTGTGTCTAACCTACTACTACTTAATAGATTAAAACAAAAAAATCCTTTAATTTATAACAGGTTACACTGATGACAACAAAGAATGGTTGAAACCTAAACAAAAGAAAAAAGAGCAGAAAAGTAAATCTAAAAAGGATGACTCGGAATCTGAAGAAGAGGATGACAGTGGCCATGAGGATGAAGATGATGATGAAGGGTCAGAAGTGGAAGAAGATTCTGAAGATGAAAGTCCAGCAAAGAAGAAAGCTGGTGGAGAAAAGTATAAGGTTAGCATTTGACATTCAAACAAAAACAGTATCTACCTATTAACTTTTTTTTAAGCCATACTGTGCAAGTGAATGGACAGCATGTTTATTTTTCTTTCTGTTTTGTTTTCTTCTACATCCTATACAGTGTTTCTGATGCTGCAATAAGTGTGTTCACCTACAGCTGGGCCCAGACAATGTAATTAAATGTGCTATCGAAACAAATAGAAGAAGAACCATACTGTTATAACTTTTAGCTTGATTTGAATTTATACTATTGAAATGTTAATTGATACTTCAACTAGATATCATAATGCGACTTTTATTACTTACAGGTTGGTACTTTGGATGATTTATTTAAAGATTCTGACAATGAAAATGGAGATGCGTCATCAGAAGATGAAGATGCGGATAGCAGTGGCAAATTAGATTATGATTCTGACTCAAGTGGCGGCGATAAAGATAGCAACGATGATGATGAAGACGATGACATGTTGCCCATAGAAAAGGCCAACATAAAATTAAAGAAAAAACAAAAAGTTGACAAAAAACTAGCTGATGAAGAAATGCAATTGAATATTGCCAAACAAGATGTATTTGCATTCCCATCTGAAGAGGAATTAAACAATCCAGCAAGTCTCCAAGACGTTCATCAAAGAATCAAAGATGTTGTAACAGTATTGGGAGACTTCAGTCGTTTAAAGGAAGATGGTAGATCCCGCTGTGAATATACTGATCTACTTCTAAAAGATCTTTGCACATATTACAGTTACAATGAATTTCTCATGGAGGTACTTCTGCAAATCTTTCCTGTGCAAGAGTTGGTCGAATTCCTAGAAGCAAGTGAAGTTGCGCGTCCTGTGACTATAAGAACTAACAGCCTTATTTCCCCCCGCAAAAAATGACAGACAGTTTTGTATCGGGAAAAAACGCTATGGCTACTCCCCTCCGGCACGCCGGTGGTCCGTGTTGCTCTATGCCACAGAGTACATGACTGTAACCTTAGTTTTGAGAACACGTGTGGTAATTTTGAAATCGTGCATGCTGAGCTAGAGTTATAATCAAGTTTTTGGTGCAACTAATATAAAACTGGGACCTAATACTGGAATTAGAATCAAACATAGTAATAATTCTAATCATATATCATGGGTCGTAAGGCAAAATTCGATGAAACTAAGAAAGTGAAAAAAGGACCCGGCAGAAAATCTCGCAAGCAGCCTGCTCCCGTGTTTAAAAAAGAACTGCGTAAGTAAACCTACTTGAAATGTTTGTTTTCACATTCGCCAGGAATGAGTTATACTGTAGAAACCACAAACCTCTAGGTTTTATTTGGCATCAAGATAAACCACTTATTACTAATGTAATGCCTTAAGAGGAAATACGGGCGGAGAGACTTATGAAAAATAGGTATTTGAAAAAACTATCGCTGTCGCTCTGCGAACTGCGAGCGCGTGGCGCTCGGCCGCCTTATCCATGTGTGAGTAAGTTGACAGTGTGTGCGTGCTTCCGAAACGCTCCCGGCCGCGGCTCGCGCATTTCTTGTAATCGGGCAGTCACTCGTTACTTTTGTTGTTGTGGATTGTGGACAGATATTCAACAATATATGTTATTCTTAACAGCAAACGCAGAAAATCTTTTTTTGGACGTGACTAATAATACTGTAGTGCAATTTAATAATGTAATTGCTAAATTTATTGGCGGAAAAAGAATTAACTTTGCAGGAAGTGGCTCATATCACATCAGACAAGATGTTATGGAGTAGTAACTTCATGGAATAGCGAAGGGCTATTCATGCACGCATTCAAAAAAAAATACAGGGCTGCAGTCCGGGCCAATATACAAAAAAAAATATAGAACAAAAGCAGCGTTCGAAAAAATTCACAGAGAAATTTACCGAAAAAGGAAACTGACGTATCCCAAAGACGGAACGAGCAAAATAAAAAGAACTACATAACCTGTTAAAACTACGGTCGCTTAGAGTTGGAAGAAATATCTTCTTCCTGCCTTTGGATTTATATAAATTAAAAGAAAAATAAATTTCTTGAAAGATTGCTCTCAACTAAGTATGTTCAAAGAAAAATAGTGGGGGCCAAAGCGATAATAGCTTATGGGAAATTGAAAGACTAAAGAGGCTTACGGCATCGAATTTTGGGCGAATATGTAAGATGCGACCGAAAACATCGGTTCGCAATATATGAGAAACTTTATTATGTAACAAATTTAAAGGAACCCTGGCTACCAATTATGGCAAGGAAAAGGAATCTGAAGCGATCGATCAATTTATCAAGCACACGGGACTACAGGGATTAGAGTGTGGAATGTTTATCGCTGAAAACAAACCCTTTTTAGCGGCTAGCCCGGAAGGTCTGGTAGGTGAAGACTCGATAATAGAGGTAAACTGTCCTTATGAAATTGCAAGTATGTCACCTGAAGACGGAATTCATAAAAAATAAATGGATTTAGAGCTGTATTCAAGGGTCATCACTAATCGTCTCCGTAGACCACACACATACGCGGCAGGTTATACAGAAGACCGAAGAGTACAACCTGCCTCTCTGTTTAGCGTTTGTGAAATACGAGAAAGCCTTCGATTCGATCGACACTTGGGCTGTACTGCAGTCTCTCCAACGGTACCAAATTGACTACCGGTACATTGAAGTGTTGAAATGTTTGTATAAAAACGCTACCATGTCAGTTCGACTTCAGGATCAGACCTCGGAACACGTCCTTATGCAGCGAGGTGTTAGACAGGGAGACGTAATATCTCCAAAACTATTCACCGCTGCACTGGAGGATGCCTTCAGGGTTCTGGACCGGAAAGGGCTAGGCATAAATGTCAATGGCGAATACATCACTCACCTTCGGTTTGCCGACTATATAGTGGTCATGGCTGAGACTATGGAGGACCTCAGTACAATGCTCGATGACCTCAGTAGAGCTTCCTAAAGAATGGGTCTTAGGATGAACATGCACAAAACCAAGGTGATGTTGAATTTCCATGTTACACTCACTCCAATTAAGGTCGGATACTCTACACTCGAAGTTGTGGATGACTATGTCTACCTGGGACAAACGATCCAGTTGGGTAGGGCCAACTTCGAGAAAGAGGTCAACCGTCGAATCCGACTTGGCTGGGCAGTGTTCGGGAAGTTGCGGTATCTTCTCGTCCAACTTACTACAGTGTCTCAAGACGAAAGTCTATGACCAGTGTGTGTTGCCAGACATATGGCTCTGAGACATGGTTGCTTACTATGGGCCTCAGCAGAAAGCTTACAGTCACTCAAAGGGCAATGGAGAGGGCTATGCATGAAGTTTCCTTGCGTGGTCGAATCAGAAATGTAGAAATCCGCAAGAGAACCAGGAAGAACCTGGAGTGGCGACCGCGAACCGGAAGACGTTGCATTGGAAGGCCTCCCACCAGGTGGACCGATGACTTGGTGAAGGTTCCGGGGATCCGCTGGATGCGAGACGCACGGGACCGATCAATGTGGTGACCCTTGGGGGAGGCCTATGTCCAGCAGTGGCTGATATGATGACGATGATGATGATGAAATAGATTTATGTATGTTTAAAGACAAAATCTTACAATTAAAACAGAATCATAATTACTTCTACCAAGTACAAGGCCAACTACACATAACTCGTCGAGATTTCTGTTATTATATTAGGTAGTCCTAGAAGCTTTTATTTTTCAAAATATTAAGAGGAACGATGCATTATGGCATAAAAATTTAACCATTATTAGAAAAGTTCGATAGATTTGATTTGATTTGAAAAGTTCTACCACATTAGTGGCAAGCCTAAGCTTAGCATTAGCCTTTTACCAGAAATCATTGACGGTTGGATACCAAAGAATAAACCAGTGAGAGAAAGCACGTCGTCATAATCTGCCTAGCCTTTTCCCGTCTACGTTAGAGTCGGATGCAGCTGAATACCAGTATTTTGATGGATCGACTGCCTATCTGACCTCTACAAACAGTAACTGGGTAATATGCAACCCCTTGGTAAAACAGGTCAGACTTTCGGGCTGTCAAAGCCGAAAATAACAGCCGGGACAAACGGCTTAACGTGCTTGGCGAGACATGGACGGGTCTTGGTATGTAAAGATGGTCACCCATCCACGGACCAACCACGGCAAGCAAAGCTTAACCTGATCGATTGACCCGTGCGGCTGAAGTTGAAATAAGTTTAATTTCGCTGATGTACCTAGTACGCTAGTGCGGATACCTATCCGATATATAATTTACTGTTTTGTATTGAAAACTTTTTGTAATAAACATTTTTTTTTTTTTTTTAATCTTTATTTATTTAAAGAGGGTTTAATCTAAACAGATTATGCCACCCTCATCGTTACAAATCAACTTTATAAACCAAAAAGAACTAAAATAAATTACTATTTATCGCAAATTACCCCTGCGTTTAATCCCAATGATAACGAGTCTGTACATCATCCTGGCTGCTTCCGATGTAGGAGCAGCAAGGACGCTGTTACATACCCCAGTCTCGTTCATATTATTAAACACCATCCACAATTCTTGTCTCTCCGGCTCGTTCCGGACACATTCCATCATGATATGGTAAACATCTTCAACAAGGTTGCATTCTACACAGTTTGGAGAAGCCACTTTACGCATTAAAAAAGCGAATTTATTTAAGGGTATGTGTCCGGAACGAAGTCTGAGGGCTGTTATGATCGTTTGCCTTCCCATGTTGGCATTGTCTAACCACGTATTTTTAAGAACGCTTGGCTGTATAGTGGCATACCATATCCCTTTACTACGGCTTCTTTCATTAAAATATTCTTGCCACCCGTCATAACAATGTTGTTTTAGTTCAAAGTAACGTTCCGTATAATAAGGCAAACAGGAATACTGGTCACCATCTGTTATAGCCTCTTTAGCTAATTGGTCAACCACCTCGTTACCTACAATGCCAACATGAGAGGGCACCCATTGTATTACAACATTTTTATTCTTACTTTTAAGTTTACAGATCAAGTCCAATATGATATAGGCAATTGGAAGCCCACGTCTGGACGCCGTGCATCGAATTAATAACTGTAGCGCACTACGACAATCGCTTATGATTAAGACATTTGAACAAATAATTGAGTCAACATATGACAAAGCCTCTAAAATTGCAATTAATTCCGCATGCATTATTGAGATCACAGAATCAATTTTAATTTTCATAGATACATTTGCACAAGAATCAAAAAATGCAACCCCGACTTCATTATTAGAGATAGATGCATCAGTGTAAATTGTATAATGACTGGCGTAATTTATTTGTATATATCTATCACAAATAACTTTTAATTGGCTAGCATTGTAATCTTTCTTAGCTTTGTCGACACTATCAATAGTTGAAACTATATTGCTGTCTAGATCCACGTTGCTGACCCAAGTGCATAAACTAAACATATCTAGGTTCTCACAACAGTAAATACGTTCGTGCTTAAGTGAGTCATGGATCGCAACCAAAACAGGTTTTTGTTTACTTCTCCAGTAGCGGTGCGAACTCACTTGCGCGGACAGATGTTCGAGTACATCAACTGTGACATTGCTTTCAATAGACTTGCATTTCAACCAAAACTTACCGCCTAGATAATGCCGACGGATGTGCAAAGGCGCAATGCACAATTCATTTTCCATAATATGTATGGGAGTACTCTTTATGAAACCTCCTATTGTACGTAAGCATATATTTTGTGTTCTCTCTAACTTTAATAAATGCGTACGACTGGCATTCCCATAAAGAAAACTCCCATAATCTATTCGGCTTCTTATTGTGGCGATAAATACGCGTCTAAGGTGTGTAGGGTGCACTCCCCAGCCAGAACCAGCTAACATTCTAAAAATATTTACGAATTTAAGGAGTTTTTCTCTTAATTCATTGACATGTTTCCTCCAATTTAATCTAAAATCAAACCATAGTCCCAAATATTTAATATTATCCATTACTTGTAATGGCGAACCATTAACATATAGGCTGACGTTTTCTCTTTTGTATCCTCTTTTAAACACACATACCTTACTTTTCGAGGGGGATATGTCAAGACCTAAACCTGCTATGATTTTGTTAAATTTATCCAGAGCCGTCTGTAACTTTATGGAGCCTAGGTAGCAGTTGTTGCAAGTAATGTAAAGAACAAAATCATCAGCATATTGAGCTACATGAACGTCATTTATAGTTCTACAAATAGGAACAGTAGCAACGTTGAACAGTAAGGGTGATAAGGGGTCACCTTGAGCGAGCCCGCGTCCTGTTTTTCTGCTAATTGTTGTATTATCATCCATACAAATGCTCAATTGCCTATCTTGGAGAAAGTTCCACAAGTACGAGCATATTTTTGATCCAATATGTAATTTAAGATTCATATATTGCAGTAAAGGAATTATTTCAATATTATTGTAAGCATTCTCAATGTCGATGAAGCAACCTATAGTGTAGTGGCCCTCAGAAAACCCTTTCTGTATTCTCGAAGTTAAGTTGGCCAAACTATCCAAACTGGAGCGGCATTTCCTAAAACCTACCGTGCAATCAGAAAATACTTTATTATGTTCTAAATACCATTCAATTCTGTTCATAATCATATAATGGAATGTCTTACAAATACAAGAAATCATAGAGATAGGTCGGAGTTTTGTGGGTTCCGCGGTATTTTGGTTTTGTTTAGGAATGGGTACAATATTAATTTGTCGCCATTGTATAGGGACAAACCCGTGAATAAAAAATTGGTTGAATAAAAATAACAGAATATCCTTGGCATTGTCTGGCAAATGTTTTATCATTTTATAAGATATGTTATCTATACCAGGTGAACTGTTTCTATCTCTAATTGATTTAATCATTTCTTGTTTGGAGAAAGGTGCATCTAGTTTTGGGTTGCATGACGTAAAAGTTTGCTCACCATAACCGACAAAATCTGGGGTCAAAGATGTGAGGAGGTTCTCGACATTAGTTTTATTAATGTAAGTCCTAGGTGAAGCGTATCCCTTTATCCATCGTAATTTACGCCACATACCGGAAGCAGTAATCTGGTGATCTATAGTCGAGCAAAATTCATGGAAAGACGATTGTCGCGCCGATTTAATGAGTTTTTCCGATTCCTTAATTTTATTTTTCAAATCCTCATAATTCGAGTCAGTAGGGTTCCGTCGGAAAGTAGCAAGTGCTCGGCGGCGAACAGCGACGGCTTTAGATAAGGAAACGTTCCAATATGGTTTCGGACGAAAAGTGGAGGTAGGCCCGGAATATAATTTGTAGTATGGAATGTGTTTATCTGCCGCTATGTTAATTAGTTTTTCAAATACGTCATACGCCCTTTGCAAATCATCTGATTGTGAATAACTATCAAATAAAGTTTGTGCGAACTCCTTGTATAAATTCCAATCTGCCACTTTAAAATTTCTTTGTTTCTTTTGCCATCTTCGGGGTCCTGTGCCCAAGCTAGATTTAATTTTTATCATTAAATGGTCGCTGCCTAGTGATTCGTTCATCACCGACCAGTCAAACCTAACCGCGACATCCGACGATGCCAGCGATAAATCCGGTGATGAACTTTGAACTACGCCATTTACTAATTTTATTCTTGTCGGACTTCCATTATTTAATACCACGAAGTTACTGTCAGACAACGAATCGAAAAGCTGACCGCCGCGATGATCCGTTTTATACGACCAATTACTATGGTGTCCGTTAAAGTCACCCAACACCAAGGTCTTACTATTGTATTGAGATAACAAAAAGTCCCAGTCAGTCGTTGATGTCGTCACAGAAGATGGACAGTAGACCGCCATAGTGGCTTTGATGTCGTCACAATTAAATAGTTCAACTTTTACGATTTGTATGCCTGGATTTGGACTGTTTAATAAGCTGATGCTAGACTTCAAGGAGTTATGAACTATAATTGCTACGCCTCCGCGCTCCGTAGCCATCAGATCGATCATTCCTGTAAACAATATAATTTTTAAATCTAAGTTCCGACTCGGGATCTAACCAAGTTTCACTGAGGGCAGCAACGTGGATTTTTTCTAGTATGAGTAGATTTTCAAAATTGAGCAACTTAGGCTTAAGGCTTTGACAGTTCCATTGGATTATATTTAAATATTTATTATTAATTCGCTGATACATTATGTAACGTTGTTGTAAACTCAAATAAACTCTTCAGTAACGGCCACTGTGATACATTACCTGCTAACCATACTATCACCCACTCTGTACATACTTTTAGGATATTTTGGAATTTAGCAAATATTGTGTCACTTTGGGTAAAAAACACTTTTTCAATTTTTCTAAATAAATCTCTGAACGTAACATTACCATCCGAAATTCTTTTTGTTCCCGGCTTTCTGTACTTAGTGTTTATATTTTCTGCTTCACTACTTTCAGATTCTACCTCGGAGCGGGGTACGTCCCAAGTTTTAAAGTTAAATTTGTTAGGTGTAGCTTGAGGTCTTGGCTTATCCTTTTTCTTAGAGGTAGTCTTCGGTTTATATTGCTGATCCTGACTTGAAACTTCTTTTGCGATGTAAACATCCGCCGAGAATTGGTTCTCTTCACTTGGCTTATCAGTGTATGTGGATGGCTGGGTATATACACGGGCTACCGGAGGTGGTGACGCGATATTTGGAGAGTCTGGAGCAGGGTACATCGTCAGGGCCTTACGATATGTGCAGTTGAATTCCGCCATAATGAGGCGGATTTTCCTTTCTTTCTTATAGGTAGGGCATTCTTTGGAAAGCGCTATGTGTTCTCCTGAGCAATTCGGGCATTTCAACCGGCTCGTGTCGCAGTTTGCATGACCTCCACTACATTTTGGGCAAACTATCTTGCTGACACATCTTTTGGCGATGTGGCCAAATTTCCAGCACCGCGAACATTGTGACACTGGGAACACGTATTTATCAACATTGATCTTAAGGTTGTCCACATAAACATAAGCTGGCAAGAAATGACCCTTAAAACACAATCGTACGGTTTCGCATGGAATCCAACCATCTCCATTATCGTCACGACGATTAAGACGTTTTAGAGAAACAAGTTCTGCAGGGCTGGGACACGAGATATCTGCAAATATCTGCTCCTCATTTAGTTCCAGGTCCACATTTTTAATAATACCGTAAGAGTAACCTACTTCCATGGACTTAAATAACCTCCATCCCATTGATGTAAACTTCTCACAAGAAATAAACCTCTCAGCACTTAAATCATTATTGAATTCTACTCTTATTCGGTATGGGTTAATGTATTTAATTTTTAGTGTATCACATATGCCTTGTTCCCTAAATAGCTTAGCTAAGCTGAACTGTTTGGGCAGCTTTTCTGAACTTGATACATAGACCTCAATTTTATTACAGTCTTCTTTTGCCTTTTTCCCGCTACGATCTACTACAATCCATTCCATATCGTCTTCTTCTCTGCGGCGTTTACTTGGTGTTGAAACTTCTACATCATTGAATCGTACTTCAGTCGAGTTTTGTTCATGTGAACCGTTGTATTGGGCTGCCTCTGTAACCATGCTGACTTCTTCTAAGTTACGGTCGCTAATAATGCTATTTGAATCACTTTCTGCCTTTTCGAAATTAGACATTATCATAAAAACAACTCATTCGACGCATAATAACACAAAACGCTGGGAGCACGACACGCGGTGCGCGTGCGCTCAATATCTGTGTTGTGACTTTGTGAGCGAAACAAAAGTATGACGCGGGGATAGTTAGTTCGTCAAGGACACGACGCCAACACGATCACTCCGTGCGAGTGTCGCCTCGAGACTGTAATAAACATTTATAGACATGCACTTTATAGACATGCACTTTATTTTATTTTGTATCCAATACTTTTTAATACTTCTATTTTTATTTCTCACGAACAGCTCATGTACACAATATAAATGTGTTTATCGATAACTGTTTTCAACACTAGTATATCGATATTATTTTCAACTACTACGCATCACCTTTCCGTCTGTGTACGTATTATGCAGACCCCTTGCGTCTCACCCCGCCCACAAATTCGTGCGATAAGGACAACTGCAGATTCGACAAATTTTCTTAAGTAAAAAGTCATAATTCGAGGTTTGGCTCTCGTCTGTTTTCTCCTCCAATATTGGACCGATTTAGAAGATATTTCATAAACTGAATAAGAAGGATATTTACTATGTCCCTATGTTTTCCTTTTTTCATTAATAGTTGTCAAATTTGTACACTAGGGCTCTGAAGACAGCGACTCAATACAGACAATTTTGAGCACTTTGAGAGGGTTCTAGTTCTTATACGGATAATATATCACCAAAAAGGAAAACATAGGGACATAGAAGAAGTTGATATTTATTTTACTGTAAAAAATCATTGCTTTAAGTTCATAAACCAGAGAGAAAACAGACGAGAGCGTTTGTATGGAGAAAAGACCACCCCCGTTTCCTCTTAAGCCTAAGCCTTGCCCATTCCTAGAATTGCATGGGATGTTATTTTACAATAGAGTACTTAAAGTTATTTATGTTCTAATCTCTTGTTCTACGCATCTGTTTGCTGAGTTGTGATGAACACACAATGTCACATGTACTATTATTTTGTAAGACAAACTTATTTTTTACACAAGATACGCATAGAATAAAATATTCCTACTTTATGTTCACCATAAAAATTAATTAGGTGCACCTAAAAAGCTGCATAAGTGGTTGCATGGGGTGCATAGCACCCCAAATAAGTTTATGAAATGAATACGAAATAAATGTAAAATCAGACTTTTATAAATGAGACCACTTAAACATACATATTAATCAACTTTTAAACCTCTTTAATATTATAATTAGTACCTAAAAAAATAACAAGATATAAATAATAGTTTTCTTCATTACAATATTGGCAGACTATAATCATAAGGTCATTGCACACATTTTCATAAGTCACCTGTCATACAGTCATACACCCCAAACATGCTCACCAAGACCTACCATTCACGACCGAGCGACGCTCGCAACTCAACTGTGAATGTGACAGCACACTGAATTTGTTTTTTTTTAAGCTATGAACCTGGAAACATGTGTTGGGGTGTATGACACCCCATGCAACCAATTAAGGGTCAACACACAATGTGTTGTAAGCATGTGAAATTTACAAACATGAAAGAACATTGTTTGAATTCTCATTGTTACACTGTTTTTATTGCAGTAGAAGATGACACTGTAGAAAAGAAGCTTACTCATCGGCAGAAGCAGAGAGCAGCTAAAAGAGCAAAGAAGAAGACAGAATTAGCAGAAAAGAGGAAAGCTTTGAAGCAAGCAAAGAAGAATGTAGCTAAGCAAACAGAGGTGGCAGTGGACGAGGAGGCTGAGAAAAGCTCAGATGAAGAAACTGCTCCAGGTAAACATTTACTTCTGTTTTTTTCTTAACAGGACACATATGTCTTTTTAGAATTTCAAATATCTTTACAATGCATGTCCTCGAAAAGAGCGGTTTTCCAAGCAGCCAAACTGTGCGGAAAGTGTCACTTTTTTTCACTAGTGCTTTTTACTTTCCTGTATTTTTTTAATTTTTAACTCCAACGTCAGCCCGACGCATAGAGTTTTTATTATTTGAGAAAAGTTTTAAAAATTAGTTATGTACAGATTATCATTCATATAAAAAGTAAAATAAAACTAATACTTTATTTTAAGCGTTTTTAACTACTCTAGATTTAGATTTTGATCAATAAATTAATTTTAAATATTAATTAAATATGTTTGGCAGAACGTATATTTTGCTCGTGCCTTATTGCGTTACGATGTGACAGCTATTCGCACATGCGCAGTAGATATGCCCGAGGAACTATTAGTTAATCTGTGGATATGCTGAACGCGCTTGAATAAGCCCGCCATTTTATTAATTTCATTTTATTAATTTATTTATTTCCTCGCACAATGCATAGTAAAATGTTGTATGATACACGTACGTAAGATGATTTCCGACTCGTGTCGATTTATCCACTCATCGGAAATCACCTACCTTCCGCACTTGTAGCATAAATAACTATTTTGCATTTCTCAATAAACCACATCCTGCACATCCTTTCTTCATTAAAGCTGTTATGCTATGGGCGTGGCACAAAAGTAAAGTATAAAATGTTACATTTTATTAATATTTTTCATGTATGTATTTAATAATGAATACTTGTACCTAAATAAATCAGGGGTACCAACTTCTCCAACTACTCCGTGGGTGCTAAGGGGGCTACTATCATAGCCATTACTAAGATTTAACATGTCGGATACTAAAAATAAAATCCAACATATCCAACATAGGATGCTAAAATTTTCTAGCTTGCTATGTTCGCTTTTGCATTCCGGACTCTATTAATTCTGTGTTTCTATATAACAAACAAATACACTATCCGAAATCGTAAAATTTTGAAGCTTGATTTGCTCGCTCTAGCATAAAGTTGATATCTTTTTGGATATTTATTTATTTGTTGGTCAGTGCGCATTTATCTTCCCGAACTTTGCCAGTTTTTTAAAATGAATCAAGATACATATGGGTATAAGAGCTGTACACCCACAGAATTTTGTGTCTAACCTACTACTACTTAATAGATTAAAACAAAAAAATCCTTTAATTTATAACAGGTTACACTGATGACAACAAAGAATGGTTGAAACCTAAACAAAAGAAAAAAGAGCAGAAAAGTAAATCTAAAAAGGATGACTCGGAATCTGAAGAAGAGGATGACAGTGGCCATGAGGATGAAGATGATGATGAAGGGTCAGAAGTGGAAGAAGATTCTGAAGATGAAAGTCCAGCAAAGAAGAAAGCTGGTGGAGAAAAGTATAAGGTTAGCATTTGACATTCAAACAAAAACAGTATCTACCTATTAACTTTTTTTTAAGCCATACTGTGCAAGTGAATGGACAGCATGTTTATTTTTCTTTCTGTTTTGTTTTCTTCTACATCCTATACAGTGTTTCTGATGCTGCAATAAGTGTGTTCACCTACAGCTGGGCCCAGACAATGTAATTAAATGTGCTATCGAAACAAATAGAAGAAGAACCATACTGTTATAACTTTTAGCTTGATTTGAATTTATACTATTGAAATGTTAATTGATACTTCAACTAGATATCATAATGCGACTTTTATTACTTACAGGTTGGTACTTTGGATGATTTATTTAAAGATTCTGACAATGAAAATGGAGATGCGTCATCAGAAGATGAAGATGCGGATAGCAGTGGCAAATTAGATTATGATTCTGACTCAAGTGGCGGCGATAAAGATAGCAACGATGATGATGAAGACGATGACATGTTGCCCATAGAAAAGGCCAACATAAAATTAAAGAAAAAACAAAAAGTTGACAAAAAACTAGCTGATGAAGAAATGCAATTGAATATTGCCAAACAAGATGTATTTGCATTCCCATCTGAAGAGGAATTAAACAATCCAGCAAGTCTCCAAGACGTTCATCAAAGAATCAAAGATGTTGTAACAGTATTGGGAGACTTCAGTCGTTTAAAGGAAGATGGTAGATCCCGCTGTGAATATACTGATCTACTTCTAAAAGATCTTTGCACATATTACAGTTACAATGAATTTCTCATGGAGGTACTTCTGCAAATCTTTCCTGTGCAAGAGTTGGTCGAATTCCTAGAAGCAAGTGAAGTTGCGCGTCCTGTGACTATAAGAACTAACAGCCTTATTTCCCCCCGCAAAAAATGACAGACAGTTTTGTATCGGGAAAAAACGCTATGGCTACTCCCCTCCGGCACGCCGGTGGTCCGTGTTGCTCTATGCCACAGAGTACATGACTGTAACCTTAGTTTTGAGAACACGTGTGGTAATTTTGAAATCGTGCATGCTGAGCTAGAGTTATAATCAAGTTTTTGGTGCAACTAATATAAAACTGGGACCTAATACTGGAATTAGAATCAAACATAGTAATAATTCTAATCATATATCATGGGTCGTAAGGCAAAATTCGATGAAACTAAGAAAGTGAAAAAAGGACCCGGCAGAAAATCTCGCAAGCAGCCTGCTCCCGTGTTTAAAAAAGAACTGCGTAAGTAAACCTACTTGAAATGTTTGTTTTCACATTCGCCAGGAATGAGTTATACTGTAGAAACCACAAACCTCTAGGTTTTATTTGGCATCAAGATAAACCACTGTTTACTAATGTAATGCCTTAAGCCTAAGCCTTGCCCATTCCTAGAATTGCATGGGATGTTATTTTACAATAGAGTACTTAAAGTTATTTATGTTCTAATCTCTTGTTCTACGCATCTGTTTGCTGAGTTGTGATGAACACACAATGTCACATGTACTATTATTTTGTAAGACAAACTTATTTTTTACACAAGATACGCATAGAATAAAATATTCCTACTTTATGTTCACCATAAAAATTAATTAGGTGCACCTAAAAAGCTGCATAAGTGGTTGCATGGGGTGCATAGCACCCCAAATAAGTTTATGAAATGAATACGAAATAAATGTAAAATCAGACTTTTATAAATGAGACCACTTAAACATACATATTAATCAACTTTTAAACCTCTTTAATATTATAATTAGTACCTAAAAAAATAACAAGATATAAATAATAGTTTTCTTCATTACAATTTTGGCAGACTATAATCATAAGGTCATTGCACACATTTTCATAAGTCACCTGTCATACAGTCATACACCCCAAACATGCTCACCAAGACCTACCATTCACGACCGAGCGACGCTCGCAACTCAACTGTGAATGTGACAGCACACTGAATTTGTTTTTTTTTAAGCAATGAACCTGGAAACATGTGTTGGGGTGTATGACACCCCATGCAACCAATTAAGGGTCAACACACAATGTGTTGTAAGCATGTGAAATTTACAAACATGAAAGAACATTGTTTGAATTCTCATTGTTACACTGTTTTTATTGCAGTAGAAGATGACACTGTAGAAAAGAAGCTTACTCATCGGCAGAAGCAGAGAGCAGCTAAAAGAGCAAAGAAGAAGACAGAATTAGCAGAAAAGAGGAAAGCTTTGAAGCAAGCAAAGAAGAATGTAGCTAAGCAAACAGAGGTGGCAGTGGACGAGGAGGCTGAGAAAAGCTCAGATGAAGAAACTGCGCCAGGTAAACATTTACTTCTGTTTTTTTCTTAACAGGCCACTTATGTCTTTTTAGAATTTCAAATATCTTTTTGCATTTCTCAATAAACCACATCCTGCACATCCTTTCTTCATTAAAGCTGTTATGCTATGGGCGTGGCACAAAAGTAAAGTATAAAATGTTACATTTTATTAATATTTTTCATGTATGTATTTAAAAATGAATACTTGTACCTAAATAAATCAGGGGTACCAACTTCTCCAACTACTCCGTGGGTGCTAAGGGGGCTACTATCATAGCCATTACTAAGATTTAACATGTCGGATACTAAAAATAAAATCCAACATATCCAACATAGGATGCAAAAATTGTCTAGCTTGCTATGTTCGCTTTTGCATTCCGGACTCTATTAATTCTGTGTTTCTATATAACAAACAAATACACTATCCGAAATCGTAAAATTTTGAAGCTTGATTTGCTCGCTCTAGCATAAAGTTGATATCTTTTTGGATATTTATTTATTTGTTGGTCAGTGCGCATTTATCTTCCCGAACTTTGCCAGTTTTTTAAAATGAATCAAGATACATATGGGTATAAGAGCTGTACACCCACAGAATTTTGTGTCTAACCTACTACTACTTAATAGATTAAAACAAAAAAATCCTTTAATTTATAACAGGTTACACTGATGACAACAAAGAATGGTTGAAACCTAAACAAAAGAAAAAAGAGCAGAAAAGTAAATCTAAAAAGGATGACTCGGAATCTGAAGAAGAGGATGACAGTGGCCATGAGGATGAAGATGATGATGAAGGGTCAGAAGTGGAAGAAGATTCTGAAGATGAAAGTCCAGCAAAGAAGAAAGCTGGTGGAGAAAAGTATAAGGTTAGCATTTGACATTCAAACAAAAACAGTATCTACCTATTAACTTTTTTTTAAGCCATACTGTGCAAGTGAATGGACAGCATGTTTATTTTTCTTTCTGTTTTGTTTTCTTCTACATCCTATACAGTGTTTCTGATGCTGCAATAAGTGTGTTCACCTACAGCTGGGCCCAGACAATGTAATTAAATGTGCTATCGAAACAAATAGAAGAAGAACCATACTGTTATAACTTTTAGCTTGATTTGAATTTATACTATTGAAATGTTAATTGATACTTCAACTAGATATCATAATGCGACTTTTATTACTTACAGGTTGGTACTTTGGATGATTTATTTAAAGATTCTGACAATGAAAATGGAGATGCGTCATCAGAAGATGAAGATGCGGATAGCAGTGGCAAATTAGATTATGATTCTGACTCAAGTGGCGGCGATAAAGATAGCAACGATGATGATGAAGACGATGACATGTTGCCCATAGAAAAGGCCAACATAAAATTAAAGAAAAAACAAAAAGTTGACAAAAAACTAGCTGATGAAGAAATGCAATTGAATATTGCCAAACAAGATGTATTTGCATTCCCATCTGAAGAGGAATTAAACAATCCAGCAAGTCTCCAAGACGTTCATCAAAGAATCAAAGATGTTGTAACAGTATTGGGAGACTTCAGTCGTTTAAAGGAAGATGGTAGATCCCGCTGTGAATATACTGATCTACTTCTAAAAGATCTTTGCACATATTACAGTTACAATGAATTTCTCATGGAGTTACTTCTGCAAATCTTTCCTGTGCAAGAGTTGGTCGAATTCCTAGAAGCAAGTGAAGTTGCGCGTCCTGTGACTATAAGAACTAACAGCCTTATTTCCCCCCGCAAAAAATGACAGACAGTTTTGTATCGGGAAAAAACGCTATGGCTACTCCCCTCCGGCACGCCGGTGGTCCGTGTTGCTCTATGCCACAGAGTACATGACTGTAACCTTAGTTTTGAGAACACGTGTGGTAATTTTGAAATCGTGCATGCTGAGCTAGAGTTATAATCAAGTTTTTGGTGCAACTAATATAAAACTGGGACCTAATACTGGAATTAGAATCAAACATAGTAATAATTCTAATCATATATCATGGGTCGTAAGGCAAAATTCGATGAAACTAAGAAAGTGAAAAAAGGACCCGGCAGAAAATCTCGCAAGCAGCCTGCTCCCGTGTTTAAAAAAGAACTGCGTAAGTAAACCTACTTGAAATGTTTGTTTTCACATTCGCCAGGAATGAGTTATACTGTAGAAACCACAAACCTCTAGGTTTTATTTGGCATCAAGATAAACCACTGTTTACTAATGTAATGCCTTAAGCCTAAGCCTTGCCCATTCCTAGAATTGCATGGGATGTTATTTTACAATAGAGTACCTACTTAAAGTTATTTATGTTCTAATCTCTTGTTCTACGCATCTGTTTGCTGAGTTGTGATGAACACACAATGTCACATGTACTATTATTTTGTAAGACAAACTTATTTTTTACACAAGATACGCATAGAATAAAATATTCCTACTTTATGTTCACCATAAAAATTAATTAGGTGCACCTAAAAAGCTGCATAAGTGGTTGCATGGGGTGCATAGCACCCCAAATAAGTTTATGAAATGAATACGAAATAAATGTAAAATCAGACTTTTATAAATGAGACCACTTAAACATACATATTAATCAACTTTTAAACCTCTTTAATATTATAATTAGTACCTAAAAAAATAACAAGATATAAATAATAGTTTTCTTCATTACAATTTTGGCAGACTATAATCATAAGGTCATTGCACACATTTTCATAAGTCACCTGTCATACAGTCATACACCCCAAACATGCTCACCAAGACCTACCGTTCACGACCGAGCGACGCTCGCAACTCAACTGTGAATGTGACAGCACACTGAATTTGTTTTTTTTTAAGCTATGAACCTGGAAACATGTGTTGGGGTGTATGACACCCCATGCAACCAATTAAGGGTCAACACACAATGTGTTGTAAGCATGTGAAATTTACAAACATGAAAGAACATTGTTTGAATTCTCATTGTTACACTGTTTTTATTGCAGTAGAAGATGACACTGTAGAAAAGAAGCTAACTCATCGGCAGAAGCAGAGAGCAGCTAAAAGAGCAAAGAAGAAGACAGAATTAGCAGAAAAGAGGAAAGCTTTGAAGCAAGCAAAGAAGAATGTAGCTAAGCAAACAGAGGTGGCAGTGGACGAGGAGGCTGAGAATAGCTCAGATGAAGAAACTGCTCCAGGTAAACATTTACTTCTGTTTTTTTCTTAACAGGCCACTTATGTCTTTTCAGAATTTCAAATATCTTTTTGCATTTCTCAAAAAACCACATCCTGCACATCCTTTCTTCATTAAAGCTGTTATGCTATGGGCGTGGCACAAAAGTAAACTATAAAATGTTACATTTTATTAATATTTTTCATGTATGTATTTGAAAATGAATCATCATCATCATCATCATCATATCAGCCGAAAGACGTCCACTGCTGGACATAGGCCTCCCCCAAGCGTCGCCACATTGACCGGTCCCGTGCGTCTCGCATCCAGCGGATCCCCGAAAAATGAAAATGAATACTTGTACCTAAATAAATCAGGGGTACCAACTTCTCCAACTACTCCGTGGGTGCTAAGGGGGCTACTATCATAGCCATTACTAAGATTTAACATGTCGGATACTAAAAATAAAATCCAACATATCCAACATAGGATGCTAAAATTTTCTAGCTTGCTATGTTCGCTTTTGCATTCCGGACTCTATTAATTCTGTGTTTCTATATAACAAACAAATACACTATCCGAAATCGTAAAATTTTGAAGCTTGATTTGCTCGCTCTAGCATAAAGTTGATATCTTTTTGGATATTTATTTATTTGTTGGTCAGTGCGCATTTATCTTCCCGAACTTTGCCAGTTTTTTAAAATGAATCAAGATACATATGGGTATAAGAGCTGTACACCCACAGAATTTTGTGTCTAACCTACTACTACTTAATAGATTAAAACAAAAAAATCCTTTAATTTATAACAGGTTACACTGATGACAACAAAGAATGGTTGAAACCTAAACAAAAGAAAAAAGAGCAGAAAAGTAAATCTAAAAAGGATGACTCGGAATCTGAAGAAGAGGATGACAGTGGCCATGAGGATGAAGATGATGATGAAGGGTCAGAAGTGGAAGAAGATTCTGAAGATGAAAGTCCAGCAAAGAAGAAAGCTGGTGGAGAAAAGTATAAGGTTAGCATTTGACATTCAAACAAAAACAGTATCTACCTATTAACTTTTTTTTAAGCCATACTGTGCAAGTGAATGGACAGCATGTTTATTTTTCTTTCTGTTTTGTTTTCTTCTACATCCTATACAGTGTTTCTGATGCTGCAATAAGTGTGTTCACCTACAGCTGGGCCCAGACAATGTAATTAAATGTGCTATCGAAACAAATAGAAGAAGAACCATACTGTTATAACTTTTAGCTTGATTTGAATTTATACTATTGAAATGTTAATTGATACTTCAACTAGATATCATAATGCGACTTTTATTACTTACAGGTTGGTACTTTGGATGATTTATTTAAAGATTCTGACAATGAAAATGGAGATGCGTCATCAGAAGATGAAGATGCGGATAGCAGTGGCAAATTAGATTATGATTCTGACTCAAGTGGCGGCGATAAAGATAGCAACGATGATGATGAAGACGATGACATGTTGCCCATAGAAAAGGCCAACATAAAATTAAAGAAAAAACAAAAAGTTGACAAAAAACTAGCTGATGAAGAAATGCAATTGAATATTGCCAAACAAGATGTATTTGTATTCCCATCTGAAGAGGAATTAAACAATCCAGCAAGTCTCCAAGACGTTCATCAAAGAATCAAAGATGTTGTAACAGTATTGGGAGACTTCAGTCGTTTAAAGGAAGATGGTAGATCCCGCTGTGAATATACTGATCTACTTCTAAAAGATCTTTGCACATATTACAGTTACAATGAATTTCTCATGGAGTTACTTCTGCAAATCTTTCCTGTGCAAGAGTTGGTCGAATTCCTAGAAGCAAGTGAAGTTGCGCGTCCTGTGACTATAAGAACTAACAGCCTTATTTCCCCCCGCAAAAAATGACAGACAGTTTTGTATCGGGAAAAAACGCTATGGCTACTCCCCTCCGGCACGCCGGTGGTCCGTGTTGCTCTATGCCACAGAGTACATGACTGTAACCTTAGTTTTGAGAACACGTGTGGTAATTTTGAAATCGTGCATGCTGAGCTAGAGTTATAATCAAGTTTTTGGTGCAACTAATATAAAACTGGGACCTAATACTGGAATTAGAATCAAACATAGTAATAATTCTAATCATATATCATGGGTCGTAAGGCAAAATTCGATGAAACTAAGAAAGTGAAAAAAGGACCCGGCAGAAAATCTCGCAAGCAGCCTGCTCCCGTGTTTAAAAAAGAACTGCGTAAGTAAACCTACTTGAAATGTTTGTTTTCACATTCGCCAGGAATGAGTTATACTGTAGAAACCACAAACCTCTAGGTTTTATTTGGCATCAAGATAAACCACTGTTTACTAATGTAATGCCTTAAGCCTAAGCCTTGCCCATTCCTAGAATTGCATGGGATGTTATTTTACAATAGAGTACTTAAAGTTATTTATGTTCTAATCTCTTGTTCTACGCATCTGTTTGCTGAGTTGTGATGAACACACAATGTCACATGTACTATTATTTTGTAAGACAAACTTATTTTTTACACAAGATACGCATAGAATAAAATATTCCTACTTTATGTTCACCATAAAAATTAATTAGGTGCACCTAAAAAGCTGCATAAGTGGTTGCATGGGGTGCATAGCACCCCAAATAAGTTTATGAAATGAATACGAAATAAATGTAAAATCAGACTTTTATAAATGAGACCACTTAAACATACATATTAATCAACTTTTAAACCTCTTTAATATTATAATTAGTACCTAAAAAAATAACAAGATATAAATAATAGTTTTCTTCATTACAATTTTGGCAGACTATAATCATAAGGTCATTGCACACATTTTCATAAGTCACCTGTCATACAGTCATACACCCCAAACATGCTCACCAAGACCTACCGTTCACGACCGAGCGACGCTCGCAACTCAACTGTGAATGTGACAGCACACTGAATTTGTTTTTTTTTAAGCTATGAACCTGGAAACATGTGTTGGGGTGTATGACACCCCATGCAACCAATTAAGGGTCAACACACAATGTGTTGTAAGCATGTGAAATTTACAAACATGAAAGAACATTGTTTGAATTCTCATTGTTACACTGTTTTTATTGCAGTAGAAGATGACACTGTAGAAAAGAAGCTTACTCATCGGCAGAAGCAGAGAGCAGCTAAAAGAGCAAAGAAGAAGACAGAATTAGCAGAAAAGAGGAAAGCTTTGAAGCAAGCAAAGAAGAATGTAGCTAAGCAAACAGAGGTGGCAGTGGACGAGGAGGCTGAGAAAAGCTCAGATGAAGAAACTGCTCCAGGTAAACATTTACTTCTGTTTTTTTCTTAACAGGCCACTTATGTCTTTTTAGAATTTCAAATATCTTTTTGCATTTCTCAATAAACCACATCCTGCACATCCTTTCTTCATTAAAGCTGTTATGCTATGGGCGTGGCACAAAAGTAAAGTATAAAATGTTACATTTTATTAATATTTTTCATGTATGTATTTAAAAATGAATACTTGTACCTAAATAAATCAGGGGTACCAACTTCTCCAACTACTCCGTGGGTGCTAAGGGGGCTACTATCATAGCCATTACTAAGATTTAACATGTCGGATACTAAAAATAAAATCCAACATATCCAACATAGGATGCAAAAATTGTCTAGCTTGCTATGTTCGCTTTTGCATTCCGGACTCTATTAATTCTGTGTTTCTATATAACAAACAAATACACTATCCGAAATCGTAAAATTTTGAAGCTTGATTTGCTCGCTCTAGCATAAAGTTGATATCTTTTTGGATATTTATTTATTTGTTGGTCAGTGCGCATTTATCTTCCCGAACTTTGCCAGTTTTTTAAAATGAATCAAGATACATATGGGTATAAGAGCTGTACACCCACAGAATTTTGTGTCTAACCTACTACTACTTAATAGATTAAAACAAAAAAATCCTTTAATTTATAACAGGTTACACTGATGACAACAAAGAATGGTTGAAACCTAAACAAAAGAAAAAAGAGCAGAAAAGTAAATCTAAAAAGGATGACTCGGAATCTGAAGAAGAGGATGACAGTGGCCATGAGGATGAAGATGATGATGAAGGGTCAGAAGTGGAAGAAGATTCTGAAGATGAAAGTCCAGCAAAGAAGAAAGCTGGTGGAGAAAAGTATAAGGTTAGCATTTGACATTCAAACAAAAACAGTATCTACCTATTAACTTTTTTTTAAGCCATACTGTGCAAGTGAATGGACAGCATGTTTATTTTTCTTTCTGTTTTGTTTTCTTCTACATCCTATACAGTGTTTCTGATGCTGCAATAAGTGTGTTCACCTACAGCTGGGCCCAGACAATGTAATTAAATGTGCTATCGAAACAAATAGAAGAAGAACCATACTGTTATAACTTTTAGCTTGATTTGAATTTATACTATTGAAATGTTAATTGATACTTCAACTAGATATCATAATGCGACTTTTATTACTTACAGGTTGGTACTTTGGATGATTTATTTAAAGATTCTGACAATGAAAATGGAGATGCGTCATCAGAAGATGAAGATGCGGATAGCAGTGGCAAATTAGATTATGATTCTGACTCAAGTGGCGGCGATAAAGATAGCAACGATGATGATGAAGACGATGACATGTTGCCCATAGAAAAGGCCAACATAAAATTAAAGAAAAAACAAAAAGTTGACAAAAAACTAGCTGATGAAGAAATGCAATTGAATATTGCCAAACAAGATGTATTTGCATTCCCATCTGAAGAGGAATTAAACAATCCAGCAAGTCTCCAAGACGTTCATCAAAGAATCAAAGATGTTGTAACAGTATTGGGAGACTTCAGTCGTTTAAAGGAAGATGGTAGATCCCGCTGTGAATATACTGATCTACTTCTAAAAGATCTTTGCACATATTACAGTTACAATGAATTTCTCATGGAGGTACTTCTGCAAATCTTTCCTGTGCAAGAGTTGGTCGAATTCCTAGAAGCAAGTGAAGTTGCGCGTCCTGTGACTAAAAGAACTAACAGCCTTATTTCCCCCCGCAAAAAATGACAGACAGTTTTGTATCGGGAAAAAACGCTATGGCTACTCCCCTCCGGCACGCCGGTGGTCCGTGTTGCTCTATGCCACAGAGTACATGACTGTAACCTTAGTTTTGAGAACACGTGTGGTAATTTTGAAATCGTGCATGCTGAGCTAGAGTTATAATCAAGTTTTTGGTGCAACTAATATAAAACTGGGACCTAATACTGGAATTAGAATCAAACATAGTAATAATTCTAATCATATATCATGGGTCGTAAGGCAAAATTCGATGAAACTAAGAAAGTGAAAAAAGGACCCGGCAGAAAATCTCGCAAGCAGCCTGCTCCCGTGTTTAAAAAAGAACTGCGTAAGTAAACCTACTTGAAATGTTTGTTTTCACATTCGCCAGGAATGAGTTATACTGTAGAAACCACAAACCTCTAGGTTTTATTTGGCATCAAGATAAACCACTTATTACTAATGTAATGCCTTAAGAGGAAATACGGGCGGAGAGACTTATGAAAAATAGGTATTTGAAAAAACTATCGCTGTCGCTCTGCGAACTGCGAGCGCGTGGCGCTCGGCCGCCTTATCCATGTGTGAGTAAGTTGACAGTGTGTGCGTGCTTCCGAAACGCTCCCGGCCGCGGCTCGCGCATTTCTTGTAATCGGGCAGTCACTCGTTACTTTTGTTGTTGTGGATTGTGGACAGATATTCAACAATATATGTTATTCTTAACAGCAAACGCAGAAAATCTTTTTTTGGACGTGACTAATAATACTGTAGTGCAATTTAATAATGTAATTGCTAAATTTATTGGCGGAAAAAGAATTAACTTTGCAGGAAGTGGCTCATATCACATCAGACAAGATGTTATGGAGTAGTAACTTCATGGAATAGCGAAGGGCTATTCATGCACGCATTCAAAAAAAAATACAGGGCTGCAGTCCGGGCCAATATACAAAAAAAAATATAGAACAAAAGCAGCGTTCGAAAAAATTCACAGAGAAATTTACCGAAAAAGGAAACTGACGTATCCCAAAGACGGAACGAGCAAAATAAAAAGAACTACATAACCTGTTAAAACTACGGTCGCTTAGAGTTGGAAGAAATATCTTCTTCCTGCCTTTGGATTTATATAAATTAAAAGAAAAATAAATTTCTTGAAAGATTGCTCTCAACTAAGTATGTTCAAAGAAAAATAGTGGGGGCCAAAGCGATAATAGCTTATGGGAAATTGAAAGACTAAAGAGGCTTACGGCATCGAATTTTGGGCGAATATGTAAGATGCGACCGAAAACATCGGTTCGCAATATATGAGAAACTTTATTATGTAACAAATTTAAAGGAACCCTGGCTACCAATTATGGCAAGGAAAAGGAATCTGAAGCGATCGATCAATTTATCAAGCACACGGGACTACAGGGATTAGAGTGTGGAATGTTTATCGCTGAAAACAAACCCTTTTTAGCGGCTAGCCCGGAAGGTCTGGTAGGTGAAGACTCGATAATAGAGGTAAACTGTCCTTATGAAATTGCAAGTATGTCACCTGAAGACGGAATTCATAAAAAATAAATGGATTTAGAGCTGTATTCAAGGGTCATCACTAATCGTCTCCGTAGACCACACACATACGCGGCAGGTTATACAGAAGACCGAAGAGTACAACCTGCCTCTCTGTTTAGCGTTTGTGAAATACGAGAAAGCCTTCGATTCGATCGACACTTGGGCTGTACTGCAGTCTCTCCAACGGTACCAAATTGACTACCGGTACATTGAAGTGTTGAAATGTTTGTATAAAAACGCTACCATGTCAGTTCGACTTCAGGATCAGACCTCGGAACACGTCCTTATGCAGCGAGGTGTTAGACAGGGAGACGTAATATCTCCAAAACTATTCACCGCTGCACTGGAGGATGCCTTCAGGGTTCTGGACCGGAAAGGGCTAGGCATAAATGTCAATGGCGAATACATCACTCACCTTCGGTTTGCCGACTATATAGTGGTCATGGCTGAGACTATGGAGGACCTCAGTACAATGCTCGATGACCTCAGTAGAGCTTCCTAAAGAATGGGTCTTAGGATGAACATGCACAAAACCAAGGTGATGTTGAATTTCCATGTTACACTCACTCCAATTAAGGTCGGATACTCTACACTCGAAGTTGTGGATGACTATGTCTACCTGGGACAAACGATCCAGTTGGGTAGGGCCAACTTCGAGAAAGAGGTCAACCGTCGAATCCGACTTGGCTGGGCAGTGTTCGGGAAGTTGCGGTATCTTCTCGTCCAACTTACTACAGTGTCTCAAGACGAAAGTCTATGACCAGTGTGTGTTGCCAGACATATGGCTCTGAGACATGGTTGCTTACTATGGGCCTCAGCAGAAAGCTTACAGTCACTCAAAGGGCAATGGAGAGGGCTATGCATGAAGTTTCCTTGCGTGGTCGAATCAGAAATGTAGAAATCCGCAAGAGAACCAGGAAGAACCTGGAGTGGCGACCGCGAACCGGAAGACGTTGCATTGGAAGGCCTCCCACCAGGTGGACCGATGACTTGGTGAAGGTTCCGGGGATCCGCTGGATGCGAGACGCACGGGACCGATCAATGTGGTGACCCTTGGGGGAGGCCTATGTCCAGCAGTGGCTGATATGATGACGATGATGATGATGAAATAGATTTATGTATGTTTAAAGACAAAATCTTACAATTAAAACAGAATCATAATTACTTCTACCAAGTACAAGGCCAACTACACATAACTCGTCGAGATTTCTGTTATTATATTAGGTAGTCCTAGAAGCTTTTATTTTTCAAAATATTAAGAGGAACGATGCATTATGGCATAAAAATTTAACCATTATTAGAAAAGTTCGATAGATTTGATTTGATTTGAAAAGTTCTACCACATTAGTGGCAAGCCTAAGCTTAGCATTAGCCTTTTACCAGAAATCATTGACGGTTGGATACCAAAGAATAAACCAGTGAGAGAAAGCACGTCGTCATAATCTGCCTAGCCTTTTCCCGTCTACGTTAGAGTCGGATGCAGCTGAATACCAGTATTTTGATGGATCGACTGCCTATCTGACCTCTACAAACAGTAACTGGGTAATATGCAACCCCTTGGTAAAACAGGTCAGACTTTCGGGCTGTCAAAGCCGAAAATAACAGCCGGGACAAACGGCTTAACGTGCTTGGCGAGACATGGACGGGTCTTGGTATGTAAAGATGGTCACCCATCCACGGACCAACCACGGCAAGCAAAGCTTAACCTGATCGATTGACCCGTGCGGCTGAAGTTGAAATAAGTTTAATTTCGCTGATGTACCTAGTACGCTAGTGCGGATACCTATCCGATATATAATTTACTGTTTTGTATTGAAAACTTTTTGTAATAAACATTTTTTTTTTTTTTTAATCTTTATTTATTTAAAGAGGGTTTAATCTAAACAGATTATGCCACCCTCATCGTTACAAATCAACTTTATAAACCAAAAAGAACTAAAATAAATTACTATTTATCGCAAATTACCCCTGCGTTTAATCCCAATGATAACGAGTCTGTACATCATCCTGGCTGCTTCCGATGTAGGAGCAGCAAGGACGCTGTTACATACCCCAGTCTCGTTCATATTATTAAACACCATCCACAATTCTTGTCTCTCCGGCTCGTTCCGGACACATTCCATCATGATATGGTAAACATCTTCAACAAGGTTGCATTCTACACAGTTTGGAGAAGCCACTTTACGCATTAAAAAAGCGAATTTATTTAAGGGTATGTGTCCGGAACGAAGTCTGAGGGCTGTTATGATCGTTTGCCTTCCCATGTTGGCATTGTCTAACCACGTATTTTTAAGAACGCTTGGCTGTATAGTGGCATACCATATCCCTTTACTACGGCTTCTTTCATTAAAATATTCTTGCCACCCGTCATAACAATGTTGTTTTAGTTCAAAGTAACGTTCCGTATAATAAGGCAAACAGGAATACTGGTCACCATCTGTTATAGCCTCTTTAGCTAATTGGTCAACCACCTCGTTACCTACAATGCCAACATGAGAGGGCACCCATTGTATTACAACATTTTTATTCTTACTTTTAAGTTTACAGATCAAGTCCAATATGATATAGGCAATTGGAAGCCCACGTCTGGACGCCGTGCATCGAATTAATAACTGTAGCGCACTACGACAATCGCTTATGATTAAGACATTTGAACAAATAATTGAGTCAACATATGACAAAGCCTCTAAAATTGCAATTAATTCCGCATGCATTATTGAGATCACAGAATCAATTTTAATTTTCATAGATACATTTGCACAAGAATCAAAAAATGCAACCCCGACTTCATTATTAGAGATAGATGCATCAGTGTAAATTGTATAATGACTGGCGTAATTTATTTGTATATATCTATCACAAATAACTTTTAATTGGCTAGCATTGTAATCTTTCTTAGCTTTGTCGACACTATCAATAGTTGAAACTATATTGCTGTCTAGATCCACGTTGCTGACCCAAGTGCATAAACTAAACATATCTAGGTTCTCACAACAGTAAATACGTTCGTGCTTAAGTGAGTCATGGATCGCAACCAAAACAGGTTTTTGTTTACTTCTCCAGTAGCGGTGCGAACTCACTTGCGCGGACAGATGTTCGAGTACATCAACTGTGACATTGCTTTCAATAGACTTGCATTTCAACCAAAACTTACCGCCTAGATAATGCCGACGGATGTGCAAAGGCGCAATGCACAATTCATTTTCCATAATATGTATGGGAGTACTCTTTATGAAACCTCCTATTGTACGTAAGCATATATTTTGTGTTCTCTCTAACTTTAATAAATGCGTACGACTGGCATTCCCATAAAGAAAACTCCCATAATCTATTCGGCTTCTTATTGTGGCGATAAATACGCGTCTAAGGTGTGTAGGGTGCACTCCCCAGCCAGAACCAGCTAACATTCTAAAAATATTTACGAATTTAAGGAGTTTTTCTCTTAATTCATTGACATGTTTCCTCCAATTTAATCTAAAATCAAACCATAGTCCCAAATATTTAATATTATCCATTACTTGTAATGGCGAACCATTAACATATAGGCTGACGTTTTCTCTTTTGTATCCTCTTTTAAACACACATACCTTACTTTTCGAGGGGGATATGTCAAGACCTAAACCTGCTATGATTTTGTTAAATTTATCCAGAGCCGTCTGTAACTTTATGGAGCCTAGGTAGCAGTTGTTGCAAGTAATGTAAAGAACAAAATCATCAGCATATTGAGCTACATGAACGTCATTTATAGTTCTACAAATAGGAACAGTAGCAACGTTGAACAGTAAGGGTGATAAGGGGTCACCTTGAGCGAGCCCGCGTCCTGTTTTTCTGCTAATTGTTGTATTATCATCCATACAAATGCTCAATTGCCTATCTTGGAGAAAGTTCCACAAGTACGAGCATATTTTTGATCCAATATGTAATTTAAGATTCATATATTGCAGTAAAGGAATTATTTCAATATTATTGTAAGCATTCTCAATGTCGATGAAGCAACCTATAGTGTAGTGGCCCTCAGAAAACCCTTTCTGTATTCTCGAAGTTAAGTTGGCCAAACTATCCAAACTGGAGCGGCATTTCCTAAAACCTACCGTGCAATCAGAAAATACTTTATTATGTTCTAAATACCATTCAATTCTGTTCATAATCATATAATGGAATGTCTTACAAATACAAGAAATCATAGAGATAGGTCGGAGTTTTGTGGGTTCCGCGGTATTTTGGTTTTGTTTAGGAATGGGTACAATATTAATTTGTCGCCATTGTATAGGGACAAACCCGTGAATAAAAAATTGGTTGAATAAAAATAACAGAATATCCTTGGCATTGTCTGGCAAATGTTTTATCATTTTATAAGATATGTTATCTATACCAGGTGAACTGTTTCTATCTCTAATTGATTTAATCATTTCTTGTTTGGAGAAAGGTGCATCTAGTTTTGGGTTGCATGACGTAAAAGTTTGCTCACCATAACCGACAAAATCTGGGGTCAAAGATGTGAGGAGGTTCTCGACATTAGTTTTATTAATGTAAGTCCTAGGTGAAGCGTATCCCTTTATCCATCGTAATTTACGCCACATACCGGAAGCAGTAATCTGGTGATCTATAGTCGAGCAAAATTCATGGAAAGACGATTGTCGCGCCGATTTAATGAGTTTTTCCGATTCCTTAATTTTATTTTTCAAATCCTCATAATTCGAGTCAGTAGGGTTCCGTCGGAAAGTAGCAAGTGCTCGGCGGCGAACAGCGACGGCTTTAGATAAGGAAACGTTCCAATATGGTTTCGGACGAAAAGTGGAGGTAGGCCCGGAATATAATTTGTAGTATGGAATGTGTTTATCTGCCGCTATGTTAATTAGTTTTTCAAATACGTCATACGCCCTTTGCAAATCATCTGATTGTGAATAACTATCAAATAAAGTTTGTGCCAACTCCTTGTATAAATTCCAATCTGCCACTTTAAAATTTCTTTGTTTCTTTTGCCATCTTCGGGGTCCTGTGCCCAAGCTAGATTTAATTTTTATCATTAAATGGTCGCTGCCTAGTGATTCGTTCATCACCGACCAGTCAAACCTAACCGCGACATCCGACGATGCCAGCGATAAATCCGGTGATGAACTTTGAACTACGCCATTTACTAATTTTATTCTTGTCGGACTTCCATTATTTAATACCACGAAGTTACTGTCAGACAACGAATCGAAAAGCTGACCGCCGCGATGATCCGTTTTATACGACCAATTACTATGGTGTCCGTTAAAGTCACCCAACACCAAGGTCTTACTATTGTATTGAGATAACAAAAAGTCCCAGTCAGTCGTTGATGTCGTCACAGAAGATGGACAGTAGACCGCCATAGTGGCTTTGATGTCGTCACAATTAAATAGTTCAACTTTTACGATTTGTATGCCTGGATTTGGACTGTTTAATAAGCTGATGCTAGACTTCAAGGAGTTATGAACTATAATTGCTACGCCTCCGTAGCCATCAGATCGATCATTCCTGTAAACAATATAATTTTTAAATCTAAGTTCCGACTCGGGATCTAACCAAGTTTCACTGAGGGCAGCAACGTGGATTTTTTCTAGTATGAGTAGATTTTCAAAATTGAGCAACTTAGGCTTAAGGCTTTGACAGTTCCATTGGATTATATTTAAATATTTATTATTAATTCGCTGATACATTATGTAACGTTGTTGTAAACTCAAATAAACTCTTCAGTAACGGCCACTGTGATACATTACCTGCTAACCATACTATCACCCACTCTGTACATACTTTTAGGATATTTTGGAATTTAGCAAATATTGTGTCACTTTGGGTAAAAAACACTTTTTCAATTTTTCTAAATAAATCTCTGAACGTAACATTACCATCCGAAATTCTTTTTGTTCCCGGCTTTCTGTACTTAGTGTTTATATTTTCTGCTTCACTACTTTCAGATTCTACCTCGGAGCGGGGTACGTCCCAAGTTTTAAAGTTAAATTTGTTAGGTGTAGCTTGAGGTCTTGGCTTATCCTTTTTCTTAGAGGTAGTCTTCGGTTTATATTGCTGATCCTGACTTGAAACTTCTTTTGCGATGTAAACATCCGCCGAGAATTGGTTCTCTTCACTTGGCTTATCAGTGTATGTGGATGGCTGGGTATATACACGGGCTACCGGAGGTGGTGACGCGATATTTGGAGAGTCTGGAGCAGGGTACATCGTCAGGGCCTTACGATATGTGCAGTTGAATTCCGCCATAATGAGGCGGATTTTCCTTTCTTTCTTATAGGTAGGGCATTCTTTGGAAAGCGCTATGTGTTCTCCTGAGCAATTCGGGCATTTCAACCGGCTCGTGTCGCAGTTTGCATGACCTCCACTACATTTTGGGCAAACTATCTTGCTGACACATCTTTTGGCGATGTGGCCAAATTTCCAGCACCGCGAACATTGTGACACTGGGAACACGTATTTATCAACATTGATCTTAAGGTTGTCCACATAAACATAAGCTGGCAAGAAATGACCCTTAAAACACAATCGTACGGTTTCGCATGGAATCCAACCATCTCCATTATCGTCACGACGATTAAGACGTTTTAGAGAAACAAGTTCTGCAGGGCTGGGACACGAGATATCTGCAAATATCTGCTCCTCATTTAGTTCCAGGTCCACATTTTTAATAATACCGTAAGAGTAACCTACTTCCATGGACTTAAATAACCTCCATCCCATTGATGTAAACTTCTCACAAGAAATAAACCTCTCAGCACTTAAATCATTATTGAATTCTACTCTTATTCGGTATGGGTTAATGTATTTAATTTTTAGTGTATCACATATGCCTTGTTCCCTAAATAGCTTAGCTAAGCTGAACTGTTTGGGCAGCTTTTCTGAACTTGATACATAGACCTCAATTTTATTACAGTCTTCTTTTGCCTTTTTCCCGCTACGATCTACTACAATCCATTCCATATCGTCTTCTTCTCTGCGGCGTTTACTTGGTGTTGAAACTTCTACATCATTGAATCGTACTTCAGTCGAGTTTTGTTCATGTGAACCGTTGTATTGGGCTGCCTCTGTAACCATGCTGACTTCTTCTAAGTTACGGTCGCTAATAATGCTATTTGAATCACTTTCTGCCTTTTCGAAATTAGACATTATCATAAAAACAACTCATTCGACGCATAATAACACAAAACGCTGGGAGCACGACACGCGGTGCGCGTGCGCTCAATATCTGTGTTGTGACTTTGTGAGCGAAACAAAAGTATGACGCGGGGATAGTTAGTTCGTCAAGGACACGACGCCAACACGATCACTCCGTGCGAGTGTCGCCTCGAGACTGTAATAAACATTTATAGACATGCACTTTATAGACATGCACTTTATTTTATTTTGTATCCAATACTTTTTAATACTTCTATTTTTATTTCTCACGAACAGCTCATGTACACAATATAAATGTGTTTATCGATAACTGTTTTCAACACTAGTATATCGATATTATTTTCAACTACTACGCATCACCTTTCCGTCTGTGTACGTATTATGCAGACCCCTTGCGTCTCACCCCGCCCACAAATTCGTGCGATAAGGACAACTGCAGATTCGACAAATTTTCTTAAGTAAAAAGTCATAATTCGAGGTTTGGCTCTCGTCTGTTTTCTCCTCCAATATTGGACCGATTTAGAAGATATTTCATAAACTGAATAAGAAGGATATTTACTATGTCCCTATGTTTTCCTTTTTTCATTAATAGTTGTCAAATTTGTACACTAGGGCTCTGAAGACAGCGACTCAATACAGACAATTTTGAGCACTTTGAGAGGGTTCTAGTTCTTATACGGATAATATATCACCAAAAAGGAAAACATAGGGACATAGAAGAAGTTGATATTTATTTTACTGTAAAAAATCATTGCTTTAAGTTCATAAACCAGAGAGAAAACAGACGAGAGCGTTTGTATGGAGAAAAGACCACCCCCGTTTCCTCTTAAGCCTAAGCCTTGCCCATTCCTAGAATTGCATGGGATGTTATTTTACAATAGAGTACTTAAAGTTATTTATGTTCTAATCTCTTGTTCTACGCATCTGTTTGCTGAGTTGTGATGAACACACAATGTCACATGTACTATTATTTTGTAAGACAAACTTATTTTTTACACAAGATACGCATAGAATAAAATATTCCTACTTTATGTTCACCATAAAAATTAATTAGGTGCACCTAAAAAGCTGCATAAGTGGTTGCATGGGGTGCATAGCACCCCAAATAAGTTTATGAAATGAATACGAAATAAATGTAAAATCAGACTTTTATAAATGAGACCACTTAAACATACATATTAATCAACTTTTAAACCTCTTTAATATTATAATTAGTACCTAAAAAAATAACAAGATATAAATAATAGTTTTCTTCATTACAATATTGGCAGACTATAATCATAAGGTCATTGCACACATTTTCATAAGTCACCTGTCATACAGTCATACACCCCAAACATGCTCACCAAGACCTACCATTCACGACCGAGCGACGCTCGCAACTCAACTGTGAATGTGACAGCACACTGAATTTGTTTTTTTTTAAGCTATGAACCTGGAAACATGTGTTGGGGTGTATGACACCCCATGCAACCAATTAAGGGTCAACACACAATGTGTTGTAAGCATGTGAAATTTACAAACATGAAAGAACATTGTTTGAATTCTCATTGTTACACTGTTTTTATTGCAGTAGAAGATGACACTGTAGAAAAGAAGCTAACTCATCGGCAGAAGCAGAGAGCAGCTAAAAGAGCAAAGAAGAAGACAGAATTAGCAGAAAAGAGGAAAGCTTTGAAGCAAGCAAAGAAGAATGTAGCTAAGCAAACAGAGGTGGCAGTGGACGAGGAGGCTGAGAATAGCTCAGATGAAGAAACTGCTCCAGGTAAACATTTACTTCTGTTTTTTTCTTAACAGGCCACTTATGTCTTTTTAGAATTTCAAATATCTTTACAATGCATGTCCTCGAAAAGAGCGGTTTTCCAAGCAGCCAAACTGTGCGGAAAGTGTCACTTTTTTTCACTAGTGCTTTTTACTTTCCTGTATTTTTTTAATTTTTAACTCCAACGTCAGCCCGACGCATAGAGTTTTTATTATTTGAGAAAAGTTTTAAAAATTAGTTATGTACAGATTATCATTCATATAAAAAGTAAAATAAAACTAATACTTTATTTTAAGCGTTTTTAACTACTCTAGATTTAGATTTTGATCAATAAATTAATTTTAAATATTAATTAAATATGTTTGGCAGAACGTATATTTTGCTCGTGCCTTATTGCGTTACGATGTGACAGCTATTCGCACATGCGCAGTAGATATGCCCGAGGAACTATTAGTTAATCTGTGGATATGCTGAACGCGCTTGAATAAGCCCGCCATTTTATTAATTTCATTTTATTAATTTATTTATTTCCTCGCACAATGCATAGTAAAATGTTGTATGATACACGTACGTAAGATGATTTCCGACTCGTGTCGATTTATCCACTCATCGGAAATCACCTACCTTCCGCACTTGTAGCATAAATAACTATTTTGCATTTCTCAATAAACCACATCCTGCACATCCTTTCTTCATTAAAGCTGTTATGCTATGGGCGTGGCACAAAAGTAAAGTATAAAATGTTACATTTTATTAATATTTTTCATGTATGTATTTAATAATGAATACTTGTACCTAAATAAATCAGGGGTACCAACTTCTCCAACTACTCCGTGGGTGCTAAGGGGGCTACTATCATAGCCATTACTAAGATTTAACATGTCGGATACTAAAAATAAAATCCAACATATCCAACATAGGATGCTAAAATTTTCTAGCTTGCTATGTTCGCTTTTGCATTCCGGACTCTATTAATTCTGTGTTTCTATATAACAAACAAATACACTATCCGAAATCGTAAAATTTTGAAGCTTGATTTGCTCGCTCTAGCATAAAGTTGATATCTTTTTGGATATTTATTTATTTGTTGGTCAGTGCGCATTTATCTTCCCGAACTTTGCCAGTTTTTTAAAATGAATCAAGATACATATGGGTATAAGAGCTGTACACCCACAGAATTTTGTGTCTAACCTACTACTACTTAATAGATTAAAACAAAAAAATCCTTTAATTTATAACAGGTTACACTGATGACAACAAAGAATGGTTGAAACCTAAACAAAAGAAAAAAGAGCAGAAAAGTAAATCTAAAAAGGATGACTCGGAATCTGAAGAAGAGGATGACAGTGGCCATGAGGATGAAGATGATGATGAAGGGTCAGAAGTGGAAGAAGATTCTGAAGATGAAAGTCCAGCAAAGAAGAAAGCTGGTGGAGAAAAGTATAAGGTTAGCATTTGACATTCAAACAAAAACAGTATCTACCTATTAACTTTTTTTTAAGCCATACTGTGCAAGTGAATGGACAGCATGTTTATTTTTCTTTCTGTTTTGTTTTCTTCTACATCCTATACAGTGTTTCTGATGCTGCAATAAGTGTGTTCACCTACAGCTGGGCCCAGACAATGTAATTAAATGTGCTATCGAAACAAATAGAAGAAGAACCATACTGTTATAACTTTTAGCTTGATTTGAATTTATACTATTGAAATGTTAATTGATACTTCAACTAGATATCATAATGCGACTTTTATTACTTACAGGTTGGTACTTTGGATGATTTATTTAAAGATTCTGACAATGAAAATGGAGATGCGTCATCAGAAGATGAAGATGCGGATAGCAGTGGCAAATTAGATTATGATTCTGACTCAAGTGGCGGCGATAAAGATAGCAACGATGATGATGAAGACGATGACATGTTGCCCATAGAAAAGGCCAACATAAAATTAAAGAAAAAACAAAAAGTTGACAAAAAACTAGCTGATGAAGAAATGCAATTGAATATTGCCAAACAAGATGTATTTGTATTCCCATCTGAAGAGGAATTAAACAATCCAGCAAGTCTCCAAGACGTTCATCAAAGAATCAAAGATGTTGTAACAGTATTGGGAGACTTCAGTCGTTTAAAGGAAGATGGTAGATCCCGCTGTGAATATACTGATCTACTTCTAAAAGATCTTTGCACATATTACAGTTACAATGAATTTCTCATGGAGTTACTTCTGCAAATCTTTCCTGTGCAAGAGTTGGTCGAATTCCTAGAAGCAAGTGAAGTTGCGCGTCCTGTGACTATAAGAACTAACAGCCTTATTTCCCCCCGCAAAAAATGACAGACAGTTTTGTATCGGGATAAAACGCTATGGCTACTCCCCTCCGGCACGCCGGTGGTCCGTGTTGCTCTATGCCACAGAGTACATGACTGTAACCTTAGTTTTGAGAACACGTGTGGTAATTTTGAAATCGTGCATGCTGAGCTAGAGTTATAATCAAGTTTTTGGTGCAACTAATATAAAACTGGGACCTAATACTGGAATTAGAATCAAACATAGTAATAATTCTAATCATATATCATGGGTCGTAAGGCAAAATTCGATGAAACTAAGAAAGTGAAAAAAGGACCCGGCAGAAAATCTCGCAAGCAGCCTGCTCCCGTGTTTAAAAAAGAACTGCGTAAGTAAACCTACTTGAAATGTTTGTTTTCACATTCGCCAGGAATGAGTTATACTGTAGAAACCACAAACCTCTAGGTTTTATTTGGCATCAAGATAAACCACTGTTTACTAATGTAATGCCTTAAGCCTAAGCCTTGCCCATTCCTAGAATTGCATGGGATGTTATTTTACAATAGAGTACTTAAAGTTATTTATGTTCTAATCTCTTGTTCTACGCATCTGTTTGCTGAGTTGTGATGAACACACAATGTCACATGTACTATTATTTTGTAAGACAAACTTATTTTTTACACAAGATACGCATAGAATAAAATATTCCTACTTTATGTTCACCATAAAAATTAATTAGGTGCACCTAAAAAGCTGCATAAGTGGTTGCATGGGGTGCATAGCACCCCAAATAAGTTTATGAAATGAATACGAAATAAATGTAAAATCAGACTTTTATAAATGAGACCACTTAAACATACATATTAATCAACTTTTAAACCTCTTTAATATTATAATTAGTACCTAAAAAAATAACAAGATATAAATAATAGTTTTCTTCATTACAATTTTGGCAGACTATAATCATAAGGTCATTGCACACATTTTCATAAGTCACCTGTCATACAGTCATACACCCCAAACATGCTCACCAAGACCTACCGTTCACGACCGAGCGACGCTCGCAACTCAACTGTGAATGTGACAGCACACTGAATTTGTTTTTTTTTAAGCTATGAACCTGGAAACATGTGTTGGGGTGTATGACACCCCATGCAACCAATTAAGGGTCAACACACAATGTGTTGTAAGCATGTGAAATTTACAAACATGAAAGAACATTGTTTGAATTCTCATTGTTACACTGTTTTTATTGCAGTAGAAGATGACACTGTAGAAAAGAAGCTTACTCATCGGCAGAAGCAGAGAGCAGCTAAAAGAGCAAAGAAGAAGACAGAATTAGCAGAAAAGAGGAAAGCTTTGAAGCAAGCAAAGAAGAATGTAGCTAAGCAAACAGAGGTGGCAGTGGACGAGGAGGCTGAGAAAAGCTCAGATGAAGAAACTGCTCCAGGTAAACATTTACTTCTGTTTTTTTCTTAACAGGCCACTTATGTCTTTTTAGAATTTCAAATATCTTTTTGCATTTCTCAATAAACCACATCCTGCACATCCTTTCTTCATTAAAGCTGTTATGCTATGGGCGTGGCACAAAAGTAAAGTATAAAATGTTACATTTTATTAATATTTTTCATGTATGTATTTAAAAATGAATACTTGTACCTAAATAAATCAGGGGTACCAACTTCTCCAACTACTCCGTGGGTGCTAAGGGGGCTACTATCATAGCCATTACTAAGATTTAACATGTCGGATACTAAAAATAAAATCCAACATATCCAACATAGGATGCAAAAATTGTCTAGCTTGCTATGTTCGCTTTTGCATTCCGGACTCTATTAATTCTGTGTTTCTATATAACAAACAAATACACTATCCGAAATCGTAAAATTTTGAAGCTTGATTTGCTCGCTCTAGCATAAAGTTGATATCTTTTTGGATATTTATTTATTTGTTGGTCAGTGCGCATTTATCTTCCCGAACTTTGCCAGTTTTTTAAAATGAATCAAGATACATATGGGTATAAGAGCTGTACACCCACAGAATTTTGTGTCTAACCTACTACTACTTAATAGATTAAAACAAAAAAATCCTTTAATTTATAACAGGTTACACTGATGACAACAAAGAATGGTTGAAACCTAAACAAAAGAAAAAAGAGCAGAAAAGTAAATCTAAAAAGGATGACTCGGAATCTGAAGAAGAGGATGACAGTGGCCATGAGGATGAAGATGATGATGAAGGGTCAGAAGTGGAAGAAGATTCTGAAGATGAAAGTCCAGCAAAGAAGAAAGCTGGTGGAGAAAAGTATAAGGTTAGCATTTGACATTCAAACAAAAACAGTATCTACCTATTAACTTTTTTTTAAGCCATACTGTGCAAGTGAATGGACAGCATGTTTATTTTTCTTTCTGTTTTGTTTTCTTCTACATCCTATACAGTGTTTCTGATGCTGCAATAAGTGTGTTCACCTACAGCTGGGCCCAGACAATGTAATTAAATGTGCTATCGAAACAAATAGAAGAAGAACCATACTGTTATAACTTTTAGCTTGATTTGAATTTATACTATTGAAATGTTAATTGATACTTCAACTAGATATCATAATGCGACTTTTATTACTTACAGGTTGGTACTTTGGATGATTTATTTAAAGATTCTGACAATGAAAATGGAGATGCGTCATCAGAAGATGAAGATGCGGATAGCAGTGGCAAATTAGATTATGATTCTGACTCAAGTGGCGGCGATAAAGATAGCAACGATGATGATGAAGACGATGACATGTTGCCCATAGAAAAGGCCAACATAAAATTAAAGAAAAAACAAAAAGTTGACAAAAAACTAGCTGATGAAGAAATGCAATTGAATATTGCCAAACAAGATGTATTTGCATTCCCATCTGAAGAGGAATTAAACAATCCAGCAAGTCTCCAAGACGTTCATCAAAGAATCAAAGATGTTGTAACAGTATTGGGAGACTTCAGTCGTTTAAAGGAAGATGGTAGATCCCGCTGTGAATATACTGATCTACTTCTAAAAGATCTTTGCACATATTACAGTTACAATGAATTTCTCATGGAGGTACTTCTGCAAATCTTTCCTGTGCAAGAGTTGGTCGAATTCCTAGAAGCAAGTGAAGTTGCGCGTCCTGTGACTAAAAGAACTAACAGCCTTATTTCCCCCCGCAAAAAATGACAGACAGTTTTGTATCGGGAAAAAACGCTATGGCTACTCCCCTCCGGCACGCCGGTGGTCCGTGTTGCTCTATGCCACAGAGTACATGACTGTAACCTTAGTTTTGAGAACACGTGTGGTAATTTTGAAATCGTGCATGCTGAGCTAGAGTTATAATCAAGTTTTTGGTGCAACTAATATAAAACTGGGACCTAATACTGGAATTAGAATCAAACATAGTAATAATTCTAATCATATATCATGGGTCGTAAGGCAAAATTCGATGAAACTAAGAAAGTGAAAAAAGGACCCGGCAGAAAATCTCGCAAGCAGCCTGCTCCCGTGTTTAAAAAAGAACTGCGTAAGTAAACCTACTTGAAATGTTTGTTTTCACATTCGCCAGGAATGAGTTATACTGTAGAAACCACAAACCTCTAGGTTTTATTTGGCATCAAGATAAACCACTTATTACTAATGTAATGCCTTAAGAGGAAATACGGGCGGAGAGACTTATGAAAAATAGGTATTTGAAAAAACTATCGCTGTCGCTCTGCGAACTGCGAGCGCGTGGCGCTCGGCCGCCTTATCCATGTGTGAGTAAGTTGACAGTGTGTGCGTGCTTCCGAAACGCTCCCGGCCGCGGCTCGCGCATTTCTTGTAATCGGGCAGTCACTCGTTACTTTTGTTGTTGTGGATTGTGGACAGATATTCAACAATATATGTTATTCTTAACAGCAAACGCAGAAAATCTTTTTTTGGACGTGACTAATAATACTGTAGTGCAATTTAATAATGTAATTGCTAAATTTATTGGCGGAAAAAGAATTAACTTTGCAGGAAGTGGCTCATATCACATCAGACAAGATGTTATGGAGTAGTAACTTCATGGAATAGCGAAGGGCTATTCATGCACGCATTCAAAAAAAAATACAGGGCTGCAGTCCGGGCCAATATACAAAAAAAAATATAGAACAAAAGCAGCGTTCGAAAAAATTCACAGAGAAATTTACCGAAAAAGGAAACTGACGTATCCCAAAGACGGAACGAGCAAAATAAAAAGAACTACATAACCTGTTAAAACTACGGTCGCTTAGAGTTGGAAGAAATATCTTCTTCCTGCCTTTGGATTTATATAAATTAAAAGAAAAATAAATTTCTTGAAAGATTGCTCTCAACTAAGTATGTTCAAAGAAAAATAGTGGGGGCCAAAGCGATAATAGCTTATGGGAAATTGAAAGACTAAAGAGGCTTACGGCATCGAATTTTGGGCGAATATGTAAGATGCGACCGAAAACATCGGTTCGCAATATATGAGAAACTTTATTATGTAACAAATTTAAAGGAACCCTGGCTACCAATTATGGCAAGGAAAAGGAATCTGAAGCGATCGATCAATTTATCAAGCACACGGGACTACAGGGATTAGAGTGTGGAATGTTTATCGCTGAAAACAAACCCTTTTTAGCGGCTAGCCCGGAAGGTCTGGTAGGTGAAGACTCGATAATAGAGGTAAACTGTCCTTATGAAATTGCAAGTATGTCACCTGAAGACGGAATTCATAAAAAATAAATGGATTTAGAGCTGTATTCAAGGGTCATCACTAATCGTCTCCGTAGACCACACACATACGCGGCAGGTTATACAGAAGACCGAAGAGTACAACCTGCCTCTCTGTTTAGCGTTTGTGAAATACGAGAAAGCCTTCGATTCGATCGACACTTGGGCTGTACTGCAGTCTCTCCAACGGTACCAAATTGACTACCGGTACATTGAAGTGTTGAAATGTTTGTATAAAAACGCTACCATGTCAGTTCGACTTCAGGATCAGACCTCGGAACACGTCCTTATGCAGCGAGGTGTTAGACAGGGAGACGTAATATCTCCAAAACTATTCACCGCTGCACTGGAGGATGCCTTCAGGGTTCTGGACCGGAAAGGGCTAGGCATAAATGTCAATGGCGAATACATCACTCACCTTCGGTTTGCCGACTATATAGTGGTCATGGCTGAGACTATGGAGGACCTCAGTACAATGCTCGATGACCTCAGTAGAGCTTCCTAAAGAATGGGTCTTAGGATGAACATGCACAAAACCAAGGTGATGTTGAATTTCCATGTTACACTCACTCCAATTAAGGTCGGATACTCTACACTCGAAGTTGTGGATGACTATGTCTACCTGGGACAAACGATCCAGTTGGGTAGGGCCAACTTCGAGAAAGAGGTCAACCGTCGAATCCGACTTGGCTGGGCAGTGTTCGGGAAGTTGCGGTATCTTCTCGTCCAACTTACTACAGTGTCTCAAGACGAAAGTCTATGACCAGTGTGTGTTGCCAGACATATGGCTCTGAGACATGGTTGCTTACTATGGGCCTCAGCAGAAAGCTTACAGTCACTCAAAGGGCAATGGAGAGGGCTATGCATGAAGTTTCCTTGCGTGGTCGAATCAGAAATGTAGAAATCCGCAAGAGAACCAGGAAGAACCTGGAGTGGCGACCGCGAACCGGAAGACGTTGCATTGGAAGGCCTCCCACCAGGTGGACCGATGACTTGGTGAAGGTTCCGGGGATCCGCTGGATGCGAGACGCACGGGACCGATCAATGTGGTGACCCTTGGGGGAGGCCTATGTCCAGCAGTGGCTGATATGATGACGATGATGATGATGAAATAGATTTATGTATGTTTAAAGACAAAATCTTACAATTAAAACAGAATCATAATTACTTCTACCAAGTACAAGGCCAACTACACATAACTCGTCGAGATTTCTGTTATTATATTAGGTAGTCCTAGAAGCTTTTATTTTTCAAAATATTAAGAGGAACGATGCATTATGGCATAAAAATTTAACCATTATTAGAAAAGTTCGATAGATTTGATTTGATTTGAAAAGTTCTACCACATTAGTGGCAAGCCTAAGCTTAGCATTAGCCTTTTACCAGAAATCATTGACGGTTGGATACCAAAGAATAAACCAGTGAGAGAAAGCACGTCGTCATAATCTGCCTAGCCTTTTCCCGTCTACGTTAGAGTCGGATGCAGCTGAATACCAGTATTTTGATGGATCGACTGCCTATCTGACCTCTACAAACAGTAACTGGGTAATATGCAACCCCTTGGTAAAACAGGTCAGACTTTCGGGCTGTCAAAGCCGAAAATAACAGCCGGGACAAACGGCTTAACGTGCTTGGCGAGACATGGACGGGTCTTGGTATGTAAAGATGGTCACCCATCCACGGACCAACCACGGCAAGCAAAGCTTAACCTGATCGATTGACCCGTGCGGCTGAAGTTGAAATAAGTTTAATTTCGCTGATGTACCTAGTACGCTAGTGCGGATACCTATCCGATATATAATTTACTGTTTTGTATTGAAAACTTTTTGTAATAAACATTTTTTTTTTTTTTTAATCTTTATTTATTTAAAGAGGGTTTAATCTAAACAGATTATGCCACCCTCATCGTTACAAATCAACTTTATAAACCAAAAAGAACTAAAATAAATTACTATTTATCGCAAATTACCCCTGCGTTTAATCCCAATGATAACGAGTCTGTACATCATCCTGGCTGCTTCCGATGTAGGAGCAGCAAGGACGCTGTTACATACCCCAGTCTCGTTCATATTATTAAACACCATCCACAATTCTTGTCTCTCCGGCTCGTTCCGGACACATTCCATCATGATATGGTAAACATCTTCAACAAGGTTGCATTCTACACAGTTTGGAGAAGCCACTTTACGCATTAAAAAAGCGAATTTATTTAAGGGTATGTGTCCGGAACGAAGTCTGAGGGCTGTTATGATCGTTTGCCTTCCCATGTTGGCATTGTCTAACCACGTATTTTTAAGAACGCTTGGCTGTATAGTGGCATACCATATCCCTTTACTACGGCTTCTTTCATTAAAATATTCTTGCCACCCGTCATAACAATGTTGTTTTAGTTCAAAGTAACGTTCCGTATAATAAGGCAAACAGGAATACTGGTCACCATCTGTTATAGCCTCTTTAGCTAATTGGTCAACCACCTCGTTACCTACAATGCCAACATGAGAGGGCACCCATTGTATTACAACATTTTTATTCTTACTTTTAAGTTTACAGATCAAGTCCAATATGATATAGGCAATTGGAAGCCCACGTCTGGACGCCGTGCATCGAATTAATAACTGTAGCGCACTACGACAATCGCTTATGATTAAGACATTTGAACAAATAATTGAGTCAACATATGACAAAGCCTCTAAAATTGCAATTAATTCCGCATGCATTATTGAGATCACAGAATCAATTTTAATTTTCATAGATACATTTGCACAAGAATCAAAAAATGCAACCCCGACTTCATTATTAGAGATAGATGCATCAGTGTAAATTGTATAATGACTGGCGTAATTTATTTGTATATATCTATCACAAATAACTTTTAATTGGCTAGCATTGTAATCTTTCTTAGCTTTGTCGACACTATCAATAGTTGAAACTATATTGCTGTCTAGATCCACGTTGCTGACCCAAGTGCATAAACTAAACATATCTAGGTTCTCACAACAGTAAATACGTTCGTGCTTAAGTGAGTCATGGATCGCAACCAAAACAGGTTTTTGTTTACTTCTCCAGTAGCGGTGCGAACTCACTTGCGCGGACAGATGTTCGAGTACATCAACTGTGACATTGCTTTCAATAGACTTGCATTTCAACCAAAACTTACCGCCTAGATAATGCCGACGGATGTGCAAAGGCGCAATGCACAATTCATTTTCCATAATATGTATGGGAGTACTCTTTATGAAACCTCCTATTGTACGTAAGCATATATTTTGTGTTCTCTCTAACTTTAATAAATGCGTACGACTGGCATTCCCATAAAGAAAACTCCCATAATCTATTCGGCTTCTTATTGTGGCGATAAATACGCGTCTAAGGTGTGTAGGGTGCACTCCCCAGCCAGAACCAGCTAACATTCTAAAAATATTTACGAATTTAAGGAGTTTTTCTCTTAATTCATTGACATGTTTCCTCCAATTTAATCTAAAATCAAACCATAGTCCCAAATATTTAATATTATCCATTACTTGTAATGGCGAACCATTAACATATCGCTACTTCGGGGAAGAAAGGGCGTAAAAGCCAAAATAGCAACTTTACAGGGCAGCGAAAAAACGTTTTTTTTTTTAAATTTTGGAAAATAACTTTTTTTGCAATAGAGTTAAATTCGAATGAATTGGTGATATTTACTTGCATTTAAGTGCTCTTTAATATCAAGAAGCTTAATTTTAAGTAGACCTTATGGTTTAGAAGATAGGATGGATTTACGACCCAAAATTTTAATAAAAATGGCTTTTACACCGTCTATAAATACGTACTATAGGACGTAAATCCACAAATATCTATAATGCTAACATACATCGTGTCGTATAAACCATCTTTATACAGTGAAAAGGTCGTTGACTGCACCACTTAATAACAATTATCGTGAGTAAACCTACAATTATTATAATTTTGTAAGATTTAATGTGGTGAATATTGAAATTAAGGTGCATAGAAGCTCAAAATAATAGCATAATAATTATTATTATCTGATTTATCATAGTTCTATATTACAAAATTTATTATAACGAATTAGGTTACCTACCTGTTAAGTTAAATGCACACGATTCATGAATATTTTAAGGGTAGTTTCGAAAAACTAATTATTGAAAACCTTTATTGTTTATTTAGGTTGGTATTTAAGTCAAGTTTCATGTTTATTGACCCAAGAAATCAGATTCTTCAAAAAAATTAACATCCCCTAAGTCGTCTTTTGGGGACAGTTTCAAAAAATAATAAGAGCAACCTTTATTATTCATTTAGGTTAGTATTTATGTCAAGTTTCATCTGTAATATATAATATCTGTAAAACCTCCTAAATCGTCTTTTGGGGGTAGTTGCAAAAAACTAATAATGAAAACCTTTATTGTTTATTTAGGATGGTATTTATGTCAAGTTTCATGTTTATTCACCCAAGAAATCACATTCTTCAAAAAAAGTTACATCCCCTAAATCGTCTTTTGGGGGCAGTTGCAAAAAACTAATAATGACAACCGTTATCGTTTATTTAGGATGGTACTTATGTCAAGTTTCATGTTTATTCACCCAAGAAATCAGATTCTTCAAAAAAAATAACATACCCTAAATCATCTTTTGGGGGTAGTTTCAAAAAATAATAACAGCTACCTTTTTTATTAATTTAGGTTAGTATGTGGCAAGTTTTTTGACCCAAGAAACCACATTTTTCAAAAACACTGTAATACCTCCTAAATCGTCTTTTGGGGGTAGTTGCAAAAAACTAATAATGACAACCTTTATTATTTATTAAGGATGGTATGTATGCCAAGTTTCAAGTTCATTCACCCAATAAATCAGATTCTTCAAAAAAACTAACATACCCTAAATCTTCTTTTGGGGGTACGAGATTAACATATAAAGTAGGTAATTCAGCAGTCAATACGGAAGAAGATTCAAGCTGCGTGCTATTGTCGTAGGTAGACAATGTATTAACAATTAGAGACGAATTAGCGATCGGAACTGATGTAACTTTGGTTTCTGGAGCATAGTCAGCTGGCAAAAGGTTTGAAGAAAACGACTCAACGGTCGGCACAGCACATGAGATTTCATTTTCAGCAATTACTGGATCTGCAGGGAGGGCAGTAATATTTGGATGTGGTAATACAACAGTCGACGAACTATCAGCCTGTTTTAAGACTTCCATAGAAATAATATTTATTTTGTTACTATTGTTTTTAAACGGGCTTTTTGGTGGTATAAGGCTACCAACGTTGTCTCCAAAGAATGAAGCATGTGCTCGGGGTAAAGAAATCATAGAGGTATTGATATCGCCATCACTGCTTGAATTAATTATGATTTTTTTGTGTGTTGCTTTTGATATTTTTATTGGTTGCATTTCTGTGTCGCTGTTTTCGATTATATCATTGCTTTGATCCGAACTACTATTTTGATCAAAACTCCTAGTCGACTGACTCGGCTCGTAGTCAGATCTGGAAATAAGATGATAATAGAATTACTTATACAAAAATTATACAAAAAAGTCGTCTTTATTTTTAATGCTAGTAAGAGTTAGGGCGTAAAAGCCATTGTAGTTTTAGTTCCCTGTAATATTGGGGTCGTAAAAGTCACGCACGGCATCGAAAAATCAGAAGACATTAGTCATTAGGGCGTAAAAGCCAGTCTAACAAATCAGTTTCATGGAGTTTATAACGGAATAAATAGAAATGCATGTAATTTGAATAAAGAAAATGATTAAACAAAATAACTGAATTAAAATATTGTGAATAATTATTTAGATAGGTACCTACGTAACATGACCTTTGTGGTAAAGTTAGTTAGCACTTAGGTACGTAAGCACCCATCTATACAACTATACATACAACCATAATAAACCCGACCGTTTTTACACCGTGAGTACCTAATATTTTAAGTAGTAAAAAAATAGGTAAGTACCTATCTTCCTAGAAATTACTACGACGAATGCACTCTTAATATTTATTATAAAATAAATACGAATATCTCTAACTAAAGAAACATCACATTAGGTAAGCACGTCTAAACAGTTTGAGCCAAGAATAATAGATAGGTACTGTACTATTACTTAAAACTTACCTTTGTGATGAACGACGACGGCTTTGTAATAATGCAATAACGATATTCCTTCTTTTTAGCAAGGAATCCAAGGCTTTCGGCTTCGTATTATCCATTTTTTTAATTAAACAAGTAACTTATTCGCACTGTATTAATATTCAAACGGAACGTAAACAATAACAATCCGGTAAAGAAACTGCGATTGACAGACTGACAAGATTGGACACGACCGTGGACTTCACTTGTGGTAAGACGTGTACATGCAGGTTGCGATTGTGTTTGTGCGTGTGTCGTCGGCAGCGCGCGCGCTTTATTGGCTAAATAAATTATGTTTCTATCTCACTCCATTGTAAGACTGTTTAACGTACGCATAAGAGACAACGATAAATGACATGATTATCCCTCCGATTTTTAGACTAAAGAAATTGTTATTGTTACGATTTGAATGCTGTAACTCCAAGTTTTTATTTTTGTGCAAGGGCGTAAAAGCCAAATCATATTTAAATTGCCAAGTAAAAATGTCGTAAAAGTCATTACGTAATAAATATTGTATTTACGACCAAATATTCTTTCATACTATGGTGATACGCCCTTATTAATTTGAAATAATTAAATAATGTCATATACGTCAATTTTTTTTAATAAAAATGGTTTTGGTGAGAAAAAAATCATGGGGGTAAAAGCCATTTTTTTGGGAATATTGAAATTTTAAATATACAGATCGATAGAGCGTCGAAAACTAAACAAAGTTGCATTATTAACTCATTTTGGCCAAAAGTGGCTTTTACGCCCTTTCTTCCCCGAAGTAGCGATATAGGCTGACGTTTTCTCTTTTGTATCCTCTTTTAAACACACATACCTTACTTTTCGAGGGGGATATGTCAAGACCTAAACCTGCTATGATTTTGTTAAATTTATCCAGAGCCGTCTGTAACTTTATGGAGCCTAGGTAGCAGTTGTTGCAAGTAATGTAAAGAACAAAATCATCAGCATATTGAGCTACATGAACGTCATTTATAGTTCTACAAATAGGAACAGTAGCAACGTTGAACAGTAAGGGTGATAAGGGGTCACCTTGAGCGAGCCCGCGTCCTGTTTTTCTGCTAATTGTTGTATTATCATCCATACAAATGCTCAATTGCCTATCTTGGAGAAAGTTCCACAAGTACGAGCATATTTTTGATCCAATATGTAATTTAAGATTCATATATTGCAGTAAAGGAATTATTTCAATATTATTGTAAGCATTCTCAATGTCGATGAAGCAACCTATAGTGTAGTGGCCCTCAGAAAACCCTTTCTGTATTCTCGAAGTTAAGTTGGCCAAACTATCCAAACTGGAGCGGCATTTCCTAAAACCTACCGTGCAATCAGAAAATACTTTATTATGTTCTAAATACCATTCAATTCTGTTCATAATCATATAATGGAATGTCTTACAAATACAAGAAATCATAGAGATAGGTCGGAGTTTTGTGGGTTCCGCGGTATTTTGGTTTTGTTTAGGAATGGGTACAATATTAATTTGTCGCCATTGTATAGGGACAAACCCGTGAATAAAAAATTGGTTGAATAAAAATAACAGAATATCCTTGGCATTGTCTGGCAAATGTTTTATCATTTTATAAGATATGTTATCTATACCAGGTGAACTGTTTCTATCTCTAATTGATTTAATCATTTCTTGTTTGGAGAAAGGTGCATCTAGTTTTGGGTTGCATGACGTAAAAGTTTGCTCACCATAACCGACAAAATCTGGGGTCAAAGATGTGAGGAGGTTCTCGACATTAGTTTTATTAATGTAAGTCCTAGGTGAAGCGTATCCCTTTATCCATCGTAATTTACGCCACATACCGGAAGCAGTAATCTGGTGATCTATAGTCGAGCAAAATTCATGGAAAGACGATTGTCGCGCCGATTTAATGAGTTTTTCCGATTCCTTAATTTTATTTTTCAAATCCTCATAATTCGAGTCAGTAGGGTTCCGTCGGAAAGTAGCAAGTGCTCGGCGGCGAACAGCGACGGCTTTAGATAAGGAAACGTTCCAATATGGTTTCGGACGAAAAGTGGAGGTAGGCCCGGAATATAATTTGTAGTATGGAATGTGTTTATCTGCCGCTATGTTAATTAGTTTTTCAAATACGTCATACGCCCTTTGCAAATCATCTGATTGTGAATAACTATCAAATAAAGTTTGTGCCAACTCCTTGTATAAATTCCAATCTGCCACTTTAAAATTTCTTTGTTTCTTTTGCCATCTTCGGGGTCCTGTGCCCAAGCTAGATTTAATTTTTATCATTAAATGGTCGCTGCCTAGTGATTCGTTCATCACCGACCAGTCAAACCTAACCGCGACATCCGACGATGCCAGCGATAAATCCGGTGATGAACTTTGAACTACGCCATTTACTAATTTTATTCTTGTCGGACTTCCATTATTTAATACCACGAAGTTACTGTCAGACAACGAATCGAAAAGCTGACCGCCGCGATGATCCGTTTTATACGACCAATTACTATGGTGTCCGTTAAAGTCACCCAACACCAAGGTCTTACTATTGTATTGAGATAACAAAAAGTCCCAGTCAGTCGTTGATGTCGTCACAGAAGATGGACAGTAGACCGCCATAGTGGCTTTGATGTCGTCACAATTAAATAGTTCAACTTTTACGATTTGTATGCCTGGATTTGGACTGTTTAATAAGCTGATGCTAGACTTCAAGGAGTTATGAACTATAATTGCTACGCCTCCGTAGCCATCAGATCGATCATTCCTGTAAACAATATAATTTTTAAATCTAAGTTCCGACTCGGGATCTAACCAAGTTTCACTGAGGGCAGCAACGTGGATTTTTTCTAGTATGAGTAGATTTTCAAAATTGAGCAACTTAGGCTTAAGGCTTTGACAGTTCCATTGGATTATATTTAAATATTTATTATTAATTCGCTGATACATTATGTAACGTTGTTGTAAACTCAAATAAACTCTTCAGTAACGGCCACTGTGATACATTACCTGCTAACCATACTATCACCCACTCTGTACATACTTTTAGGATATTTTGGAATTTAGCAAATATTGTGTCACTTTGGGTAAAAAACACTTTTTCAATTTTTCTAAATAAATCTCTGAACGTAACATTACCATCCGAAATTCTTTTTGTTCCCGGCTTTCTGTACTTAGTGTTTATATTTTCTGCTTCACTACTTTCAGATTCTACCTCGGAGCGGGGTACGTCCCAAGTTTTAAAGTTAAATTTGTTAGGTGTAGCTTGAGGTCTTGGCTTATCCTTTTTCTTAGAGGTAGTCTTCGGTTTATATTGCTGATCCTGACTTGAAACTTCTTTTGCGATGTAAACATCCGCCGAGAATTGGTTCTCTTCACTTGGCTTATCAGTGTATGTGGATGGCTGGGTATATACACGGGCTACCGGAGGTGGTGACGCGATATTTGGAGAGTCTGGAGCAGGGTACATCGTCAGGGCCTTACGATATGTGCAGTTGAATTCCGCCATAATGAGGCGGATTTTCCTTTCTTTCTTATAGGTAGGGCATTCTTTGGAAAGCGCTATGTGTTCTCCTGAGCAATTCGGGCATTTCAACCGGCTCGTGTCGCAGTTTGCATGACCTCCACTACATTTTGGGCAAACTATCTTGCTGACACATCTTTTGGCGATGTGGCCAAATTTCCAGCACCGCGAACATTGTGACACTGGGAACACGTATTTATCAACATTGATCTTAAGGTTGTCCACATAAACATAAGCTGGCAAGAAATGACCCTTAAAACACAATCGTACGGTTTCGCATGGAATCCAACCATCTCCATTATCGTCACGACGATTAAGACGTTTTAGAGAAACAAGTTCTGCAGGGCTGGGACACGAGATATCTGCAAATATCTGCTCCTCATTTAGTTCCAGGTCCACATTTTTAATAATACCGTAAGAGTAACCTACTTCCATGGACTTAAATAACCTCCATCCCATTGATGTAAACTTCTCACAAGAAATAAACCTCTCAGCACTTAAATCATTATTGAATTCTACTCTTATTCGGTATGGGTTAATGTATTTAATTTTTAGTGTATCACATATGCCTTGTTCCCTAAATAGCTTAGCTAAGCTGAACTGTTTGGGCAGCTTTTCTGAACTTGATACATAGACCTCAATTTTATTACAGTCTTCTTTTGCCTTTTTCCCGCTACGATCTACTACAATCCATTCCATATCGTCTTCTTCTCTGCGGCGTTTACTTGGTGTTGAAACTTCTACATCATTGAATCGTACTTCAGTCGAGTTTTGTTCATGTGAACCGTTGTATTGGGCTGCCTCTGTAACCATGCTGACTTCTTCTAAGTTACGGTCGCTAATAATGCTATTTGAATCACTTTCTGCCTTTTCGAAATTAGACATTATCATAAAAACAACTCATTCGACGCATAATAACACAAAACGCTGGGAGCACGACACGCGGTGCGCGTGCGCTCAATATCTGTGTTGTGACTTTGTGAGCGAAACAAAAGTATGACGCGGGGATAGTTAGTTCGTCAAGGACACGACGCCAACACGATCACTCCGTGCGAGTGTCGCCTCGAGACTGTAATAAACATTTATAGACATGCACTTTATAGACATGCACTTTATTTTATTTTGTATCCAATACTTTTTAATACTTCTATTTTTATTTCTCACGAACAGCTCATGTACACAATATAAATGTGTTTATCGATAACTGTTTTCAACACTAGTATATCGATATTATTTTCAACTACTACGCATCACCTTTCCGTCTGTGTACGTATTATGCAGACCCCTTGCGTCTCACCCCGCCCACAAATTCGTGCGATAAGGACAACTGCAGATTCGACAAATTTTCTTAAGTAAAAAGTCATAATTCGAGGTTTGGCTCTCGTCTGTTTTCTCCTCCAATATTGGACCGATTTAGAAGATATTTCATAAACTGAATAAGAAGGATATTTACTATGTCCCTATGTTTTCCTTTTTTCATTAATAGTTGTCAAATTTGTACACTAGGGCTCTGAAGACAGCGACTCAATACAGACAATTTTGAGCACTTTGAGAGGGTTCTAGTTCTTATACGGATAATATATCACCAAAAAGGAAAACATAGGGACATAGAAGAAGTTGATATTTATTTTACTGTAAAAAATCATTGCTTTAAGTTCATAAACCAGAGAGAAAACAGACGAGAGCGTTTGTATGGAGAAAAGACCACCCCCGTTTCCTCTTAAGCCTAAGCCTTGCCCATTCCTAGAATTGCATGGGATGTTATTTTACAATAGAGTACTTAAAGTTATTTATGTTCTAATCTCTTGTTCTACGCATCTGTTTGCTGAGTTGTGATGAACACACAATGTCACATGTACTATTATTTTGTAAGACAAACTTATTTTTTACACAAGATACGCATAGAATAAAATATTCCTACTTTATGTTCACCATAAAAATTAATTAGGTGCACCTAAAAAGCTGCATAAGTGGTTGCATGGGGTGCATAGCACCCCAAATAAGTTTATGAAATGAATACGAAATAAATGTAAAATCAGACTTTTATAAATGAGACCACTTAAACATACATATTAATCAACTTTTAAACCTCTTTAATATTATAATTAGTACCTAAAAAAATAACAAGATATAAATAATAGTTTTCTTCATTACAATATTGGCAGACTATAATCATAAGGTCATTGCACACATTTTCATAAGTCACCTGTCATACAGTCATACACCCCAAACATGCTCACCAAGACCTACCATTCACGACCGAGCGACGCTCGCAACTCAACTGTGAATGTGACAGCACACTGAATTTGTTTTTTTTTAAGCTATGAACCTGGAAACATGTGTTGGGGTGTATGACACCCCATGCAACCAATTAAGGGTCAACACACAATGTGTTGTAAGCATGTGAAATTTACAAACATGAAAGAACATTGTTTGAATTCTCATTGTTACACTGTTTTTATTGCAGTAGAAGATGACACTGTAGAAAAGAAGCTTACTCATCGGCAGAAGCAGAGAGCAGCTAAAAGAGCAAAGAAGAAGACAGAATTAGCAGAAAAGAGGAAAGCTTTGAAGCAAGCAAAGAAGAATGTAGCTAAGCAAACAGAGGTGGCAGTGGACGAGGAGGCTGAGAAAAGCTCAGATGAAGAAACTGCTCCAGGTAAACATTTACTTCTGTTTTTTTCTTAACAGGCCACTTATGTCTTTTTAGAATTTCAAATATCTTTACAATGCATGTCCTCGAAAAGAGCGGTTTTCCAAGCAGCCAAACTGTGCGGAAAGTGTCACTTTTTTTCACTAGTGCTTTTTACTTTCCTGTATTTTTTTAATTTTTAACTCCAACGTCAGCCCGACGCATAGAGTTTTTATTATTTGAGAAAAGTTTTAAAAATTAGTTATGTACAGATTATCATTCATATAAAAAGTAAAATAAAACTAATACTTTATTTTAAGCGTTTTTAACTACTCTAGATTTAGATTTTGATCAATAAATTAATTTTAAATATTAATTAAATATGTTTGGCAGAACGTATATTTTGCTCGTGCCTTATTGCGTTACGATGTGACAGCTATTCGCACATGCGCAGTAGATATGCCCGAGGAACTATTAGTTAATCTGTGGATATGCTGAACGCGCTTGAATAAGCCCGCCATTTTATTAATTTCATTTTATTAATTTATTTATTTCCTCGCACAATGCATAGTAAAATGTTGTATGATACACGTACGTAAGATGATTTCCGACTCGTGTCGATTTATCCACTCATCGGAAATCACCTACCTTCCGCACTTGTAGCATAAATAACTATTTTGCATTTCTCAATAAACCACATCCTGCACATCCTTTCTTCATTAAAGCTGTTATGCTATGGGCGTGGCACAAAAGTAAAGTATAAAATGTTACATTTTATTAATATTTTTCATGTATGTATTTAATAATGAATACTTGTACCTAAATAAATCAGGGGTACCAACTTCTCCAACTACTCCGTGGGTGCTAAGGGGGCTACTATCATAGCCATTACTAAGATTTAACATGTCGGATACTAAAAATAAAATCCAACATATCCAACATAGGATGCTAAAATTTTCTAGCTTGCTATGTTCGCTTTTGCATTCCGGACTCTATTAATTCTGTGTTTCTATATAACAAACAAATACACTATCCGAAATCGTAAAATTTTGAAGCTTGATTTGCTCGCTCTAGCATAAAGTTGATATCTTTTTGGATATTTATTTATTTGTTGGTCAGTGCGCATTTATCTTCCCGAACTTTGCCAGTTTTTTAAAATGAATCAAGATACATATGGGTATAAGAGCTGTACACCCACAGAATTTTGTGTCTAACCTACTACTACTTAATAGATTAAAACAAAAAAATCCTTTAATTTATAACAGGTTACACTGATGACAACAAAGAATGGTTGAAACCTAAACAAAAGAAAAAAGAGCAGAAAAGTAAATCTAAAAAGGATGACTCGGAATCTGAAGAAGAGGATGACAGTGGCCATGAGGATGAAGATGATGATGAAGGGTCAGAAGTGGAAGAAGATTCTGAAGATGAAAGTCCAGCAAAGAAGAAAGCTGGTGGAGAAAAGTATAAGGTTAGCATTTGACATTCAAACAAAAACAGTATCTACCTATTAACTTTTTTTTAAGCCATACTGTGCAAGTGAATGGACAGCATGTTTATTTTTCTTTCTGTTTTGTTTTCTTCTACATCCTATACAGTGTTTCTGATGCTGCAATAAGTGTGTTCACCTACAGCTGGGCCCAGACAATGTAATTAAATGTGCTATCGAAACAAATAGAAGAAGAACCATACTGTTATAACTTTTAGCTTGATTTGAATTTATACTATTGAAATGTTAATTGATACTTCAACTAGATATCATAATGCGACTTTTATTACTTACAGGTTGGTACTTTGGATGATTTATTTAAAGATTCTGACAATGAAAATGGAGATGCGTCATCAGAAGATGAAGATGCGGATAGCAGTGGCAAATTAGATTATGATTCTGACTCAAGTGGCGGCGATAAAGATAGCAACGATGATGATGAAGACGATGACATGTTGCCCATAGAAAAGGCCAACATAAAATTAAAGAAAAAACAAAAAGTTGTCAAAAAACTAGCTGATGAAGAAATGCAATTGAATATTGCCAAACAAGATGTATTTGCATTCCCATCTGAAGAGGAATTAAACAATCCAGCAAGTCTCCAAGACGTTCATCAAAGAATCAAAGATGTTGTAACAGTATTGGGAGACTTCAGTCGTTTAAAGGAAGATGGTAGATCCCGCTGTGAATATACTGATCTTCTTCTAAAAGATCTTTGCACATATTACAGTTACAATGAATTTCTCATGGAGTTACTTCTGCAAATCTTTCCTGTGCAAGAGTTGGTCGAATTCCTAGAAGCAAGTGAAGTTGCGCGTCCTGTGACTATAAGAACTAACAGCCTTATTTCCCCCCGCAAAAAATGACAGACAGTTTTGTATCGGGAAAAAACGCTATGGCTACTCCCCTCCGGCACGCCGGTGGTCCGTGTTGCTCTATGCCACAGAGTACATGACTGTAACCTTAGTTTTGAGAACACGTGTGGTAATTTTGAAATCGTGCATGCTGAGCTAGAGTTATAATCAAGTTTTTGGTGCAACTAATATAAAACTGGGACCTAATACTGGAATTAGAATCAAACATAGTAATAATTCTAATCATATATCATGGGTCGTAAGGCAAAATTCGATGAAACTAAGAAAGTGAAAAAAGGACCCGGCAGAAAATCTCGCAAGCAGCCTGCTCCCGTGTTTAAAAAAGAACTGCGTAAGTAAACCTACTTGAAATGTTTGTTTTCACATTCGCCAGGAATGAGTTATACTGTAGAAACCACAAACCTCTAGGTTTTATTTGGCATCAAGATAAACCACTGTTTACTAATGTAATGCCTTAAGCCTAAGCCTTGCCCATTCCTAGAATTGCATGGGATGTTATTTTACAATAGAGTACTTAAAGTTATTTATGTTCTAATCTCTTGTTCTACGCATCTGTTTGCTGAGTTGTGATGAACACACAATGTCACATGTACTATTATTTTGTAAGACAAACTTATTTTTTACACAAGATACGCATAGAATAAAATATTCCTACTTTATGTTCACCATAAAAATTAATTAGGTGCACCTAAAAAGCTGCATAAGTGGTTGCATGGGGTGCATAGCACCCCAAATAAGTTTATGAAATGAATACGAAATAAATGTAAAATCAGACTTTTATAAATGAGACCACTTAAACATACATATTAATCAACTTTTAAACCTCTTTAATATTATAATTAGTACCTAAAAAAATAACAAGATATAAATAATAGTTTTCTTCATTACAATATTGGCAGACTATAATCATAAGGTCATTGCACACATTTTCATAAGTCACCTGTCATACAGTCATACACCCCAAACATGCTCACCAAGACCTACCGTTCACGACCGAGCGACGCTCGCAACTCAACTGTGAATGTGACAGCACACTGAATTTGTTTTTTTTTAAGCTATGAACCTGGAAACATGTGTTGGGGTGTATGACACCCCATGCAACCAATTAAGGGTCAACACACAATGTGTTGTAAGCATGTGAAATTTACAAACATGAAAGAACATTGTTTGAATTCTCATTGTTACACTGTTTTTATTGCAGTAGAAGATGACACTGTAGAAAAGAAGCTTACTCATCGGCAGAAGCAGAGAGCAGCTAAAAGAGCAAAGAAGAAGACAGAATTAGCAGAAAAGAGGAAAGCTTTGAAGCAAGCAAAGAAGAATGTAGCTAAGCAAACAGAGGTGGCAGTGGACGAGGAGGCTGAGAAAAGCTCAGATGAAGAAACTGCTCCAGGTAAACATTTACTTCTGTTTTTTTCTTAACAGGCCACTTATGTCTTTTTAGAATTTCAAATATCTTTTTGCATTTCTCAATAAACCACATCCTGCACATCCTTTCTTCATTAAAGCTGTTATGCTATGGGCGTGGCACAAAAGTAAAGTATAAAATGTTACATTTTATTAATATTTTTCATGTATGTATTTAAAAATGAATACTTGTACCTAAATAAATCAGGGGTACCAACTTCTCCAACTACTCCGTGGGTGCTAAGGGGGCTACTATCATAGCCATTACTAAGATTTAACATGTCGGATACTAAAAATAAAATCCAACATATCCAACATAGGATGCAAAAATTGTCTAGCTTGCTATGTTCGCTTTTGCATTCCGGACTCTATTAATTCTGTGTTTCTATATAACAAACAAATACACTATCCGAAATCGTAAAATTTTGAAGCTTGATTTGCTCGCTCTAGCATAAAGTTGATATCTTTTTGGATATTTATTTATTTGTTGGTCAGTGCGCATTTATCTTCCCGAACTTTGCCAGTTTTTTAAAATGAATCAAGATACATATGGGTATAAGAGCTGTACACCCACAGAATTTTGTGTCTAACCTACTACTACTTAATAGATTAAAACAAAAAAATCCTTTAATTTATAACAGGTTACACTGATGACAACAAAGAATGGTTGAAACCTAAACAAAAGAAAAAAGAGCAGAAAAGTAAATCTAAAAAGGATGACTCGGAATCTGAAGAAGAGGATGACAGTGGCCATGAGGATGAAGATGATGATGAAGGGTCAGAAGTGGAAGAAGATTCTGAAGATGAAAGTCCAGCAAAGAAGAAAGCTGGTGGAGAAAAGTATAAGGTTAGCATTTGACATTCAAACAAAAACAGTATCTACCTATTAACTTTTTTTTAAGCCATACTGTGCAAGTGAATGGACAGCATGTTTATTTTTCTTTCTGTTTTGTTTTCTTCTACATCCTATACAGTGTTTCTGATGCTGCAATAAGTGTGTTCACCTACAGCTGGGCCCAGACAATGTAATTAAATGTGCTATCGAAACAAATAGAAGAAGAACCATACTGTTATAACTTTTAGCTTGATTTGAATTTATACTATTGAAATGTTAATTGATACTTCAACTAGATATCATAATGCGACTTTTATTACTTACAGGTTGGTACTTTGGATGATTTATTTAAAGATTCTGACAATGAAAATGGAGATGCGTCATCAGAAGATGAAGATGCGGATAGCAGTGGCAAATTAGATTATGATTCTGACTCAAGTGGCGGCGATAAAGATAGCAACGATGATGATGAAGACGATGACATGTTGCCCATAGAAAAGGCCAACATAAAATTAAAGAAAAAACAAAAAGTTGACAAAAAACTAGCTGATGAAGAAATGCAATTGAATATTGCCAAACAAGATGTATTTGCATTCCCATCTGAAGAGGAATTAAACAATCCAGCAAGTCTCCAAGACGTTCATCAAAGAATCAAAGATGTTGTAACAGTATTGGGAGACTTCAGTCGTTTAAAGGAAGATGGTAGATCCCGCTGTGAATATACTGATCTACTTCTAAAAGATCTTTGCACATATTACAGTTACAATGAATTTCTCATGGAGTTACTTCTGCAAATCTTTCCTGTGCAAGAGTTGGTCGAATTCCTAGAAGCAAGTGAAGTTGCGCGTCCTGTGACTATAAGAACTAACAGCCTTATTTCCCCCCGCAAAAAATGACAGACAGTTTTGTATCGGGAAAAAACGCTATGGCTACTCCCCTCCGGCACGCCGGTGGTCCGTGTTGCTCTATGCCACAGAGTACATGACTGTAACCTTAGTTTTGAGAACACGTGTGGTAATTTTGAAATCGTGCATGCTGAGCTAGAGTTATAATCAAGTTTTTGGTGCAACTAATATAAAACTGGGACCTAATACTGGAATTAGAATCAAACATAGTAATAATTCTAATCATATATCATGGGTCGTAAGGCAAAATTCGATGAAACTAAGAAAGTGAAAAAAGGACCCGGCAGAAAATCTCGCAAGCAGCCTGCTCCCGTGTTTAAAAAAGAACTGCGTAAGTAAACCTACTTGAAATGTTTGTTTTCACATTCGCCAGGAATGAGTTATACTGTAGAAACCACAAACCTCTAGGTTTTATTTGGCATCAAGATAAACCACTGTTTACTAATGTAATGCCTTAAGCCTAGCCTAAGCCTTGCCCATTCCTAGAATTGCATGGGATGTTATTTTACAATAGAGTACTTAAAGTTATTTATGTTCTAATCTCTTGTTCTACGCATCTGTTTGCTGAGTTGTGATGAACACACAATGTCACATGTACTATTATTTTGTAAGACAAACTTATTTTTTACACAAGATACGCATAGAATAAAATATTCCTACTTTATGTTCACCATAAAAATTAATTAGGTGCACCTAAAAAGCTGCATAAGTGGTTGCATGGGGTGCATAGCACCCCAAATAAGTTTATGAAATGAATACGAAATAAATGTAAAATCAGACTTTTATAAATGAGACCACTTAAACATACATATTAATCAACTTTTAAACCTCTTTAATATTATAATTAGTACCTAAAAAAATAACAAGATATAAATAATAGTTTTCTTCATTACAATTTTGGCAGACTATAATCATAAGGTCATTGCACACATTTTCATAAGTCACCTGTCATACAGTCATACACCCCAAACATGCTCACCAAGACCTACCGTTCACGACCGAGCGACGCTCGCAACTCAACTGTGAATGTGACAGCACACTGAATTTGTTTTTTTTTAAGCTATGAACCTGGAAACATGTGTTGGGGTGTATGACACCCCATGCAACCAATTAAGGGTCAACACACAATGTGTTGTAAGCATGTGAAATTTACAAACATGAAAGAACATTGTTTGAATTCTCATTGTTACACTGTTTTTATTGCAGTAGAAGATGACACTGTAGAAAAGAAGCTTACTCATCGGCAGAAGCAGAGAGCAGCTAAAAGAGCAAAGAAGAAGACAGAATTAGCAGAAAAGAGGAAAGCTTTGAAGCAAGCAAAGAAGAATGTAGCTAAGCAAACAGAGGTGGCAGTGGACGAGGAGGCTGAGAAAAGCTCAGATGAAGAAACTGCTCCAGGTAAACATTTACTTCTGTTTTTTTCTTAACAGGCCACTTATGTCTTTTTAGAATTTCAAATATCTTTTTGCATTTCTCAATAAACCACATCCTGCACATCCTTTCTTCATTAAAGCTGTTATGCTATGGGCGTGGCACAAAAGTAAACTATAAAATGTTACATTTTATTAATATTTTTCATGTATGTATTTGAAAATGAATCATCATCATCATCATCATCATATCAGCCGAAAGACGTCCACTGCTGGACATAGGCCTCCCCCAAGCGTCGCCACATTGACCGGTCCCGTGCGTCTCGCATCCAGCGGATCCCCGAAAAATGAAAATGAATACTTGTACCTAAATAAATCAGGGGTACCAACTTCTCCAACTACTCCGTGGGTGCTAAGGGGGCTACTATCATAGCCATTACTAAGATTTAACATGTCGGATACTAAAAATAAAATCCAACATATCCAACATAGGATGCTAAAATTTTCTAGCTTGCTATGTTCGCTTTTGCATTCCGGACTCTATTAATTCTGTGTTTCTATATAACAAACAAATACACTATCCGAAATCGTAAAATTTTGAAGCTTGATTTGCTCGCTCTAGCATAAAGTTGATATCTTTTTGGATATTTATTTATTTGTTGGTCAGTGCGCATTTATCTTCCCGAACTTTGCCAGTTTTTTAAAATGAATCAAGATACATATGGGTATAAGAGCTGTACACCCACAGAATTTTGTGTCTAACCTACTACTACTTAATAGATTAAAACAAAAAAATCCTTTAATTTATAACAGGTTACACTGATGACAACAAAGAATGGTTGAAACCTAAACAAAAGAAAAAAGAGCAGAAAAGTAAATCTAAAAAGGATGACTCGGAATCTGAAGAAGAGGATGACAGTGGCCATGAGGATGAAGATGATGATGAAGGGTCAGAAGTGGAAGAAGATTCTGAAGATGAAAGTCCAGCAAAGAAGAAAGCTGGTGGAGAAAAGTATAAGGTTAGCATTTGACATTCAAACAAAAACAGTATCTACCTATTAACTTTTTTTTAAGCCATACTGTGCAAGTGAATGGACAGCATGTTTATTTTTCTTTCTGTTTTGTTTTCTTCTACATCCTATACAGTGTTTCTGATGCTGCAATAAGTGTGTTCACCTACAGCTGGGCCCAGACAATGTAATTAAATGTGCTATCGAAACAAATAGAAGAAGAACCATACTGTTATAACTTTTAGCTTGATTTGAATTTATACTATTGAAATGTTAATTGATACTTCAACTAGATATCATAATGCGACTTTTATTACTTACAGGTTGGTACTTTGGATGATTTATTTAAAGATTCTGACAATGAAAATGGAGATGCGTCATCAGAAGATGAAGATGCGGATAGCAGTGGCAAATTAGATTATGATTCTGACTCAAGTGGCGGCGATAAAGATAGCAACGATGATGATGAAGACGATGACATGTTGCCCATAGAAAAGGCCAACATAAAATTAAAGAAAAAACAAAAAGTTGACAAAAAACTAGCTGATGAAGAAATGCAATTGAATATTGCCAAACAAGATGTATTTGCATTCCCATCTGAAGAGGAATTAAACAATCCAGCAAGTCTCCAAGACGTTCATCAAAGAATCAAAGATGTTGTAACAGTATTGGGAGACTTCAGTCGTTTAAAGGAAGATGGTAGATCCCGCTGTGAATATACTGATCTACTTCTAAAAGATCTTTGCACATATTACAGTTACAATGAATTTCTCATGGAGGTACTTCTGCAAATCTTTCCTGTGCAAGAGTTGGTCGAATTCCTAGAAGCAAGTGAAGTTGCGCGTCCTGTGACTATAAGAACTAACAGCCTTAAAACGAGACGGCGAGATTTAGCCCAAGCTCTCATCAACAGAGGAGTAAACTTAGACCCTGTGGGTAAATGGAGCAAAGTAGGTCTTGTTGTGTACAGCTCTACTGTTCCTATTGGTGCAACTCCTGAATACTTAGCAGGTCACTACATATTGCAAGGTGCATCTAGTTTTCTGCCAGTCATGGCTTTAGCCCCACAAGAGAATGAGAGGATATTGGACATGTGTGCAGCTCCAGGTGGCAAGGCCTCACACATCGCAGCCATTATGAAGAATACGGGCACATTATTTGCAAATGACGCTAATAAAGAAAGGACGAAAGCTGTTGTTGGTAACTTGCACAGGTTGGGTGTTGTAAATGCAATTTTAACTAACCATGATGGTAGAGAGTTTCCTGATGTAATGAAAGGTTTTGATAGAGTGTTATTGGATGCTCCTTGTACTGGTACAGGAGTCATTGCCAAGGATCCCAGTGTAAAGACTACTAAAGATCAGAAAGATATTCAGAGGTGTTTCAACATTCAAAGACAACTTCTTCTTGCTGCTATAGACTGTTGCAGCGCTAAGTCTAGCACTGGTGGCTACATTGTGTATTCTACCTGTTCGATTCTTCCAGAAGAAAATGAATGGGTGGTGAATTATGCACTAAAGCGCAGGAATGTGAAGCTGGTGCCAACAGGACTTGACTTTGGCACTGAAGGATTTGTGAAGTACAGGCATCATCGTTTCCATCCATCATTGAAACTAACCAGAAGGTTTTACCCTCACACACATAATATGGATGGTTTTTTTGTGGCTAAGTTCAAGAAGTTTTCCAATGTTATTGTGAGTACACATACAAATAATACTATTTAACTTTTACTGGTGTATAAACTGTATATATTTACTTACATTTATTTAATGTTTCAGCCGGAGCCATTTAAAGACGAAGATGACGAAGAAATTGACCCTAACTCTACAGAAGAACCTAAAGAAAATGTAGACGTTGAGTCGGATGGAGAAAAGTCGCAAACACAAAATAAGAAACAGGCCCCCGTAAAACGATCAGCTCCATCGGACAATGGTCAGCCACAGAAGAAGAAAGCCAAGTCGAATGCACAAACAAAGAAAGCTTGCAGAGGTTTAAAATCAAGCTATTTGGTTTTCTCAATAAAACTGCTTTACAAAAATAATTCAAAATCTTTAACATATATTCATTCGTAAGCTTTTTCCTCATGGGGCAAGCCAGAAACTACAGAATGCCACACGACCTTTACGCTCATACATCTGCACCCTGACAGGCCTCCGTCACTCCATGTACTTGCGCGCTATAATTACCTACCGTCAGACCTAGCGGTCTCGGGCCTCTAGCGGACCAAATTCAGTGCGGTTTTCGCAAGCGGAGCGCACGCACTCTGTTCAATTTTAATAGTTCCATTCGTTCGTACGCGTACCTACGATGCCGTCTGGTGCCTTATGTGCTGTAGATGGGTGCAAATCAAGTAAAAGAAGGGATAAATACCTAACATTTTTCCATTTACCTGTCAATGACGAAAGGTAAGTATTACTATTTTTTGTCGTTTAAAAAATATTTTTATTATGTAGGTATTAAGCATTAGCTTGCCTTTCAGACACAGATTTACATATTTTTGTTACATAGAAACGTTATACTTATCATAAACACTATTTTAACAACGTTTAAAAAGCTATTTTTATTAGAATAAAATTGTGATAATATTTGACGGACAGTCGCGCAAATACCTACCTACGAAACTTCCAACACAAGTTGCGCGGCGCGGCGACCTGTCTCAACAAAACGATGGATGTTTGAGACCACAGAGACATGCAGATAGCTCGCGCCGCAGTATACCTTCGCTTTTGAATTTAAGTGGTGAAACTGATTACCGCTTCGACTTGCCAACTGATAACGCCTTAACATATATATCGGGTTATTTACTTTTTAAATGTAGCAAGAAGCATACCTGTCCTGACTTTGTTGCTGAATTACAGAACATTCCCGATTTAAATGAATCTACGAATAGATTGTTTATCCATTTTAAAGCATTCAACAAAACATCGTCTTTTTACGGAAAGTTAAAAGTGCCAACAGATGCGTTTCATAATTATGTAAGAGAACTTGAGACTATTTTTATTCATAATTTTGAAAAAAATATGAAACAAAGGCCGGTTAGTACTCTTTATGAAATTTTAAATGACATACATTTTGATTCTCCCTGCCCTTGTTTTCCAAAACAATATCTCATAAAACTTTTTATTAGATTCAGGATTTTTTCTACACTAAAATTTAACAACCGAGAATTTAGAATAAAAGTAAAATTTTTATTATTTTACCTACACATTGACGTCTTAAATTATGTTTTATCTAAATGTATTGCACAATCAGCACCAATTTATAAAAAATATATTTTATAAACGATACAATTTTAAACTGCCACATATAAGTCAGAACATATTCACAGTTCTCAATAACATAGACACAAAAAGTTGTTTTTTTTTTTTATAATCAATAGGCTCGCGTTTGACCACTATCTCACCTGATGGTAAGTGATGATGTGGTCGACGGTGGAGCACGCTTGCCTAGAAATAACCTATTCACTCTTGACATAAAGACCCCTAGAATTTTATCAAAGAGGCAGCCCTGCGATTGCTATGGGATCGCGCGGTGCGAAGCAATCACAACTGTACGCTTGAGCATTTAGGCACATTTTAGCATGCAGTGTTTGCTGACGCAACGGAGAAGGCTATTATAGCAATAGGTATTGGACATTTTCTATTGAGTGAAGGATCTGTTACGTAGTAACTATTAAGTAATCTGTGACCCTGATTGCGTAGCTTTATTTATTTATTAAATAACTTGACCGTAAATTTGAAGCCTAATAAATATATGAGAGAGAGAGGCCATCGTTCTATCCCTTTTTCGCATCCGTTCTTCCTCCTTGTCGCGTACTATCGCCTTCTCTGTCTCTCCTTCCACCACCACTAGCAGTTGCAAACGTCGGTTTGCTTTTGGATTTACCTCATTGACGTCGTTGTTCCTGTCCTGACAACACTGGATAGCAAGGTAAAAACATTTACCTATAATAAAGTGCTACAGTGAAATTCGCAAGAGTTAAATAGCACTATTGTACAGTTTCAACACTAAGGTAAACATTTTTAACTGTTATTTTCGAATCTTATAAATCATGAAGATTATTTTAAAAGCCGAATACTTTATACAACATAACTTCTATTTTAACGGTGTTACCGTTCGTTTTTTAGTAATATCTAATATTGTTTATGTACCCTCCTTTTTATTTGATCTTTTATTTTTTGCGTACAGTTATTTTAATTGTATTTTAGCGTACGAATTATAATAATGAGTGATCAAAATACCTTACCGAACCAATATATATGAGCGCTCAAGATTTAAGTAAAGAATCGTGCAATCTCTGAAAAGAAAACGCCGTGTTCGATTTCGGGAATTAAATAATCAACAATATCTTCAAGTCCTACGTAGTAGTTCTCATAGTTCACCAACCAAACCTTAAGCGTTCTCGTCGTTCACGTAAAAGAAACATACGTAGTCAAAGAGACCGTAAATTGATTTTGTGTATCGTGCTTGTGAACTTGATCGCGGATCATTATATGAACATGATCGTGAAGATTGTTTAGATGATAATGTGAGCCGCCAGCTGTATATCGATGATGTAACTATAAATTAACCGGATCATTCTGAATTAGGCCCGAAAATTTCATTGTCATTACGAACGAAAATAAAAGATCCTGATATTTTAAAGACACCCGGTGCGTGTTTAGAAGTATTAAAAAAAAAAAAAAAAATAGTCAACGTTTAGACGATCCCGATTGGACAAATGTAAGGTATTCCGAAGTACAAAAAAATTATAGACATACGCCCGTTTTCACGGAACTCGATGCGAAGGATGAGTTGAAACGTTATGACGCCTCGCGCTCTTTAATTAATATGGAAAAAGCTTTTGGGTTGTTGTCTTTAGCACTTATTAAGCAAAAAGAACAGCAGCAAACGGAGCTTCGCTCGTTTCTAAGCTGGACTAGGCAAACCGATAATGAATGGTGAGTATGCTAGAATTTCTAGCGATTTTTAGCGACTTTACAAATGATTTGCGGACACCGCGCTGAATGTATTCAGCAACGAAGAAAAACTATTTTGGCTGGTGTCAAGGATACCCTGCACAAGAGCATAATGAGAAAGATTCCACCGTCATGTCACAATCTTTTCGAAGCTGAGCAACTTATTTCTACGTTAATAAAAGCAGGAGGCGTGAATAAAGTATTCTGGCCTCGTGACAAGGATCGCGCTTCTGCACCGCAGACCGATCCAAGCACATACACGACTCAGCGAAAGTTATCACTTCCGAGTCAGAGAAAGGTGACCTATAAACATATGGGACATACATCTTCAAGAGCAAATAATACACCTTTCTATAACAGCGGCAAGCAAACGGCCCGGAGCGGTAAGCAAACAAATTACCGCAGATCCAATGATGATTCTAATACCAGACGCAAAGCTTCTCCCTTATCCCACCGGGATAGGAGAGGCAATTCACGCAGATTCTGACTCAACGAGTTCATTTCGCGCCGGTCAGCTAAGGCTTTTTAACGACCGGTGGAAGAAAACGGGTGCACCAGATTACATATTAAAAATAATATCCGGCTACCGAATTCCGTTAGTACGAAAGCCTCCACTTCAATGCCTAATCTACAAAATTCCGTCCAGTCGACGCCTCATTACCGAGAAATGGACAAGGTTATTCACAAAATGATATCAGACGAGGTGCTTACAGTCATGCCACTGACTCAAAGTTTAATTTCGCCAATGTTTCTGTTACCCAAAGGAGACGGAAATTTCAGACCATTTTTCAATATCAAAGCCCTGAACCGATACGTCGACGCCTCCACGTTCCGGCTGATCAATATTTTCAGGATCCCAGACTTCCTTCAGCCAAAAGATTGGATGGTGAAAATAGACTAATCCCAAGCATATTTCCATCTGCCAGTTATAGAGGCTCACAGGAGGTTCTTACGGCTAGTTTACCACGGCCAATTGCTTCAAATGAACTGCCTCCCCTTCGGACTTAGTTCAGCACCGAAAACATTTGGATCCTTGAGTAATTGGATTGCCCAGACTCTTTGAGATCGCGGCATACGTGTCGTAAATTATTTAGACAACTACCTACTAATCAATCAATATTACGATACACTGGTGAGTCACGTCAAAACCACAGTGGGCATCCTAAAATATCTAGGCTGGATGATAAATTGCAAAAAGTCTACAACCAAGGGAAGCAATAGTGTATCTGGGCATATTATGGGGTCCGTGGAACAATATAAAATCACTTCCAACAAAAAAGTGCCTGTAAATAAAAACCAGGATCACTCACTTGATCAACACGCAAAAAGCATGCCTAAAAGAGTTACAAATCATCATAGGAATGATGAACTTTTCAAGCTTTGTTGTACCTCGGGGAAGGATACATTTTCGTCAACTTCAAAGGCTATGCATTAGCCTTTGAAGTTGACGAAACAACAATTACACCTGAAACCTACTACAAAGAATTCACTGCCCGAGGCAGCCCAGAGGGACTTACAATGGTGGCAAAATTGACTCGAGACTATAATGCCTAGGGTGCTTTCATAAACAACACCTATGTGTCCGGCACTTGGAAAGGAGAAGAAAAACTCCTTCATTGCAACCAAAAGGAGATGCTTGCGATCCTTAAGACGATTCAACATTGTAGTCAGAGCCTGTACAATGCCAGTCTACACGTTCAGTGCGACAACAGGACCGCGGTGCCGTATCTGAGGAACGAAGGCGGTACTAAATCTCTAGCGCTTGTAGACCTGACCTACCAGATTTTGCAGCTCGTAGATTTTTACCAGATTCACTTCACTATTTACTACATTCCGGAAGTAAACAAAGTAGAAGCAGACAGACTATCTCGACTGCAGAGACCACCAGAGTGGCACTTACTCCCCCAAGCAACGCGCCTAATATTTACTCAATGGGGAGCCCCGGTGATAGACTTGTTCGCATCTCAGCAAGCCCATGTAGTCCCCAGGTACTGCACTCTGGATCATCGGGATCAGCAAGCTGAGTTTCAAGATGCTTTCAGCCAGATCTGGGACTATCCATTGGCATGGATTTTTCCGCCACTATTTTTGATACCCAAAGGGCTGATCCATCTGAACAAATGTTGAGGCACATTTCTGATAGTGGCCCCGAAATGGGACCAAGTCCTTTGGAGACTGGACCTGAAGAATCGAGCAACAGACCGCCCCTTGGACGATCAGGAACCTGTGCAAAGTACTAGTAGACACTGTAACCAACAAACCCCCTCACAAGGCCAACGAAATGACGTTGGAGGTTTGGAGATGTGGGGGTGGAACGAAAAACTGAGTGACTGGATAACCCAACAAAAGCAACTTCTCATGAAAAGCTGGCGATCATTTACTATAAAAAACATGTAATCCAGCATGGGCTCGTTGGATAAAATGGGCTGAGCTTAATCATATTTCTGTAAGCGAGCCAACTGGTTCGGCGCTTGCTAGATTTTTATCTGATCTTTACCACAATGATGGGCTCTCATACAACACTATACTTGTCCGTATAGCCTTAGTCTCAAACTTATGTTGTCCAGAATCATCAGAACGGCTAAGTGGGCACCCTTTGGTCAAGCGAATATTAAAATCTATAGCACTAGCTATTTTAAAACCCTCAAAAATCCCAGTTTGGGATGTTAACCAATTTGTAACCTTACTATATCAACAGAATCCTGATATAGATAAAGTTTATTAGGTACCGAAACACACAACATGCCTCTTATTACTATGTTCCGGTCATAGGGTCCATGACCTGACCCTCTTGAGCATAAATTCCAATAATTGCGAAATTACAGATGCGATGAGATGAGATGTTATCTTTTGGCCAATGTTCGGCTCAAAAACTGATTCCGCAATTTATCGTCAGTCAGGTTGGAAGTTATTGATCAATAAAGACAATAAATGCTTAGATCCAGTACATTGGATTTTAAAGTTGATTTCAGTCGAAGAAAACAGGAGAAGTGAAGATAAATGTGATAATTTGTTTATTACTTCGTATGGTAAAGCCCGACCTGCTTCACGTTGTGTTTATAGTAAACTGGGTTAAGAAACTATTAAAGGATGCTGGGATTGAAACCCCAGCTGGAAGTTTTAGGTCTGCTGTAGCTTCAAAAAGCTGTTATGAGAACTGCTCAGTTGATAACATTCCCTCCAGAGGCAATTGGAGATCAGAAAATACATTAATGCGTTTTTACTGTAAAGAAGTAAAGAAAACAGAAGCTCAAAATCCTTTTTCTAATTTGTTTAATGCATTGTGATTAAATAATAACACGTAACTATTAAATTAATTGAGCAAGTCGCTTGTTTTTGTTATAAATAAAGAATACATCGATAATTATTCTAAAAATAAAACTACTTTATTTTGTAAACCTCATTTTTATTTTTGAGCACCTCTGTAACAACATTCATATAGTGATTACAGGTATGCTATGCTATGTTTATTTCTTCAACCCGTCTGTGCGTAATAGCGTAATGAATATCTTTTGGCTAAAGGGTCATTCCTTTTCATTGTTGTGTGATCTAAATCTTCAATCTAATAATCACATTGACGTCTCCACCACCACCAGGCGATAACAAACACGTCTCTCATATATTTATTAGGCTTCAAATTTACGGTCAAGTTATTTAATACAAACGTTTTACCTAAAATAAAACGTAAATTAAATTACTAACCTTAATTTGAAGCCTAATAACTTAAATTCTGCCTGGTTCTACAACGACTTCAATGAGGTAAATCCAAAAGCAAACCGACGTTTGCAACTGCTAGTGGTGGTGGAAGGAGAGACAGAGAAGGCGATAGTACGCGACAAGGAGGAAGAACGGATGCGAAAAAGGGACAGAATGATGGCCTCTCTCTCTCATATATTTATTAGGCTTAAAATTAAGGTAAGTAATTTAATTTACGTTTTATTTTAGGTAAAACGTTTGTATTATATTCTTTATTGTACACCACAAAAATATATATACAGGACAAACAATCATAAAATTAAGTGTACAATATTATGCGGTCTTATCGCACAAGGGCAATCTCTCGCGCACGCATCATTTTGTCAATTCAACCATACTCATTGCGTGTTTTACGCTGTCAAGTAGACATATTTAAAAAAATATGACTAGCAAAGAACACGCACGCGCGTTCTTTTAGCTCTCAAAAAGTTATTCAATTAGGGAAATGACAAACGATTAGTTCCGTTTTTGGCCACGCGCCAACTTAACTTGCGCGCACTCTATCTCTAGTACTTACAAACTCTCTGATCAAAACAATACGGCATCTTGTTTTGGAAAATTGAGGTTGACATTAGTATTGCATTGCCATATAAAAAGTTTGCAAATAATTCGAATTTCGAATGTCTACTTTCGTTTGCCAGACTCTATACGCAAAACTAAAGGCGGAAACACATTACTGTGGCGTGGCGTGGCGTGGCGCATACTGGCGTGGCGCTGAGTGTGCACACTAAGCTGGCGTGTCGTGGCGCGCCCTGGCGCTATTTCTGAATTAGTATACAACGAACCTTTGCAACGTGTAGACGTACATAATATTAACTTCCGATTCGGATGATGATTTCGATGAAGACCTTCAATTTATTTCTATGCACCTGCCATGTTATATCTCCACCACCCTTCCACCATCTTGGTTGACTGGTAGAGAATACCTTAAGCTTTAAGTCGCATGAAATGTTAATAAATAAATAAATTTCTCCTAGCAATTAAACTACTTTAGAGCAAAATTAAAAAAAAGCCGGCCTATTGCGAGTCGGACTCGCGCACGAAGGTTTCCGTACCATTATCGCAAAAAACGGCAATAAAAATCACGTTTGTTGTATGGGAGCCCCTCTTAAATATTAGTGTTATTCTGTTTTCAGTATGTGTTGTTATAGCGGCAACAGAAATACATCATCTGTGAAAATTTCAACTGTCTAGCTATTACGGTTCATGAGATACAGCCTGGTGACAGACAGACAGACAGACAGACGGACCGCGGAGTCTTAGTAATAGGGTCCCGTTTTTATCCTTTGGGTACGGAACCCTAAAAAAGAAGGCAAGGCAATTTACAAATTTAAAAGTTTTTAGAACAAAACATAAAAAAATTGGTTTGTTTACATTTTGATTATAATGATATGCGATTATCTCGGAAACGTATGGACCGATTTACATGATTCAAACGGATAAAACGGTTTTAGACCAAAACCTTTCATTTGACACTAACTGCATCTCGAAATCTCCACAAACAAAAATTTACGTTTTCAAGTTCCTCGCGTAATTAATGTATGATATCTCTTATCAATTCATTGAAATCTATATATATATCAACTTTTAATGTTCAAATTAGGATTCTATATGATTGTACATGCTAGTTGGACATAAAACAAAACAAATACAACACTAATTAGTATATAACAAGAAAACTGTACGTTGACGTACAAGTTCAATAAGCTCGTCGGTCATTTTCAACACGCAGCATACAAGCGTCCGCTACGAGTTCACGTCATTGAATGGCGCGCCACGAGCCACGCGGTGTAGAAACACATTTGCCCGGCGTGTCGTGTCGCGCCAGAGCGGTGGTGGGGGCTATGGCGCAATCGGTCGCGGGCAGTCCGCGCCACGCCAGGTCGCGCCACGCTGGGCCACGACACTCAAATGTGTCTCTACCCATACTAAATGTATGAAACCGATAGGCATCTGGCGCGACACGCCACGCCACGCCACAGTAATGTGTTTCCGCCTTAACTGGCGTGGCCCGTGGGTGCGTGTGACGCGGATTTATTAAAATTAGATAATACAAGTACTCCGAGTCGAAGGAACGGTTTTTTTTGCGGGCTTTATGTATTGTGTTTGAGTGGATGTTTTAATTGTTTTGATCTAAAATTGGTGTAGTTTTGTGGAATTTGTTAAAGTGGAATCAATTTGTGAAAGTAGAAACAGACGCGATTTTGGTGAAGTGGAGCTGAGGTAATTGTAGTATTGATTCCATCAGTAAAACTTGCCGTAAAGAATCGGCATTATTAGACATAAAAAAAAAAAACAAGTCGGCACTTGATATAATTGCTTTTGCCTGGCTTTTGCCGTCAAATATTCCAAAAATATAGCTCATCCTTATTCTAATGCAAAACAAGTTATTGTTTAGAAAAGTGGCGTTATCAAAAATCAAGCAAAGGCCGCAGTAGCCAGCTCACAAAAAAATAATATCGAAATTTTTCTACTGTGAACCTGGGCTTTTGGCGGGATTTTTTCGAGTGAAGTTCAGCGGCTGTTAATATTAATTGCAAATTGATTCCTTGTAGATATTGTGATATAAAATTAGTAGTTTTGTGTCTCAACTGTCTACGCAACTGGACAATATGTGAAATCATTGACAGAAGCGATCTCAGGATAGTGGAGCGGAGAAATTTATTGTAGTGTTGACGACCTCCGCAAAGCTTACTGGGAAGGCTGACTCTATACAATTTGCTGCCAAATACTCCAAAAACCATTAGAATCTGTTACACCCGTATTCTAATGCATACTAAAGAATGTTAAAATTGCACTGAAGACAAGGCGGTATGGTCCAAGACCTTAGCCTGGCCGAGAAGGGCGAACAAAAAAAAAAAAAAACTACTGTGAACCTGTCAGCCTGTCACTCTGTCTGTGACTCTGTGATGTGATAAGGCGGAAACACATTACTGTGGCGTGGCGTGGCGTGGCGCATACTGGCGTGGCGCTGAGTGTGCACACTAAGCTGGCGTGTCGTGGCGCGCCATGGCGCTATTTCTGAATTAGTATACATCGAACCTTTGCAACGTGTAGACGTACATAATATTAATTTCGGATTCGGATGATGATTTCGATGAAGACCATCAATTTATTTCTATGCACCAGCCATGTTATAGAGTCTGGCAAACGAAAGTAGAGACTGAAAAAGCGCGGCAAATTTAAAACAATCTCGGCATAGCAACCCCAAAACTAGTATGAACTACTTGGAATAACCTAATTTAGAATTAGAAATTAATAATAAATAATTCTAAGGTATCAAATTAGGTTATTCCAAGTATTTCATACTAGTTTTGGGGTTGCTATGCCGAGATTTTTTAAATTTGCCGCGCGTTTTCAGTCTCTACTTTCGTTTGCCAGACTCTATCTCCACCACCCTTCCACCATCTTGGTTGACTGGTAGATAATACCTCAAGCTTTAAGTCTGCCTATGTACCTTTAAATTGCATGAAATGTTAATAAATAAATAAATTTCTCCTAGCAATTAAACTACTTTAGAGCAAAATTTAAAAAAAAAAACCGGCCAAGTGCGAGTCAGACTCGCGCACGAGGGGTTCCGTACCATTATCGCAAAAAAGGGCAAAAAAATCACGTTTGTTGTATGGGAGCCCCCCATAAATATTAATTTTATTCTGTTTTCAGTATTTGTTGTTATAGCGGCAACAGAAATACATCATCTGTGAAAATTTCAACTGTCTAGCTATTACGGTTCATGAGATACAGCCTGGTGACAGACAGACAGACGGACCGCGGAGTCTTAGTAATAGGGTCCCGTTTTTACCCTTTGGGTACGGAACCCTAAAGAAGAAGGCAAGGTCATTTCAAATTTAAAAGGTTTTAGGACAAAAACATAAAAAAATCGGTTTGTTTACATTTTGATTATAATGATATGCGATTATCTCGGCAACGTGTGGATAGATTTACATGATTCAAACGAATAAAATGGTTTTCGACAAAGACCTTTCATTTGACGCTAACTTCATCATAAAATCTCCACAAACAAAAATTTACGTTTTCAAGTTCCTCGCGTAATTATTAATGTATGATATCTCTTATCAATTCTTTAAAATCTATATATATATCAACTTTTAATGTTCAAATTAGGATTCTATATGATTGTACATGCTAGTTGGACATAAAACAAAACAAATACAACACTAATTAGTATCTAACAAGAAAACTGTACGTTGACGTACAAGTTCAATAAGCTCCTCGGTCATTTTCAACACGCAGCATACAAGCGTCCGCTACGAGTTCACGTCATTGAATGGCGCGCCACGAGCCACGCGGTGTAGAAACACATTTGCCTGGCGTGTCGTGTCGCGCCAGAGCGGTGGTGGGGGCTATGGCGCAATCGGTCGCGGGCAGTCCGCGCCACGCCAGGTCGCGCCACGCTGGGCCACGACACTCAAATGTGCCTCTAACCATACTAAATGTATGAAACCGATAGGCATCTGGCGCGACACGCCACGCCACGCCACAGTAATGTGTTTCCGACTATACGTAGTATGTCTGTGACTCTGTGTCTGTCAGTCAGTGTCGCTTGGTGTCGCTGTCGTGCATGTTGTCATGTCATAGTTGTCAACTGTAACCACAGAGTACATGACTGTAACCTTAGTTTTGAGAACACGTGTGGTAATTTTGAAATCGTGCATGCTGAGCTAGAGTTATAATCAAGTTTTTGGTGCAACTAATATAAAACTGGGACCTAATACTGGAATTAGAATCAAACATAGTAATAATTCTAATCATATATCATGGGTCGTAAGGCAAAATTCGATGAAACTAAGAAAGTGAAAAAAGGACCCGGCAGAAAATCTCGCAAGCAGCCTGCTCCCGTGTTTAAAAAAGAACTGCGTAAGTAAACCTACTTGAAATGTTTGTTTTCACATTCGCCAGGAATGAGTTATACTGTAGAAACCACAAACCTCTAGGTTTTATTTGGCATCAAGATAAACCACTGTTTACTAATGTAATGCCTTAAGCCTAAGCCTTGCCCATTCCTAGAATTGCATGGGATGTTATTTTACAATAGAGTACTTAAAGTTATTTATGTTCTAATCTCTTGTTCTACGCATCTGTTTGCTGAGTTGTGATGAACACACAATGTCACATGTACTATTATTTTGTAAGACAAACTTATTTTTTACACAAGATACGCATAGAATAAAATATTCCTACTTTATGTTCACCATAAAAATTAATTAGGTGCACCTAAAAAGCTGCATAAGTGGTTGCATGGGGTGCATAGCACCCCAAATAAGTTTATGAAATGAATACGAAATAAATGTAAAATCAGACTTTTATAAATGAGACCACTTAAACATACATATTAATCAACTTTTAAACCTCTTTAATATTATAATTAGTACCTAAAAAAATAACAAGATATAAATAATAGTTTTCTTCATTACAATTTTGGCAGACTATAATCATAAGGTCATTGCACACATTTTCATAAGTCACCTGTCATACAGTCATACACCCCAAACATGCTCACCAAGACCTACCGTTCACGACCGAGCGACGCTCGCAACTCAACTGTGAATGTGACAGCACACTGAATTTGTTTTTTTTTAAGCTATGAACCTGGAAACATGTGTTGGGGTGTATGACACCCCATGCAACCAATTAAGGGTCAACACACAATGTGTTGTAAGCATGTGAAATTTACAAACATGAAAGAACATTGTTTGAATTCTCATTGTTACACTGTTTTTATTGCAGTAGAAGATGACACTGTAGAAAAGAAGCTTACTCATCGGCAGAAGCAGAGAGCAGCTAAAAGAGCAAAGAAGAAGACAGAATTAGCAGAAAAGAGGAAAGCTTTGAAGCAAGCAAAGAAGAATGTAGCTAAGCAAACAGAGGTGGCAGTGGACGAGGAGGCTGAGAAAAGCTCAGATGAAGAAACTGCTCCAGGTAAACATTTACTTCTGTTTTTTTCTTAACAGGCCACTTATGTCTTTTTAGAATTTCAAATATCTTTTTGCATTTCTCAATAAACCACATCCTGCACATCCTTTCTTCATTAAAGCTGTTATGCTATGGGCGTGGCACAAAAGTAAACTATAAAATGTTACATTATATTAATATTTTTCATGTATGTATTTGAAAATGAATCATCATCATCATCATCATCATATCAGCCGAAAGACGTCCACTGCTGGACATAGGCCTCCCCCAAGCGTCGCCACATTGACCGGTCCCGTGCGTCTCGCATCCAGCGGATCCCCGAAAAATGAAAATGAATACTTGTACCTAAATAAATCAGGGGTACCAACTTCTCCAACTACTCCGTGGGTGCTAAGGGGGCTACTATCATAGCCATTACTAAGATTTAACATGTCGGATACTAAAAATAAAATCCAACATATCCAACATAGGATGCTAAAATTTTCTAGCTTGCTATGTTCGCTTTTGCATTCCGGACTCTATTAATTCTGTGTTTCTATATAACAAACAAATACACTATCCGAAATCGTAAAATTTTGAAGCTTGATTTGCTCGCTCTAGCATAAAGTTGATATCTTTTTGGATATTTATTTATTTGTTGGTCAGTGCGCATTTATCTTCCCGAACTTTGCCAGTTTTTTAAAATGAATCAAGATACATATGGGTATAAGAGCTGTACACCCACAGAATTTTGTGTCTAACCTACTACTACTTAATAGATTAAAACAAAAAAATCCTTTAATTTATAACAGGTTACACTGATGACAACAAAGAATGGTTGAAACCTAAACAAAAGAAAAAAGAGCAGAAAAGTAAATCTAAAAAGGATGACTCGGAATCTGAAGAAGAGGATGACAGTGGCCATGAGGATGAAGATGATGATGAAGGGTCAGAAGTGGAAGAAGATTCTGAAGATGAAAGTCCAGCAAAGAAGAAAGCTGGTGGAGAAAAGTATAAGGTTAGCATTTGACATTCAAACAAAAACAGTATCTACCTATTAACTTTTTTTTAAGCCATACTGTGCAAGTGAATGGACAGCATGTTTATTTTTCTTTCTGTTTTGTTTTCTTCTACATCCTATACAGTGTTTCTGATGCTGCAATAAGTGTGTTCACCTACAGCTGGGCCCAGACAATGTAATTAAATGTGCTATCGAAACAAATAGAAGAAGAACCATACTGTTATAACTTTTAGCTTGATTTGAATTTATACTATTGAAATGTTAATTGATACTTCAACTAGATATCATAATGCGACTTTTATTACTTACAGGTTGGTACTTTGGATGATTTATTTAAAGATTCTGACAATGAAAATGGAGATGCGTCATCAGAAGATGAAGATGCGGATAGCAGTGGCAAATTAGATTATGATTCTGACTCAAGTGGCGGCGATAAAGATAGCAACGATGATGATGAAGACGATGACATGTTGCCCATAGAAAAGGCCAACATAAAATTAAAGAAAAAACAAAAAGTTGACAAAAAACTAGCTGATGAAGAAATGCAATTGAATATTGCCAAACAAGATGTATTTGCATTCCCATCTGAAGAGGAATTAAACAATCCAGCAAGTCTCCAAGACGTTCATCAAAGAATCAAAGATGTTGTAACAGTATTGGGAGACTTCAGTCGTTTAAAGGAAGATGGTAGATCCCGCTGTGAATATACTGATCTACTTCTAAAAGATCTTTGCACATATTACAGTTACAATGAATTTCTCATGGAGGTACTTCTGCAAATCTTTCCTGTGCAAGAGTTGGTCGAATTCCTAGAAGCAAGTGAAGTTGCGCGTCCTGTGACTATAAGAACTAACAGCCTTAAAACGAGACGGCGAGATTTAGCCCAAGCTCTCATCAACAGAGGAGTAAACTTAGACCCTGTGGGTAAATGGAGCAAAGTAGGTCTTGTTGTGTACAGCTCTACTGTTCCTATTGGTGCAACTCCTGAATACTTAGCAGGTCACTACATATTGCAAGGTGCATCTAGTTTTCTGCCAGTCATGGCTTTAGCCCCACAAGAGAATGAGAGGATATTGGACATGTGTGCAGCTCCAGGTGGCAAGGCCTCACACATCGCAGCCATTATGAAGAATACGGGCACATTATTTGCAAATGACGCTAATAAAGAAAGGACGAAAGCTGTTGTTGGTAACTTGCACAGGTTGGGTGTTGTAAATGCAATTTTAACTAACCATGATGGTAGAGAGTTTCCTGATGTAATGAAAGGTTTTGATAGAGTGTTATTGGATGCTCCTTGTACTGGTACAGGAGTCATTGCCAAGGATCCCAGTGTAAAGACTACTAAAGATCAGAAAGATATTCAGAGGTGTTTCAACATTCAAAGACAACTTCTTCTTGCTGCTATAGACTGTTGCAGCGCTAAGTCTAGCACTGGTGGCTACATTGTGTATTCTACCTGTTCGATTCTTCCAGAAGAAAATGAATGGGTGGTGAATTATGCACTAAAGCGCAGGAATGTGAAGCTGGTGCCAACAGGACTTGACTTTGGCACTGAAGGATTTGTGAAGTACAGGCATCATCGTTTCCATCCATCATTGAAACTAACCAGAAGGTTTTACCCTCACACACATAATATGGATGGTTTTTTTGTGGCTAAGTTCAAGAAGTTTTCCAATGTTATTGTGAGTACACATACAAATAATACTATTTAACTTTTACTGGTGTATAAACTGTATATATTTACTTACATTTATTTAATGTTTCAGCCGGAGCCATTTAAAGACGAAGATGACGAAGAAATTGACCCTAACTCTACAGAAGAACCTAAAGAAAATGTAGACGTTGAGTCGGATGGAGAAAAGTCGCAAACACAAAATAAGAAACAGGCCCCCGTAAAACGATCAGCTCCATCGGACAATGGTCAGCCACAGAAGAAGAAAGCCAAGTCGAATGCACAAACAAAGAAAGCTTGCAGAGGTTTAAAATCAAGCTATTTGGTTTTCTCAATAAAACTGCTTTACAAAAATAATTCAAAATCTTTAACATATATTCATTCGTAAGCTTTTTCCTCATGGGGCAAGCCAGAAACTACAGAATGCCACACGACCTTTACGCTCATACATCTGCACCCTGACAGGCCTCCGTCACTCCATGTACTTGCGCGCTATAATTACCTACCGTCAGACCTAGCGGTCTCGGGCCTCTAGCGGACCAAATTCAGTGCGGTTTTCGCAAGCGGAGCGCACGCACTCTGTTCAATTTTAATAGTTCCATTCGTTCGTACGCGTACCTACGATGCCGTCTGGTGCCTTATGTGCTGTAGATGGGTGCAAATCAAGTAAAAGAAGGGATAAATACCTAACATTTTTCCATTTACCTGTCAATGACGAAAGGTAAGTATTACTATTTTTTGTCGTTTAAAAAATATTTTTATTATGTAGGTATTAAGCATTAGCTTGCCTTTCAGACACAGATTTACATATTTTTGTTACATAGAAACGTTATACTTATCATAAACACTATTTTAACAACGTTTAAAAAGCTATTTTTATTAGAATAAAATTGTGATAATATTTGACGGACAGTCGCGCAAATACCTACCTACGAAACTTCCAACACAAGTTGCGCGGCGCGGCGACCTGTCTCAACAAAACGATGGATGTTTGAGACCACAGAGACATGCAGATAGCTCGCGCCGCAGTATACCTTCGCTTTTGAATTTAAGTGGTGAAACTGATTACCGCTTCGACTTGCCAACTGATAACGCCTTAACATATATATCGGGTTATTTACTTTTTAAATGTAGCAAGAAGCATACCTGTCCTGACTTTGTTGCTGAATTACAGAACATTCCCGATTTAAATGAATCTACGAATAGATTGTTTATCCATTTTAAAGCATTCAACAAAACATCGTCTTTTTACGGAAAGTTAAAAGTGCCAACAGATGCGTTTCATAATTATGTAAGAGAACTTGAGACTATTTTTATTCATAATTTTGAAAAAAATATGAAACAAAGGCCGGTTAGTACTCTTTATGAAATTTTAAATGACATACATTTTGATTCTCCCTGCCCTTGTTTTCCAAAACAATATCTCATAAAACTTTTTATTAGATTCAGGATTTTTTCTACACTAAAATTTAACAACCGAGAATTTAGAATAAAAGTAAAATTTTTATTATTTTACCTACACATTGACGTCTTAAATTATGTTTTATCTAAATGTATTGCACAATCAGCACCAATTTATAAAAAATATATTTTATAAACGATACAATTTTAAACTGCCACATATAAGTCAGAACATATTCACAGTTCTCAATAACATAGACACAAAAAGTTGTTTTTTTTTTTTATAATCAATAGGCTCGCGTTTGACCACTATCTCACCTGATGGTAAGTGATGATGTGGTCGACGGTGGAGCACGCTTGCCTAGAAATAACCTATTCACTCTTGACATAAAGACCCCTAGAATTTTATCAAAGAGGCAGCCCTGCGATTGCTATGGGATCGCGCGGTGCGAAGCAATCACAACTGTACGCTTGAGCATTTAGGCACATTTTAGCATGCAGTGTTTGCTGACGCAACGGAGAAGGCTATTATAGCAATAGGTATTGGACATTTTCTATTGAGTGAAGGATCTGTTACGTAGTAACTATTAAGTAATCTGTGACCCTGATTGCGTAGCTTTATTTATTTATTAAATAACTTGACCGTAAATTTGAAGCCTAATAAATATATGAGAGAGAGAGGCCATCGTTCTATCCCTTTTTCGCATCCGTTCTTCCTCCTTGTCGCGTACTATCGCCTTCTCTGTCTCTCCTTCCACCACCACTAGCAGTTGCAAACGTCGGTTTGCTTTTGGATTTACCTCATTGACGTCGTTGTTCCTGTCCTGACAACACTGGATAGCAAGGTAAAAACATTTACCTATAATAAAGTGCTACAGTGAAATTCGCAAGAGTTAAATAGCACTATTGTACAGTTTCAACACTAAGGTAAACATTTTTAACTGTTATTTTCGAATCTTATAAATCATGAAGATTATTTTAAAAGCCGAATACTTTATACAACATAACTTCTATTTTAACGGTGTTACCGTTCGTTTTTTAGTAATATCTAATATTGTTTATGTACCCTCCTTTTTATTTGATCTTTTATTTTTTGCGTACAGTTATTTTAATTGTATTTTAGCGTACGAATTATAATAATGAGTGATCAAAATACCTTACCGAACCAATATATATGAGCGCTCAAGATTTAAGTAAAGAATCGTGCAATCTCTGAAAAGAAAACGCCGTGTTCGATTTCGGGAATTAAATAATCAACAATATCTTCAAGTCCTACGTAGTAGTTCTCATAGTTCACCAACCAAACCTTAAGCGTTCTCGTCGTTCACGTAAAAGAAACATACGTAGTCAAAGAGACCGTAAATTGATTTTGTGTATCGTGCTTGTGAACTTGATCGCGGATCATTATATGAACATGATCGTGAAGATTGTTTAGATGATAATGTGAGCCGCCAGCTGTATATCGATGATGTAACTATAAATTAACCGGATCATTCTGAATTAGGCCCGAAAATTTCATTGTCATTACGAACGAAAATAAAAGATCCTGATATTTTAAAGACACCCGGTGCGTGTTTAGAAGTATTAAAAAAAAAAAAAAAAATAGTCAACGTTTAGACGATCCCGATTGGACAAATGTAAGGTATTCCGAAGTACAAAAAAATTATAGACATACGCCCGTTTTCACGGAACTCGATGCGAAGGATGAGTTGAAACGTTATGACGCCTCGCGCTCTTTAATTAATATGGAAAAAGCTTTTGGGTTGTTGTCTTTAGCACTTATTAAGCAAAAAGAACAGCAGCAAACGGAGCTTCGCTCGTTTCTAAGCTGGACTAGGCAAACCGATAATGAATGGTGAGTATGCTAGAATTTCTAGCGATTTTTAGCGACTTTACAAATGATTTGCGGACACCGCGCTGAATGTATTCAGCAACGAAGAAAAACTATTTTGGCTGGTGTCAAGGATACCCTGCACAAGAGCATAATGAGAAAGATTCCACCGTCATGTCACAATCTTTTCGAAGCTGAGCAACTTATTTCTACGTTAATAAAAGCAGGAGGCGTGAATAAAGTATTCTGGCCTCGTGACAAGGATCGCGCTTCTGCACCGCAGACCGATCCAAGCACATACACGACTCAGCGAAAGTTATCACTTCCGAGTCAGAGAAAGGTGACCTATAAACATATGGGACATACATCTTCAAGAGCAAATAATACACCTTTCTATAACAGCGGCAAGCAAACGGCCCGGAGCGGTAAGCAAACAAATTACCGCAGATCCAATGATGATTCTAATACCAGACGCAAAGCTTCTCCCTTATCCCACCGGGATAGGAGAGGCAATTCACGCAGATTCTGACTCAACGAGTTCATTTCGCGCCGGTCAGCTAAGGCTTTTTAACGACCGGTGGAAGAAAACGGGTGCACCAGATTACATATTAAAAATAATATCCGGCTACCGAATTCCGTTAGTACGAAAGCCTCCACTTCAATGCCTAATCTACAAAATTCCGTCCAGTCGACGCCTCATTACCGAGAAATGGACAAGGTTATTCACAAAATGATATCAGACGAGGTGCTTACAGTCATGCCACTGACTCAAAGTTTAATTTCGCCAATGTTTCTGTTACCCAAAGGAGACGGAAATTTCAGACCATTTTTCAATATCAAAGCCCTGAACCGATACGTCGACGCCTCCACGTTCCGGCTGATCAATATTTTCAGGATCCCAGACTTCCTTCAGCCAAAAGATTGGATGGTGAAAATAGACTAATCCCAAGCATATTTCCATCTGCCAGTTATAGAGGCTCACAGGAGGTTCTTACGGCTAGTTTACCACGGCCAATTGCTTCAAATGAACTGCCTCCCCTTCGGACTTAGTTCAGCACCGAAAACATTTGGATCCTTGAGTAATTGGATTGCCCAGACTCTTTGAGATCGCGGCATACGTGTCGTAAATTATTTAGACAACTACCTACTAATCAATCAATATTACGATACACTGGTGAGTCACGTCAAAACCACAGTGGGCATCCTAAAATATCTAGGCTGGATGATAAATTGCAAAAAGTCTACAACCAAGGGAAGCAATAGTGTATCTGGGCATATTATGGGGTCCGTGGAACAATATAAAATCACTTCCAACAAAAAAGTGCCTGTAAATAAAAACCAGGATCACTCACTTGATCAACACGCAAAAAGCATGCCTAAAAGAGTTACAAATCATCATAGGAATGATGAACTTTTCAAGCTTTGTTGTACCTCGGGGAAGGATACATTTTCGTCAACTTCAAAGGCTATGCATTAGCCTTTGAAGTTGACGAAACAACAATTACACCTGAAACCTACTACAAAGAATTCACTGCCCGAGGCAGCCCAGAGGGACTTACAATGGTGGCAAAATTGACTCGAGACTATAATGCCTAGGGTGCTTTCATAAACAACACCTATGTGTCCGGCACTTGGAAAGGAGAAGAAAAACTCCTTCATTGCAACCAAAAGGAGATGCTTGCGATCCTTAAGACGATTCAACATTGTAGTCAGAGCCTGTACAATGCCAGTCTACACGTTCAGTGCGACAACAGGACCGCGGTGCCGTATCTGAGGAACGAAGGCGGTACTAAATCTCTAGCGCTTGTAGACCTGACCTACCAGATTTTGCAGCTCGTAGATTTTTACCAGATTCACTTCACTATTTACTACATTCCGGAAGTAAACAAAGTAGAAGCAGACAGACTATCTCGACTGCAGAGACCACCAGAGTGGCACTTACTCCCCCAAGCAACGCGCCTAATATTTACTCAATGGGGAGCCCCGGTGATAGACTTGTTCGCATCTCAGCAAGCCCATGTAGTCCCCAGGTACTGCACTCTGGATCATCGGGATCAGCAAGCTGAGTTTCAAGATGCTTTCAGCCAGATCTGGGACTATCCATTGGCATGGATTTTTCCGCCACTATTTTTGATACCCAAAGGGCTGATCCATCTGAACAAATGTTGAGGCACATTTCTGATAGTGGCCCCGAAATGGGACCAAGTCCTTTGGAGACTGGACCTGAAGAATCGAGCAACAGACCGCCCCTTGGACGATCAGGAACCTGTGCAAAGTACTAGTAGACACTGTAACCAACAAACCCCCTCACAAGGCCAACGAAATGACGTTGGAGGTTTGGAGATGTGGGGGTGGAACGAAAAACTGAGTGACTGGATAACCCAACAAAAGCAACTTCTCATGAAAAGCTGGCGATCATTTACTATAAAAAACATGTAATCCAGCATGGGCTCGTTGGATAAAATGGGCTGAGCTTAATCATATTTCTGTAAGCGAGCCAACTGGTTCGGCGCTTGCTAGATTTTTATCTGATCTTTACCACAATGATGGGCTCTCATACAACACTATACTTGTCCGTATAGCCTTAGTCTCAAACTTATGTTGTCCAGAATCATCAGAACGGCTAAGTGGGCACCCTTTGGTCAAGCGAATATTAAAATCTATAGCACTAGCTATTTTAAAACCCTCAAAAATCCCAGTTTGGGATGTTAACCAATTTGTAACCTTACTATATCAACAGAATCCTGATATAGATAAAGTTTATTAGGTACCGAAACACACAACATGCCTCTTATTACTATGTTCCGGTCATAGGGTCCATGACCTGACCCTCTTGAGCATAAATTCCAATAATTGCGAAATTACAGATGCGATGAGATGAGATGTTATCTTTTGGCCAATGTTCGGCTCAAAAACTGATTCCGCAATTTATCGTCAGTCAGGTTGGAAGTTATTGATCAATAAAGACAATAAATGCTTAGATCCAGTACATTGGATTTTAAAGTTGATTTCAGTCGAAGAAAACAGGAGAAGTGAAGATAAATGTGATAATTTGTTTATTACTTCGTATGGTAAAGCCCGACCTGCTTCACGTTGTGTTTATAGTAAACTGGGTTAAGAAACTATTAAAGGATGCTGGGATTGAAACCCCAGCTGGAAGTTTTAGGTCTGCTGTAGCTTCAAAAAGCTGTTATGAGAACTGCTCAGTTGATAACATTCCCTCCAGAGGCAATTGGAGATCAGAAAATACATTAATGCGTTTTTACTGTAAAGAAGTAAAGAAAACAGAAGCTCAAAATCCTTTTTCTAATTTGTTTAATGCATTGTGATTAAATAATAACACGTAACTATTAAATTAATTGAGCAAGTCGCTTGTTTTTGTTATAAATAAAGAATACATCGATAATTATTCTAAAAATAAAACTACTTTATTTTGTAAACCTCATTTTTATTTTTGAGCACCTCTGTAACAACATTCATATAGTGATTACAGGTATGCTATGCTATGTTTATTTCTTCAACCCGTCTGTGCGTAATAGCGTAATGAATATCTTTTGGCTAAAGGGTCATTCCTTTTCATTGTTGTGTGATCTAAATCTTCAATCTAATAATCACATTGACGTCTCCACCACCACCAGGCGATAACAAACACGTCTCTCATATATTTATTAGGCTTCAAATTTACGGTCAAGTTATTTAATACAAACGTTTTACCTAAAATAAAACGTAAATTAAATTACTAACCTTAATTTGAAGCCTAATAACTTAAATTCTGCCTGGTTCTACAACGACTTCAATGAGGTAAATCCAAAAGCAAACCGACGTTTGCAACTGCTAGTGGTGGTGGAAGGAGAGACAGAGAAGGCGATAGTACGCGACAAGGAGGAAGAACGGATGCGAAAAAGGGACAGAATGATGGCCTCTCTCTCTCATATATTTATTAGGCTTAAAATTAAGGTAAGTAATTTAATTTACGTTTTATTTTAGGTAAAACGTTTGTATTATATTCTTTATTGTACACCACAAAAATATATATACAGGACAAACAATCATAAAATTAAGTGTACAATATTATGCGGTCTTATCGCACAAGGGCAATCTCTCGCGCACGCATCATTTTGTCAATTCAACCATACTCATTGCGTGTTTTACGCTGTCAAGTAGACATATTTAAAAAAATATGACTAGCAAAGAACACGCACGCGCGTTCTTTTAGCTCTCAAAAAGTTATTCAATTAGGGAAATGACAAACGATTAGTTCCGTTTTTGGCCACGCGCCAACTTAACTTGCGCGCACTCTATCTCTAGTACTTACAAACTCTCTGATCAAAACAATACGGCATCTTGTTTTGGAAAATTGAGGTTGACATTAGTATTGCATTGCCATATAAAAAGTTTGCAAATAATTCGAATTTCGAATGTCTACTTTCGTTTGCCAGACTCTATACGCAAAACTAAAGGCGGAAACACATTACTGTGGCGTGGCGTGGCGTGGCGCATACTGGCGTGGCGCTGAGTGTGCACACTAAGCTGGCGTGTCGTGGCGCGCCCTGGCGCTATTTCTGAATTAGTATACAACGAACCTTTGCAACGTGTAGACGTACATAATATTAACTTCCGATTCGGATGATGATTTCGATGAAGACCTTCAATTTATTTCTATGCACCTGCCATGTTATATCTCCACCACCCTTCCACCATCTTGGTTGACTGGTAGAGAATACCTTAAGCTTTAAGTCGCATGAAATGTTAATAAATAAATAAATTTCTCCTAGCAATTAAACTACTTTAGAGCAAAATTAAAAAAAAGCCGGCCTATTGCGAGTCGGACTCGCGCACGAAGGTTTCCGTACCATTATCGCAAAAAACGGCAATAAAAATCACGTTTGTTGTATGGGAGCCCCTCTTAAATATTAGTGTTATTCTGTTTTCAGTATGTGTTGTTATAGCGGCAACAGAAATACATCATCTGTGAAAATTTCAACTGTCTAGCTATTACGGTTCATGAGATACAGCCTGGTGACAGACAGACAGACAGACAGACGGACCGCGGAGTCTTAGTAATAGGGTCCCGTTTTTATCCTTTGGGTACGGAACCCTAAAAAAGAAGGCAAGGCAATTTACAAATTTAAAAGTTTTTAGAACAAAACATAAAAAAATTGGTTTGTTTACATTTTGATTATAATGATATGCGATTATCTCGGAAACGTATGGACCGATTTACATGATTCAAACGGATAAAACGGTTTTAGACCAAAACCTTTCATTTGACACTAACTGCATCTCGAAATCTCCACAAACAAAAATTTACGTTTTCAAGTTCCTCGCGTAATTAATGTATGATATCTCTTATCAATTCATTGAAATCTATATATATATCAACTTTTAATGTTCAAATTAGGATTCTATATGATTGTACATGCTAGTTGGACATAAAACAAAACAAATACAACACTAATTAGTATATAACAAGAAAACTGTACGTTGACGTACAAGTTCAATAAGCTCGTCGGTCATTTTCAACACGCAGCATACAAGCGTCCGCTACGAGTTCACGTCATTGAATGGCGCGCCACGAGCCACGCGGTGTAGAAACACATTTGCCCGGCGTGTCGTGTCGCGCCAGAGCGGTGGTGGGGGCTATGGCGCAATCGGTCGCGGGCAGTCCGCGCCACGCCAGGTCGCGCCACGCTGGGCCACGACACTCAAATGTGTCTCTACCCATACTAAATGTATGAAACCGATAGGCATCTGGCGCGACACGCCACGCCACGCCACAGTAATGTGTTTCCGCCTTAACTGGCGTGGCCCGTGGGTGCGTGTGACGCGGATTTATTAAAATTAGATAATACAAGTACTCCGAGTCGAAGGAACGGTTTTTTTTGCGGGCTTTATGTATTGTGTTTGAGTGGATGTTTTAATTGTTTTGATCTAAAATTGGTGTAGTTTTGTGGAATTTGTTAAAGTGGAATCAATTTGTGAAAGTAGAAACAGACGCGATTTTGGTGAAGTGGAGCTGAGGTAATTGTAGTATTGATTCCATCAGTAAAACTTGCCGTAAAGAATCGGCATTATTAGACATAAAAAAAAAAAACAAGTCGGCACTTGATATAATTGCTTTTGCCTGGCTTTTGCCGTCAAATATTCCAAAAATATAGCTCATCCTTATTCTAATGCAAAACAAGTTATTGTTTAGAAAAGTGGCGTTATCAAAAATCAAGCAAAGGCCGCAGTAGCCAGCTCACAAAAAAATAATATCGAAATTTTTCTACTGTGAACCTGGGCTTTTGGCGGGATTTTTTCGAGTGAAGTTCAGCGGCTGTTAATATTAATTGCAAATTGATTCCTTGTAGATATTGTGATATAAAATTAGTAGTTTTGTGTCTCAACTGTCTACGCAACTGGACAATATGTGAAATCATTGACAGAAGCGATCTCAGGATAGTGGAGCGGAGAAATTTATTGTAGTGTTGACGACCTCCGCAAAGCTTACTGGGAAGGCTGACTCTATACAATTTGCTGCCAAATACTCCAAAAACCATTAGAATCTGTTACACCCGTATTCTAATGCATACTAAAGAATGTTAAAATTGCACTGAAGACAAGGCGGTATGGTCCAAGACCTTAGCCTGGCCGAGAAGGGCGAACAAAAAAAAAAAAAAACTACTGTGAACCTGTCAGCCTGTCACTCTGTCTGTGACTCTGTGATGTGATAAGGCGGAAACACATTACTGTGGCGTGGCGTGGCGTGGCGCATACTGGCGTGGCGCTGAGTGTGCACACTAAGCTGGCGTGTCGTGGCGCGCCATGGCGCTATTTCTGAATTAGTATACATCGAACCTTTGCAACGTGTAGACGTACATAATATTAATTTCGGATTCGGATGATGATTTCGATGAAGACCATCAATTTATTTCTATGCACCAGCCATGTTATAGAGTCTGGCAAACGAAAGTAGAGACTGAAAAAGCGCGGCAAATTTAAAACAATCTCGGCATAGCAACCCCAAAACTAGTATGAACTACTTGGAATAACCTAATTTAGAATTAGAAATTAATAATAAATAATTCTAAGGTATCAAATTAGGTTATTCCAAGTATTTCATACTAGTTTTGGGGTTGCTATGCCGAGATTTTTTAAATTTGCCGCGCGTTTTCAGTCTCTACTTTCGTTTGCCAGACTCTATCTCCACCACCCTTCCACCATCTTGGTTGACTGGTAGATAATACCTCAAGCTTTAAGTCTGCCTATGTACCTTTAAATTGCATGAAATGTTAATAAATAAATAAATTTCTCCTAGCAATTAAACTACTTTAGAGCAAAATTTAAAAAAAAAAACCGGCCAAGTGCGAGTCAGACTCGCGCACGAGGGGTTCCGTACCATTATCGCAAAAAAGGGCAAAAAAATCACGTTTGTTGTATGGGAGCCCCCCATAAATATTAATTTTATTCTGTTTTCAGTATTTGTTGTTATAGCGGCAACAGAAATACATCATCTGTGAAAATTTCAACTGTCTAGCTATTACGGTTCATGAGATACAGCCTGGTGACAGACAGACAGACGGACCGCGGAGTCTTAGTAATAGGGTCCCGTTTTTACCCTTTGGGTACGGAACCCTAAAGAAGAAGGCAAGGTCATTTCAAATTTAAAAGGTTTTAGGACAAAAACATAAAAAAATCGGTTTGTTTACATTTTGATTATAATGATATGCGATTATCTCGGCAACGTGTGGATAGATTTACATGATTCAAACGAATAAAATGGTTTTCGACAAAGACCTTTCATTTGACGCTAACTTCATCATAAAATCTCCACAAACAAAAATTTACGTTTTCAAGTTCCTCGCGTAATTATTAATGTATGATATCTCTTATCAATTCTTTAAAATCTATATATATATCAACTTTTAATGTTCAAATTAGGATTCTATATGATTGTACATGCTAGTTGGACATAAAACAAAACAAATACAACACTAATTAGTATCTAACAAGAAAACTGTACGTTGACGTACAAGTTCAATAAGCTCCTCGGTCATTTTCAACACGCAGCATACAAGCGTCCGCTACGAGTTCACGTCATTGAATGGCGCGCCACGAGCCACGCGGTGTAGAAACACATTTGCCTGGCGTGTCGTGTCGCGCCAGAGCGGTGGTGGGGGCTATGGCGCAATCGGTCGCGGGCAGTCCGCGCCACGCCAGGTCGCGCCACGCTGGGCCACGACACTCAAATGTGCCTCTAACCATACTAAATGTATGAAACCGATAGGCATCTGGCGCGACACGCCACGCCACGCCACAGTAATGTGTTTCCGACTATACGTAGTATGTCTGTGACTCTGTGTCTGTCAGTCAGTGTCGCTTGGTGTCGCTGTCGTGCATGTTGTCATGTCATAGTTGTCAACTGTAACCACAGAGTACATGACTGTAACCTTAGTTTTGAGAACACGTGTGGTAATTTTGAAATCGTGCATGCTGAGCTAGAGTTATAATCAAGTTTTTGGTGCAACTAATATAAAACTGGGACCTAATACTGGAATTAGAATCAAACATAGTAATAATTCTAATCATATATCATGGGTCGTAAGGCAAAATTCGATGAAACTAAGAAAGTGAAAAAAGGACCCGGCAGAAAATCTCGCAAGCAGCCTGCTCCCGTGTTTAAAAAAGAACTGCGTAAGTAAACCTACTTGAAATGTTTGTTTTCACATTCGCCAGGAATAAGTTATACTGTAGAAACCACAAACCTCTAGGTTTTATTTGGCATCAAGATAAGCCACTGTTTACTAATGTAATGCCTTAAGCCTAAGCCTTGCCCATTCCTAGAATTGCATGGGATGTTATTTTACAATAGAGTACTTAAAGTTATTTATGTTCTAATCTCTTGTTCTACGCATCTGTTTGCTGAGTTGTGATGAACACACAATGTCACATGTACTATTATTTTGTAAGACAAACTTATTTTTTACACAAGATACGCATAGAATAAAATATACCTACTTTATGTTCACCATAAAAATTAATTAGGTGCACCTAAAAAGCTGCATAAGTGGTTGCATGGGGTGCATAGCACCCCAAATAAGTTTATGAAATGAATACGAAATAAATGTAAAATCAGACTTTTATAAATGAGACCACTTAAACATACATATTAATCAACTTTTAAACCTCTTTAATATTATAATTAGTACCTAAAAAAATAACAAGATATAAATAATAGTTTTCTTCATTACAATTTTGGCAGACTATAATCATAAGGTCATTGCACACATTTTCATAAGTCACCTGTCATACAGTCATACACCCCAAACATGCTCACCAAGACCTACCGTTCACGACCGAGCGACGCTCGCAACTCAACTGTGAATGTGACAGCACACTGAATTTGTTTTTTTTTAAGCTATGAACCTGGAAACATGTGTTGGGGTGTATGACACCCCATGCAACCAATTAAGGGTCAACACTCAATGTGTTGTAAGCATCTGAAATTTACAAACATGAAAGAACATTGTTTGAGTTCTCATTGTTACACTGTTTTTATTGCAGTAGAAGATGACACTGTAGAAAAGAAGCTAACTCATCGGCAGAAGCAGAGAGCAGCTAAAAGAGCAAAGAAGAAGACAGAATTAGCAGAAAAGAGGAAAGCTTTGAAGCAAGCAAAGAAGAATGTAGCTAAGCAAACAGAGGTGGCAGTGGACGAGGAGGCTGAGAATAGCTCAGATGAAGAAACTGCTCCAGGTAAACATTTACTTCTGTTTTTTTTTAACAGGCCACTTATGTCTTTTTAGAATTTCAAATATCTTTTTGCATTTCTCAATAAAACACATCCTGCACATCCTTTCTTCATTAAAGCTGTTATGCTATGGGCGTGGCACAAAAGTAAACTATAAAATGTTACATTTTATTAATATTTTTCATGTATGTATTTAAAAATGAATACTTGTACCTAAATAAATCAGGGGTACCAACTTCTCCAACTACTCCGTGGGTGCTAAGGGGGCTACTATCATAGCCATTACTAAGATTTAACATGTCGGATACTAAAAATAAAATCCAACATATCCAACATAGGATGCTAAAATTTTCTAGCTTGCTATGTTTGCTTTTGCATTCCGGACTCTATTAATTCTGTGTTTCTACATAACAAACAAATACACTATCCGAAATCGTAAAATTTTGAAGCTTGATTTGCTCGCTCTAGCATAAAGTTGATATCTTTTTGGATATTTATTTATTTGTTGGTCAGTGCGCATTTATCTTCTCGAACTTTGCCAGTTTTTTAAAATGAATCAAGATACATATGGGTATAAGAGCTGTACACCCACAGAATTTTGTGTCTAACCTACTACTACTTAATAGATTAAAACAAAAAAAACCTTTAATTTATAACAGGTTACACTGATGACAACAAAGAATGGTTGAAACCTAAACAAAAGAAAAAAGAGCAGAAAAGTAAATCTAAAAAGGATGACTCGGAATCTGAAGAAGAGGATGACAGTGGCCATGAGGATGAAGATGATGATGAAGGGTCAGAAGTGGAAGAAGATTCTGAAGATGAAAGTCCAGCAAAGAAGAAAGCTGGTGGAGAAAAGTATAAGGTTAGCATTTGACATTCAAACAAAAACAGTATCTACCTATTAACTTTTTTTTAAGCCATACTGTGCAAGTGAATGGACAGCATGTTTATTTTTCTTTCTGTTTTGTTTTCTTCTACATCCTATACAGTGTTTCTGATGCTGCAATAAGTGTGTTCACCTACAGCTGGGCCCAGACAATGTAATTAAATGTGCTATCGAAACAAATAGAAGAAGAACCATACTGTTATAACTTTTAGCTTGATTTGAATTTATACTATTGAAATGTTAATTGATACTTCAACTAGATATCATAATGCGACTTTTATTACTTACAGGTTGGTACTTTGGATGATTTATTTAAAGATTCTGACAATGAAAATGGAGATGCGTCATCAGAAGATGAAGATGCGGATAGCAGTGGCAAATTAGATTATGATTCTGACTCAAGTGGCGGCGATAAAGATAGCAACGATGATGATGAAGACGATGACATGTTGCCCATAGAAAAGGCCAACATAAAATTAAAGAAAAAACAAAAAGTTGACAAAAAACTAGCTGATGAAGAAATGCAATTGAATATTGCCAAACAAGATGTATTTGCATTCCCATCTGAAGAGGAATTAAACAATCCAGCAAGTCTCCAAGACGTTCATCAAAGAATCAAAGATGTTGTAACAGTATTGGGAGACTTCAGTCGTTTAAAGGAAGATGGTAGATCCCGCTGTGAATATACTGATCTACTTCTAAAAGATCTTTGCACATATTACAGTTACAATGAATTTCTCATGGAGGTACTTCTGCAAATCTTTCCTGTGCAAGAGTTGGTCGAATTCCTAGAAGCAAGTGAAGTTGCGCGTCCTGTGACTATAAGAACTAACAGCCTTAAAACGAGACGGCGAGATTTAGCCCAAGCTCTCATCAACAGAGGAGTAAACTTAGACCCTGTGGGTAAATGGAGCAAAGTAGGTCTTGTTGTGTACAGCTCTACTGTTCCTATTGGTGCAACTCCTGAATACTTAGCAGGTCACTACATATTGCAAGGTGCATCTAGTTTTCTGCCAGTCATGGCTTTAGCCCCACAAGAGAATGAGAGGATATTGGACATGTGTGCAGCTCCAGGTGGCAAGGCCTCACACATCGCAGCCATTATGAAGAATACGGGCACATTATTTGCAAATGACGCTAATAAAGAAAGGACGAAAGCTGTTGTTGGTAACTTCCACAGGTTGGGTGTTGTAAATGCAATTTTAACTAACCATGATGGTAGAGAGTTTCCTGATGTAATGAAAGGTTTTGATAGAGTGTTATTGGATGCTCCTTGTACTGGTACAGGAGTCATTGCCAAGGATCCCAGTGTAAAGACTACTAAAGATCAGAAAGATATTCAGAGGTGTTTCAACATTCAAAGACAACTTCTTCTTGCTGCTATAGACTGTTGCAGCGCTAAGTCTAGCACTGGTGGCTACATTGTGTATTCTACCTGTTCGATTCTTCCAGAAGAAAATGAATGGGTGGTGAATTATGCACTAAAGCGCAGGAATGTGAAGCTGGTGCCAACAGGACTTGACTTTGGCACTGAAGGATTTGTGAAGTACAGGCATCATCGTTTCCATCCATCATTGAAACTAACCAGAAGGTTTTACCCTCACACACATAATATGGATGGCTTTTTTGTGGCTAAGTTCAAGAAGTTTTCCAATGTTATTGTGAGTACACATACAAATAATACTATTTAACTTTTACTGGTGTATAAACTGTATATATTTACTTACATTTATTTAATGTTTCAGCCGGAGCCATTTAAAGACGAAGATGACGAAGAAATTGACCCTAACTCTACAGAAGAACCTAAAGAAAATGGAGACGTTGAGTCGGATGGAGAAAAGTCGCAAACACAAAATAAGAAACAGGCCCCCGTAAAACGATCAGCTCCATCGGACAATGGTCAGCCACAGAAGAAGAAAGCCAAGTCGAATGCAAAAACAAAGTAAGCTTGCAGAGGTTTAAAATCAAGCTATTTGGTTTTCTCAATAAAACTGCTTTACAAAAATAATTCAAAATCTTTAACATATATTCATTCTTAAGCTTTTTTCTCATGGGGCAAGCCAGAAACTACAGAATGCCACACGACCTTTACGCTCATACATCTGCACCCTGATTGCGTCATCATCATCATCATCATCATTTCAGCCGAAAGACGTCCACTGCTGGACATAGGCCTCCCCCAGGCGTCGCCACATTGACCGATCCCGTGCGTCTCGCATCCAGCGCCTTCCCGCAACCTTAACCAGGTCATCGGTCCACCTAGTGGGAGGCCTTCCAACGTATCGTCTTCCAGTTCGCGGTCGCCACTCCAGAACTTTTCGGCCCCATCGGCCATCCGTTCTGCGAGCAATGTGCCCTGCCCACTGCCACTTAAGTTTGGCAATTCTTCGGGCTATGTCGGTAACTTTGGTTCTCCTGCGGATATCAACATTTCTGACGTGATCACGCAAGGAAATTCCGAGCATAGCCCTCTCCATTGCCCTTTGGGTGACTTTAAGCTTTCTGATAAGGCCCATTGTGAGCGACCACGTCTCGGTCCCATAGGTGATCACTGGCAACACACACTGGTCATAGACTTTTGTCTTGAGACTCTGCGGTAAATTGGACGAGAAGATACCACGCAACTTCCCGAACGCCGCCCAGCCGAGTCGGATTCGACGGTTGACCTCTTTCTCGAAGTTGGACCTACCCAACTGGACCGTTTGTCCCAGGTAAACATAATCGTCTACAACTTCAAGTGTAGAGTCTCCGATCTTGATAGGAGTGGGTGTTACATGGGCGTTCACCATGACCTTGGTTTTGTCCATGTTCATTTTAAGACCCACTCTTTCGGAAGCTCTACTAAGGTCATCGAGCATTTTACTGAGGGTCTCCATGGTCTCAGCCATGATCACTATGTCGTCGGCAAACCGAAGGTGAGTGATGTACTCGCCATTAACGTTGATGCCAAGCCCCTTCTGTAAAGGTATGTAGAAGGTGATTCAAACAACAAGCTCCAGTAATGACTGCCATCTTTAATAGTTCGATCTTCTTCCACCACCAACATTATCAAAGTACCCACTTATCAATATCATCACATCTTCCTCCCTTAACAAAATTATATTTAAAAAAAAATAACAGTAATAAAAATGAAAACTTAAATTTCCATAACAATTAATATAATATATGTATGTTCATTAAAATCATGCATGTACATAACAATATCAATTGAACAAGCATAATCAGCTAGTGAGTACTCATAAAATTAACTTAATAACGAATTAATCTCAAAATTTACATTGATCAGTAACATCATTAGGTATTACTGTATCCTAAACATGAGATATTTAATTAGATTATAGTATTTCATTATTAATTAATTTAATACGTTTTCTTTATAATATATCTATTGTATAGTAAGAAAGAAATTACGTGTACAATATTCCTACATCTTTTATTTAATGGATATATACATTTTATTCTCATACAAACTCATATAGTAATTTATAATTATTATCTTGTTATTTAACTTGATTATACATTTCTATTTATTTATAATAATATTTTTATATGTATATATGATTTATTTTATTATATATCAATATTACTATGCCGTTGATATTACGGATGACGATTACATTGTGGTTGGTGCATTCATTATTTCACGGATACCCCCATCTATTCGGCGGTCGCACCGTCCTGCCAGAACGAGTAACATAATTATTATTAAAATTTGATGATGACTCACAATGTTTATTACTATGACACAATGAATTTTGACAATCATAATCAAACTCATAGTCTCGAAGGGGGCTGTGTCTGTGCGAGTGGTCTGCTATCATGTGCCTTCTATTCCGTACAACTACTTTGCCGTTATGCAACCGAACAGCATATGACCTATTTCTTAGAATTCGCTCAACTACACCTGGTACCCAATATTTTTTAATTGTATCGAAATATCTTACATTTTGACCGACTTGTAACGGAGTTAAGTTCTTACTACTTTTATCATAATATTCCTTTTGTTTATTTTGCCTGTTTAATAATTTCTCTTTTATGTTATAATGTACCTTTGGTACCAATAATTTTATGGGTGTAGGCATAATACTTCTTAACTTTCGACTTTGTAAAATTTCAGCTGGTGATGCTAGATCACTTCCCAGCGGTGTATTCAAGCATTCTAACAATGCCAGACGAAAGTCCGTGTTGTCTTCTGTTGACTTTTTAATAATATTTTTTACTGTTTGAACTGTTCGTTCAATTTGCCCATTCGACTGAGGATAGTAAGGTGATGACGTTATATGAATAAAATTCCAATCTAGTGCAAATTTCCTAAATTCTACTGATGAAAATTGTGGGCCACAGTCTGACATTATAGTATTAGGTATACCTTGTCGGCTAAATATGTTTTTTAAATGATTAATTACGCTACCAGAAGTTGTACTACGTAATTTGATTAGCTCGAAATATTTACTAAAATAATCCACTAGTAACAAGTAGTCCGTACCTTTATATTGAAATAAATCTACACCAATTTTAGCCCATGGTCTATCTGGAACCTCGTGACAATTCAGCTCTTCTTTCTGATTATTTTTTCTATACGTTAAACAAATATTACAGCTTTCAATCATGTTTTCTATGTCATTATTAATACCGGGCCAAAATATTATTTCTCTGGCTCTTAGTTTGCATTTTTCTATTCCCATATGCCCAATATGAATCTTTTTTAACATCTCTTTTCTCATTATTTTAGGTATTATTATTTTATCCAATTTCCAGATTAACCCATTAGCTACAGTTATATCTTCCTTAAATTTCCAGTATGGTTTTATATTATCTTTTATTTTGTCTTTATTTTCTGGCCACCCTTGTAAAACATGTTTGTTTAATTCAATCATTTCTTCATCTATTTCTACCTGCTTCTGAATGTTTATGAATTGTGCGTCCGTAAGATATTCGCATTTATTTTTCACACTATCGGTCAATACGCATACTTCATCCTTCTCTATATCTATACTAGTGTGTGACGTTCCTTCGCTCACATGCGGTAACGTCTCGTAAGCACGAGATAACGCGTCAGCAATGTACAAGTGTTTTCCCGGTCTGTAAACTAACGTAAACGTATAGCGCTGTAATCTCAATAGCATCCTCTGTAAGCGGGACGGAGCATCTACAATTGGTTTTTTAATAATGCTGATTAACGGTTTATGATCCGTTTCTATTGTTATATCCGAACGTCCAAAAATATATGCATAAAATCGCTCACAGGCGAAGACGGAAGCATACAATTCTTTTTCAATCTGCGCATATCGTTGTTCTGTGATAGTTAAAGCTTTCGAAGCATAACACACTGGAAGCCCATTTTGCATTAAGCACGCACCTAACCCTGTGGAACTGGCATCCACGGATATGACTATTGGTTTATCCAAACTATAATATTGAAGAACAGGCCGTTTCGTTAAACACGTTTTTAAATAAGTAAAACAGTGCTCATGTCGGTCATCCCAGTGCCATTCTATTTCTTTTTTAAGTAACTCTCGTAATGGCAATGTTTTATCTGAAAGGTTCGGAACAAATGAGCCTACGTACGTAATTAATCCTAAAAATCGTTCGACATCTTTTCTATTCTTCGGTACTTGCATGTTTTTTATTGCTGACAAATGAGAATCATCTGGGCTCAACCCATCTTTTGTAATGCGATGACCTAAATATTTTATGTCCTGTAAACCAAATTTGCACTTATTTATATTTAATTTTAAATTAATTTTTCTACATCTTTCTAGTACTTTCTTTAAAATCTCGTCATGTCTGTTTTGATCTGAGGCATATATTAATAAATCGTCAATATACATACACACACCTTCTATATCATCAAAATGTTCGTATATTTTCTTATGAAAGATCTCTGAGGCCGAGCATATCCCATATGGCATTCGTAAAAATTTAAATCTACCAAATGGTGTATTAAATGTACAGAACTTGCTACTTTCTCCTAATTTCACGTTCCAAAACCCTGAAGAAGCATCTAATGTGCTGAAATACCTAGCCCCTGCTAATTTTGATACAATTTCGTCTATAGTTGGTAGCTTGAAATATTCTCTCCTAATAGCTTGATTTAATTCTTTCGGATCCAAGCAAATTCTTAAATCACCGTTCGATTTTTTTACCACAGTTATACTGCTAACCCAGTCAGAGGGACCCTCTACCTTTGCTATAATACCTTGTGACTCCATTTCCAATAACTTTTTTTTAACGTCCTCGCTGATCGCAAACGGTAATTTGCGAGGCGCATGTACGACGGGGACGGCGTCGTCCCTCAATTGAATATTATATTCCCCCGGTAGACAACCTATACCTTTAAAAACATCTTTAAAATCTTTATGTATCTTGGACTTAATATCAGATCCGTGCACAGACATAACCCTCTTAATTAAGTTCATTTCTACACATGCATGACGTCCCAATATAGGCGTGCTATTAACATCTGCAATTTTAAACTCTAATAAATACAACTTGCTCTTATAATATACTTTTAGATGTGTTTTTCCTAAGACAGTAATTAAATCACCCGAATAACCGCTCAATTTAGTATTCGTTTGCAATAACTTATCTACAGATATTCCTAATCTGGCCAAGTAACACATCGGTAGCACATTGACATCTGCGCCCGTATCTAACTTGAAATTTATGCAATGTTCATTAATTTTCAAATCTAAAGTCCAATCACTCAAGTCTTTATTTAATGCAAATATTACCTTTTCGTCTGATTCCTCCACAAAGTACACACCACACACTTTTGCGAAATGGTTCATTTTTGAGCAGCGTAGGCACCTCTTACCATATGCCGGACAAGCATTCCTTCCGTGCATACTACCACATCTGCCACACTGCTGGGCTGTCGTGCGCGGTCTGTTAGTCGGCTGCAGCATCGGCCGCGCGGCGCCTGCGATGGCCCCGCGCCCGCCTCGCCAGCCTGCGCCTCCTCGCTCGTATCCACTGCGTGATCGCATTGCTCCTTTCATGTTGCCGTCGCATGTTTTTGTAGGCGCTGACACTCCATATCCAACTTTATTATGATGCCGTAATGCCCATATTTCGTTCTTTTCTTCTTGCATATTACTGTCCTGTGTAATACTGTGAACTGCTTCATTCTCCTTCTTTATGTTCTCTGAGTACATTCTTGAAACTACCGCTGCTCGACATATCTCCAAGGCTTTATTTAATGTTAGGTCCCCTTCTCGTAGTAATCTTTCTCTAATTGCTGGGCTTGTCACTCCACACACAAGTCGGTCTTTTATTAGATCATCATTTAACTCTCCGAACTCACATGTCTTAGATAATTTCCGCAAATCAAACACATATTGATCTATCGACTCATTTTGCTGCTGACCTCGTGTAAAAAACTTGTGCCGTTCCACCGTTAAATTTTTCTTTGTTTTAAAGTGTTCATCTAACTTTTTACACGCACCGTCTAAAGTTGTTTCTTCGCTTTGTTCTAATATTTCGCGGCATTGCTCGCCTACTATGTGCAGAAAAATGTTGAACTGTATCACTGATGTTTTTTTAGATAGCTCACACGCGTTGAAATATATCATGAAGCCCTTCTTCCATCGTTCCCAGCTATCACTCAGCTTGCCCGACGCCACATCAATCGAGTTCTCATCAAATTGGAACGCTGACGGTGGTGTTAACACTGTTTCCATTTTTGTTATTATTTTATTTTTACAATTTATTGTCTTTATAACAGTCACAGCTAACTTAATTCGATTATATTTTCAATATTTTATTAATTACCGGCTGCGCCATGTAAAGGTATGTAGAAGGTGATTCAAACAACAAGCTCCAGTAATGACTGCCATCTTTAATAGTTCGATCTTCTTCCACCACCAACATTATCAAAGTACCCACTTATCAATATCATCACACCTTCCAGTCCAGAACCTTGAAGACGTCCTCCAGCGCAGCAGTGAACAGTTTCGGAGAAATTACGTCTCCCTGTCTTACGCCGCGCTGGAGAAGGATAGGTTTCGAGGTCTGATCCTGAAGACGGACTGACATGGTGGCGTTTTTGTACAGACACTTCAACACCTCAATGTACCGGTAGTCGATCTGGCACCGTTGGAGAGACTGTAGTACAGCCCAAGTCTCGATCGAATCGAAGGCTTTCTCGTAGTCCACAAACGCTAAACAGAGAGGCAAGTTATACTCTTCGGTCTTCTGTATAACCTGCCGCAGCGTATGTATGTGGTCTACGGTGCTAAAGCCTTTTCGGAATCCGGCTTGTTCGGGAGGCTGGAAATCGTCAAACCTGCGCGCGAGACGATTCGTGATGACTCTTGAGAACAACTTGTAAACATGGCTAAGAAGCGAGATGGGCCTATAGTTCTTCAGCCAGGCATTGTCGCCCTTCTTGAAGAAGAGTACCACCACACCCCTGCACCATGCCTGTGGCGTTTTGCCCTCGAGTATGACGGAATCAAAAAGCTTCTGAAGGGCCTTGAGGACCGGTTTTCCACCCGCCTTCAGGAGTTCAGCCGATTCCGTCATCACCCGGCGCCTTGTTGTTTTTAAGCTGTTTCAGAGCCATCCTAATCTCGTACAGGCTGACGTCCGGGATATCTTCGGTATAGTGTCGGGTCAATCTAGCTCTTGGGTCGTTTGCTAGATTCGCAACGGGTTTACTGGTTGACGTGTACAACTGCCCATAGAAACTCTCGATCTCCCTCAGAAGCTCCGGTTTGGCGGATACAATCCTGCCATCATCGGTCTTCAGTTTCGTGAGCTGGCTCTGCCCAATAGACAGATCCCTTGAAAACACCTTGGAGCCTTTATTTCGCTCAATCGCGTCTTTAATACGCTCGGTATTAAAGCGGCGGAGGTCTCTTTTCAAGGATTTAGAGATCTGTCTATTGATCTGCCGGTATTTGCACGCCTCATCTGAAGACTGCAGGATCATCTCACGCCTCTCCTTCATAAGCTTGAGGGTATGATCAGAGAGCTTTTTGTTTGTATCTGTACGACGGGTCTTGAAAAACTTAGACCCGACCGTATGGACAGCTTCCACGAACCCGTCGCTGTATTCGTCCACGGAGCTCCCCAGGCACTCGAAACGATTCTGGAGTTCGAGCTGAAAGCTCTTGGGGATTTGGACCTGGACCTGTGCTGGACGGAGCGTGGACTTGATCAGTCGAGACCTTTCAAGCTTAAGAGCAGCCTAGCCGGGCCGTCTATTGCCAACGCGAGCACCGTCCAAAAGCTTGTTGTTTCATCCAGCGCAATGCTTGAAAAAGAGGCAAAGCGAAAAGAGAGAGTTAGCGCCTGAACGCTCGGTTATCACTCGGTAACTTCCGCCGCTCAGTCGCGGGCGCTCGCCGCCGGTCGGCCGGCCGCTTGTGTGAGTGAGTGTGCGACCCATTCATTCATGAATTCATGATAATAATATCGCATCGCGCGCTACATTTAGTACGGACGTAGCCCTTGGCCCCGGGAATGCGTGTTTGTATTCTTACCAATCTAGGTACCGTACGTGCGCAATTTTTTACTGCATGTAAATTATTTAAAATATATTAGTTTTGTCGTAATTTATGTAGGATATCTACATAAAGTACGAAAAAGTAAAAGTACCAAAATCATTAATTCTGCTTATGGAATAGCACAAGCAGAACACATTATTATTATTTTATCTAACTTAACCAGGCAGTATTGAGGCAGCTAACATTAGTAGGTACAATTACAATGTACGTAGGTCTAATTACAGTTTGGCATTTTTATTTATTATAATTATCGAAAAATTCATCCAAATCGAGAAGATTCCGATTTCCGAAAACAGACATTCAAACATCATTTATTTTTTTATCTTTTGAAGTCCTTATGGATGTCCTTCAGCCTGGGGCAAACGAAGGGTTTTTTTTAAATCGATGTCGCACTCTATGTAGTTCTTCCTGTATCGTGGGTGCGTTTACAAACATCTCACATACACAACTACACAAGACACCTAGACCCGGAACATCTCATATTAGTTGCTTGCGGTAATCGAACCCGCGACACGCAGCACAGCAGTCGATCGCTCAACCACTGCGCCAACCGTGTCGTCAATTCGACACGTATTTATGTAATATTATTGGAACTGCACAATATTCACATAGCATAATTATATATTCTTCTAAAAATGTGTGTATGTTTGTCCACGCATTTCTCCGAAACTAATTGTCGGATCGTGATCAATCTTTTTATGCTAAGTATCTCTCAAATTAGGGAAAAGTGAGCATACAACCGTACTCCTTAGCGACAAACAGCACGAATTTGTAAATTGAGTTATAGGTTTTTTATCAATCCTTTAGGTACCTTACCATAGAACTTACTCATTTTAGTGATGGTGTACTAAAACTATAAAGAGCGAAATAAAAACATTTTCACAAAAAAAAAAATCGACTTCGAAAGAAAAAACACTAAAAAGTACAAAAAAAACTTTAGTTTCGGCAGTCGTCAGTAATTATACCTATAAATTTTAGCTTCCTCAATACCTGTGTCAATACGGACTGAGATAAATAAATAATAATGTGTTCTGCTTGTGCTACTCCATAAGCAGAATAAATTATTCAGGTACCTATACTTTTTCGTACTTTATGTAGGTATCCCACATAAATTACGACACACATGGTTACACACAATGTTAGTTGGCGTTGTGGTTGAACGATCGGCTGCTACTCTGCGTGTCGCGGGTTCTATTCCCGCACGGAAAAAATATTTGTATGGCCTATAGATAATTGTTCCGGATCTGGGTGTCATTGACAAAATACCTATAATAACTAAATGTACACATTCGTGCTGTTTGTTGCTATAGAGTTAGGTTGTATTCCATATTTTGAAAACTGATGGACCGATTTTGAATAAACTTGCACTAATCCCTAAGTTGAGAGATAGTCAATCCAACACAAAAAGAATGATCACGATCCGACAAGTAGTTTCGGAGAAATGCGTGGGCGAACATACAAACATACATACACTTATGATATTTTGCAAACGTGTTTAGAAGCCCAGATAGCGTAACTTATTATGTGAATATTGTGCAGTTCCAATAATATTACATCCATACTTGTCAAATTGATTATCTCTTTATTTTTGAAGTCGGTAAATAAATAACTTCTGTTTATTTTTTGTTTGTTTAAGTGGTCTAAAACCATCTGTGCTTTATTGCCATAATGAAACCGGTTTGGGCATTGACATATATATTTAGGTTTAGGTCACAACGGTTGGATGGTTTCAAGCTCTGTAACGGACGTAGGAACAAACTATTTTTGTGTTTTATATATTAGGACAAATGGCTACCAAAACTTATTTTTTTATTCTTTTGGAAGTCCCCATGGATTTCCTCCGCCCTGGGGCAAGCGAAGGGGTCTGTCAGAGTCTAACTGAATAAAACCACACGGTGTTTTGCAGGTACCTTCGGCCGGGGCGCTGGAGTGCTTGCGCTTTTAGTCACGCTCCCCCGCTCCCCGGCCAGTTATTGGCCATGGTTACTTTTTGGTCTGGTTACTTCTGGTTGGCGTAACAAGTTTCTTCTTCCATATCTCCCCGACTTCTGTCACTCTATCACTAACTCCCTTTTCTTTCATATCACTCCTCATACAGTCCATCCATCTTTTCTGTTGCCGTCCCCTCTCTCTCCATATTTGTAATCACACGCACCAGGTTCGGATGGTGTTCTTGGTTGACCATGGGTCAGCAACAGTATAATTGCAATATATAAGCGAAAAGTGCTAAAATCGTCAATTTGAGTATGCAGATGACAGCATAGTTGCATAGAGGTACTTGTCCAACGCAAGGGCTACTAGGGCGAGATCCGGTCTCTTCGTGAGACTATGGTGAAGCGCTTGAACCAGTCCTTGACGACGGGGAGGTCAACACGCAGGACCACATCGTATATCGCGAGATCCCACAAGAGATTTTGTAAAACCGACCCCTGCAGAACCCCACAACTAGAGGAGAGCCATAGTCAGAACTCACGCTTGGCCAGGGACTTCATCCGTGCCTGGTGCGTGTGCCGTGTGGTACGTATGTGAATTTTGGTTTGTAGTGATTGGTGTATCAAGATGGCTGTTTGTATTTTACCTAAAAAGGTTTTTTTTCGTTTGTTTCTGTTTGTTTTTTTATGAATATTATTACTTAGTAGGTAGTTACCTATCAGAAATAGAGATATAACAAAACAGTAACATAAAATAAAAAAAAGCAAAAATGTAAAGTAATTAACTTCGTCTAAATCGAGTGTAATCGCGTATTTTTTAAATGAAAATGGTTGTGTTTTGTAGATAGGTACTTACAAAACAAAACCATTTGTCTGTAACTCGGTGTAGTCAGGTATAAATAATCATTCTAATTAGTCCGTCAGTTAGATTATAGAAAAATATTAGACACGTATTTTTTTATTTATTATATCATTAAAAATTGATAATGATAAAGCTCGTCAAAGCTTAGGAGTTGGGATCGAGATGACACTTTACGTGACGTCACGCGGAACTTCAACGCACGTAGCAAGAAACTTGCGAATGCGATGCTTTCTTTTGATTGATCAAATATACGGCGCACATTGTTGCCGTTCCGTCACACGCCAAATCTGCGCTCCGTTCGCCCGCGCCGGTGATGAGCGATCTCGCAACGTTGCGTTGCAGCCTGATATACTTACCTAGTAATCAGTACTGAGTATCGATAAAAATATCAATAATTTTATACCTATACTCAAGGAAGTATTGCGAGCATCTGGCGGGTGTTTCGAGTGTCCCTACCTAGGTACATACCTACTCTACCTACCTACCTGCCTTTCTTACCTTACCTACACGACCTACCTACCTACTCAACCTATCTACCGGATAGGTAGAGTGAGTAGGTAGGTAGGACCTTCCCACCCTATCTACTTACCTAACTACCTTACTCGTTACCTAGTTACCTAACCTAACCTAACCTAACCTAACCTAACCTACCTACCTACTTACCAACCCTACCATCAAAACAAATTCGGTTTCTGTATTAACTAATGCCAGGTTCGTTTCTTATAAAAAAACAAAATCTATTTGAAAGCAAAAACGTAAAAGGTAAAACAGAATTCTCTAAATAAATGAAATAGATACGATGCACACTCACGTACGCGCACAGTACTCAACAAATTCATTCATTACCTATACCTACTAGCCGAGCGAGCGAGGGGCCACGGGATCTTCATTCAACTCCCCCGTCTCACCCCGCCCGACCCCGCACTACTCGCCTCCCCGCGCCCCTCTTACCGCCTTGTTCACTAACAAGCAAGTGAGAACGCGATAGCATTGAACGAAAAATTGTGTTTGAAAATTTCATAAAACTTGTTCCAGGAAATACGTGTTTTTGAAAAAGCCTTACAAGTTTGTGAAATAATTATTGGTCATTTAGAATCTCTATTACTTGTGGAAGGTTTCTAACGTGATGATTTCTTTACTTTTACAATTTATGAGTACATTATGAACGGCCAAAGTTGAGGTAAAATTTGTGCAAAAAAGCAGATTTTTGGAGGCTGATACTGAATTGGTTTCTCCAAATTTTTATTTTCTGCTTTGATAGAAACCTAGATATAGTGCACAAGATACCTATTAGTTCAAAAAAATCTAAGATAGATGTGTTTTAACGGCATAATCACGTACGAGCGTTTGTATGAAAATTATGTCGGCTTGACTGCTCTTAATATTAATGTTCAATGTGCCTCTTACCATGCGGTGATCGCTCCCGGTTTTTACCGAATTGATCACAGAGACATCATTGAACATTTGCTTCTTGGTTGACATGATGAAGTCGATCTCATTTTTTGTTGCACCATCGGGGCTCTGCCAGGTCCACTTCCTGTGTTCACGCTTTTTGAAGAAGGAGTTCATCATATAGAGGCCCTCCTTCTCCATAAAACTGGCCAGTAGGTGACCCCGGTGGTTCCGTCGTCCAACTCCAAATTGCCCCACTTGCAGCTCATCCTCGTCTCGTTTGCCCAGTTTCGCGTTGAAGTCCCCCATGACAACGGTGAAGTGAGTTTTGAAACCATGCATGGCTCTGGAGGTATCCTCATACATGGTCTCTACCTCGTCGTCGGGGTGTGCCGAGGTTGGGGCGTAGACCTGTATGACCTTCAGCGAATATCTAGAGGATATTTTGAGTATAAGGTACGCCACCCTGGTCGACACACTCTCGATCTTCACCACGTTGTTCACAAGGGACCTGTGGACGATAAACCCGACACCACCTTGGGACTGCCGGTCACCCTCTCGGAAATAGAGCAGGTTACCGGATTTCAGGATTATCGAGTCCTCCCCCTCTCTTCGGACTTCAGATAACCCTATAATGCTCCATCGCAACCTGCTCAATTCCTCTTCGAGCTCGGTGATCTTCTCGTCGGTTCGAAGTGTGCGCGTGTTGTACGTTGCCAGGTCCAGTCGTCGGTGATTGTTGGGGTAGCCGGATCTCGTCCGGAGATTCTTAGCACCCCTTGCCATGCCGTAACCTCGACCGCTACCGTAGTCGAGGGTAGGCGGGCTGCCGGGCACTAGGGGCCATTTTTTATTTGTGTAATTCATAGGGGGGGTTTTGCCATAATCGCCACGCTTGGCAGGCGGATTGGCGATCGCAGTATGGTTGTTATAGGAGCACAGAGAACGCTGCTGCCCATTCTCTGGTTTGTCCCTTAGTCGCCTTTTACGACACCCACGGGAAGACATGGGATGGTGAAATTCTTAACGTCCGGCACCATACGGAACAACCTGATTGCGTAGCTTTATTTATTTATTATATTCTTTATTGTACACCACAAAAATATATATACAGGACAAACAATCATAAAATTAAGTGTACAATATTATGCGGTCTTATCGCACAAGGGCAATCTCTCGCGCACGCATCATTTTGTCAATTCAACCATACTCATTGCGTGTTTTACGCTGTCAAGTAGACATATTTAAAAAAATATGACTAGCAAAGAACACGCACGCGCGTTCTTTTAGCTCTCAAAAAGTTATTCAATTAGGGGAATGGTTTTCACACACGTCTGCCTTGTAAATACCTCTTGTTAGTCGCTTTTCATTCATTCTCTCAACATGCATAACCATCTAAGCACACCTCAATCTATCATTCAAAGTTACATTGCACAAACTATATGCGTAACCTACAAACTTTTATATATATTTTTCATTTTGTATAAGTAACATTTTGGACATGGTAGTTAAATGAGATTTTGGTATAATTAACAATAAGATTTTGTAAAAATTTAATCCTGACAATTCTTCAACTAGTCCAAAAGCGAGTGAAGCGAGCTTTTGAAGTTAGGGTTCCTTTAAACCCTGCAGACAGAAATAGGAGCCGCACGCAACGTGGCTTCGTCGACTGTCTGCTTAAATTACGGTCGTAAGATGCTTGCGACAGTAATTTAAGCATTGTAGCAGTGAAGTTGTATTGTCAATATTGAATTACATAGTTTGGAATGGTCAACTTTGAATAATTAATTGGTAATAAGTGAAATGTTTACACTTTTCATTCAATTAATTGCTTAAATCTTATCGCTGACATCGCTCGCTCTTGCTGCCTAAATTCTTCCAGAAGCTTTTCTGTATAAATTGACAAATTCACTGCCGGAAAAACGTTTGCGCGAATTCTAAGTGAAAACCTGGAACTAGCTCTTTAACTAGGTCATTACAAATGCGCACTACTGAAAGTGATTTCCAGTCTCGCGCTCATCTGTGGCGGTATCAGATTTTGACGCTGGTCTATTGTTTTCCAACACAGATAAAGGGATTCGCGATTATTTTCAAACCCTTGCGTTACGGCCTTGTAGGGAATGGAGAGTAGGCAGAAAAATTTTTTTTTGTGTGGGCACAGATAGTTTGGGTAAAAAATATTATAAAGTAGTGCAATTTCACCAGCTGAAGACAGACTTAGCTAGATAGGTATGCTATTGTTTTAAAAGTTGTACAAACCTAACGTACAGTTTTACTTTTTTATTACCTAAGTAGCCAGCCGCCGACAAGTATAGTTAATGTATTTATTTATGTTTTTCTTTGCTCAAGAAACAAAGATGATTTTTTACTTGAGTCAACTACTCACCAATCCAAAAAACTAACTAACAATCAATAAGTGAATTGTTTATTTCCTTTTCAGACACGAAAGTAATCCACAAGTTGCTAACAATGAAAATAGCAGTCAAAAGAAAAAGAAAAATTACAAAAACAAGAAAAGTCAGCAGCATGTAGAAAAAGCCAACAGTGTGCAGGTTACACCAAATAACAGCACTACTGATAAGCCTGTTAATCCTAATACTCTAACAAGTCCGGGTAGCAAGAAAAACAAAAATAAAAATAACAAAAATGTGAAGGGTGCTGCGCCAAATAGTACCACCACTGAAAATACAGTCAACCCTACTATTACACAGAGTCCGGACAGTAAGAAAAACAAAAATAACAAAAATGTGACTGTTACTGCGCCAAATAGTACCACCACTGATAAGACAGTCAACCCTACTATTACACAGAGTCCGGGCGCGGGCGGGAAGAAAAACAAAAATAACAAAAATGCACCGAATATCCCAAAGGTAAACAACGACAACAGCAGTCCTAAATCACTTCAAAGTAAAACTGAAGCGGTACAAACCAATCAAAGTCCGAATAAAAAGAAAAAGAAGAATAAAAATAACAAAGGCAATAAGGATCAACAAGGAATAACGCCACAGATTCAAGCTGTTAGCAAAAATGAAGACAAAGTCACAGAACAAGTTGCAGTTGCAGCTTCCATGAAATTAAAAAACAAACTTAATAAAAAGAAGAAGCAAATAGGTCAAATAAATCCTAGCAAAGATAAAATACCTACGAAAGGTCAAGTAGCTGGTAAAAAGTTTAAGAAGAATAAGTGAAATTTTATATAGAAATATAAAATTATGTTATTTTCTTATTAAAATAATGTTTTATCATAACTAATTCTTTGTTTCTACGACCTTCCTCAAATATAATAATCCCCATAAAAATACAAGTAGACAGACAAGCGACGAATAAGATTCATATTCGCATAAAACTTTTCCTTAGCAAAGCAAAGTCAAAGTGCTTAAATTCTTAGTGACGACTGTATTGCGTCCTCCTCCCCAATTTTGTGTTAAAGTGGTTAGTACAGAGTGCTGCCGCAGGTAAATAAAAAGCCCCGGACACGATCACTCAATCGCTCTCGATAAACTGATTCAAGAAAGGGAGTTCAGTTGAGTAGTTGACATTTCAAAACTCGGTGTTTTCTGACTGATATCTAAGCAGATATTAGTCTAACTAAGCAGTTGTTCAAGATACACAGGCTATGGGGTTTGCCCCCTCGGAGCGGATGATTAAATATGTGTTAGATTGTTAGTGTGAGTCTTGGATACCATGGGCTAGAACCAAGGTGTGTTCCGTAGTCAACAAGGAACCCTTACAGTTGCGCCATGTCCGTCTGTCCATCCGTCTGTCAGCAGCTTAGCTCAGAGACTTAGTACTAGAAAGCTATAATTTAGTATGGATATATTAATCACGCCGACGAAGTGCTAAAATAAAATGATAATGAAATTAAAAGGAAAACTATCACAGCTAAGTAGGCTTTTCAAGTTTACGAGTAATAGTCGACTAAAATGTATGTTTGAGTTGCCGAAACCATTTAAATGTTCATGAAACAACAAAAAGCCATCTTCTTAGTCCGCATTAAGGTGAACGCGCACCTGTCCGCGCCGAAGGAGCCGCACGCGCCGCAGTCATCGCATTTTATAAATCTTTATATGAAATCGTATACAGCCTCGCGCACCTATCCGCGCCGCACGAGCCGCATTTCAGCAAAATGCTGTAGGTATACGGATTCCACCAGCACGTGCGGATAACGTCTTCAGATTCGGCGGGCGGCGCGGAAACATGATCCGTATCCGTATGAAAATATAGTTCAAGATGTACAGAAGTGGACACAATGCGTGCGGAGCGTTCGGCGCGGATAGCGCGAGGCCTTGAGAAAATGCGATGACTGCGGCGCGTGCGGCGAGTGCGGTGCGGCCAGATGCGCGTTCACCTTTATTGTGCAATTTCGGAACCCTATTACTGCGCGTGGCCCGACACGCACTTGGCCGTTTTTTTTGCGTTTATGCGCCCGTTAAGTGAACCTCACCCTCAGGAAGAGGATTTTTTTAGTAGTATAATGATGAAAATGCACTGGTTGGTGGCTAGGTTAGCGTCTAGACTCTAGAGCCGAGAGTCGCCTGGCGAGTAGCGAAATAGAACCAACGTTCTAAACTGTTCCTAACCGGTCGCATTGCGTGCTTTGGCTGTTCCTTTTTTTATTCTACGGGTCCGCGATTCCGGCACCCTTAAATCCCAGGAAAAACATCAAACCTTGATCATTTATTTCTTATTTTAATATTTGGCAAAGCGGCCGTGTACTACATGTGAAGTGAAAATTTCACGTAGGTATCTACCTGTTATAGTTCTAAAGATACCTATAGACAGATTGACGAACGGACGGACAGCGGAGGCTTAGAAACGGTACACTACCTACCATAAAAATGAGGAAGGATGAAAAGTATAACAGGCAGTTTTCTGATTATTTCAGTCATTGTACTTAATAATGGTTAGCTCACCACGGGCACCCAACGCGAATAAAGAAAATTTGGTTGACATAAATTGCACTAGATGGCGTGATAAGCTTCGATTTGTTGTTGAGTTTTGTGAAATATTAAGATTTTCTAGAGACGATCATAAAAAATGTATGTTCTTGTTTATTTAACTCTCCTATGCAGAAAATTAAGGAATATTGGGCTCTTAATTCACATTACAAAGATAATTTCAGTGGTGCATTTAAAATTGATTCCAATAGATGACGCGGTTCAAATTTCTGAGGCATGTATTGGGTATAACATATTCAGAGAAACTTTTCCAGCTTTTATAAAATACCGAAGGTGAGGGGTTGACCACAGTTATAAATCTAACTAGATGACGCGATTGTATGTAGGTACTTCGCGTGCCAAAACACTGAGTAAAATTACGATCAATGATCAAAGTTTGATTTTTTCCAGTTTGACTAAAAAGTTTGACTACGAGGAAGAAGCGAATATTTGAGCTTTTCATTTAGCATTATCGGCACCGGTAATCCACCGAAATCTAGAAAAATGCCTTTTTATGCCCTATTGAATTGAGTTGAAAATACTGTAGGTATAGAAAAAGTTGTCCGAGGCATTCGAAATGTTTTCTTTCATTGGTAAGTAAATTGTGTGTAAAAAAATGGCACGCTTGGTTTTCATACAGATGGTGGGACTTGCGTTATCTAAGTAGTTAGATTTATGTCTGTATCATCGCAGGCTCTTGGGATATTGCCGAGATTATTATTGCTCAGCTTGTATCAAGCGCAAGTTCGATCATGCATGGAGTACTGTTCTCATCTCTGGGACGGATCTGCCAAATACCAGCTTGATGCACTAGAGTCGATCGAAAAGCGTGCCAAGAAGCTCATCGGCAATGAGGCACTGGTTAAGTCAAAGCTCCAGAGGCTTGAACATCGTCTTGCCAGCTTGTCGGTTTTTTATCAATTACATTTAGGGGAGTGTGCGATGCAATTGCATGATCTAATTCCAGACGTACGGCGATGCGCCATCGGTCATAGAGCAACACGGACCACCGGCGGACCGGAGGGGAGTAGCCATAGCGTTTTTTCCCGATACAAAACTGTCTGTCATTTTTTGCGGGGGGAAATCTGCTCTACCCACACTTTAACAAATTTTCACACAAAAATAATCGTCTGTTACTACGAAACTCACACATTAAAAATTGAAAATACACTAACAATTTTACATACACATGGATACATTCTGTGTCATGACAGTATAATGAGATGACGCAACTACACTGACAAGTTGCTTACAGCCGTGGTTGTAACTACTGTCGATACGCATTATCGATAAATTCAAGAACTCGGTTCGGGATATACGGTTTAAAAAGTGATACAAAGTTAGTTAGTGTTATAAATATTGACTTTATTTATTATGAACTACAATAATTATCATTTAACAAATAAACTTAATGTAAATTTAAAAAACCGGTGATAGTTGTATCTATCACTGGTTTTTAAAATAGACTAGTTTTGTATAAATATGACGAATACATTTTTGTGGGTCTGCTTTTTTCATTAAGAACGAAATTCTTGTAGCAGTATATTTTTCCATTATTATTCTTGCCAGTTCAAAATTATGATTTGTAAAATCATTTTTGTGTAAATGGTAACTGATAGAGGAAAACAAGTCTTGGCAATAAACTTTTTTAAGGCATATGTCACGATTTCATGTCTAGTACAACATCGTGTGGGTTTATTGTCGTCACTTAAACGTGGTCTTATTTCTTTTTCACAAATCCGGTCATAAAAGTATTACCTATTTTGAAGCAAAAAGTAACTGTCCTCTGCTTTTTGGTGTATTAAACTTTTTTCATCAATCGGCCCAAGCAAACCTTTAATGCACGTATTGCATTTTTTTTTAAATGTCGGGGAAATAACAAATCCAGCTATGTATTCTACAACTTTCTCGGCAAAAGGGGATACAAAAGTTAGAGCTTCAATCTTATCAATTAAATCGTTAATAAAATTGGTAAAATTGACTTCTTCTCTTCTTGATGTGCAATTTAGTATCGATTTTTTTTCCAATGGAATGCAGTTTGTGCCGCTTCCAGTTTGTGTTAATTCTGTATAAACAAGATTTTTTTATTGCATTGCTTCAAACTGAGAGCTTGAGGGATTATCGCAACAACCACCATGACTTCTTACAATCGAAAAATGAGTTCGATGTGATCTTGACTTATCCTGTGGAGTGGCATATATTTCAGGCCATTTTGTTGGTTTTGTATTATATCTTGGAAGATAGACTTGGTACTCACAATACAGATCAAAATGCCCAAAAACCTGTGTATCGTGGTGAATCTCATATAATATTTTTTTTTTTCTAATTTGGTATTTTGCAATTTATTTGCAACTAAGCAGCAACCTAGTTCTGTGGCCATCGCTAAATTTGCTTTTGCACCTTCACACGTTAATGCTTTTATTTCCACTCCAGTTTCATGTACTAATTCAAAGGCTTTAGGTACAAGCTGAGCTTTTAACTTAGCACTTGTGCCTTTAACAAAAAAATATCCGATTGGGACTTTCCATGGAATATTAATGCCTACTAATAGAAATACTAGGACATCTGTTGCTTCATCTGTATTATTTGTTAATAAATCAAAACCAAAATCAACGTACCCGAATTGTCTATCACCATTCGGACTGTCATGTGGTTGTGTCTGTATTCTAAAATAAAGCTTACAATAAATAAATCAGAAAACTCAATCTCAAAAATGTCTCCTTACCTTTTGTAGACTCCTTTGCCTTGACCAATTTTATCGATAACTATCTACAAACAAACCGGTAACATCACTATCGCCCGGTGACAGGCGACTACTCGGAAACAGACTCGGATCAGTTGCTCGACCGATCCGAATATTGTATGAGGGCGAGCGGCCTGTGTTGGTAAACAAATCCGAAACGTCACCGACCGATAATATTGTAATTTTTAAGTTTTATAGAAGTAAATAGTAATAATGTGATTAAAAATTGCTTACATATGAAAGATAACGCCATCTTTTTGTAAATTTGACGTGGCAGATCTCTTTTTGCAGCAAAAAACAGAACAATTCGGCATTTTTTTAGGACGTCGATTCAGTCGCGCAACTAGATTTAGTCTACTGAGCAGTGCGGCTGCAACTAGTTTTATTGTACGCATAGGACCGCGTGGACTTGTACTTTGACAGAGGGGAATGCCTGCGTATGGCTACTCCCCTCCGGTCCGCCGGTGGTTCGTGTTGCTCTATGGCCATCGGTACATGGTGGACATCCCACCCATACGCACAAAACGGTTTGGGAATACTTTTATTGTAAGGAGTGGAATTTCCTGTCGGACTCTGTTTTTCTCGACAGTTACAATCTAGGGGTCTTTAAGTCAAGAGTAAATAGGTTTTTTCTAGGCAAGCGTCATTCACCGTCGACCACATCATTGCTTACCATCATGTGATATAGAGGTCAAGCGCGAAATAGTGTTAAAAAAATACTAACCGTTGTGCGGGTCAGTAGGTTAGAATTGGGGGTTCTGAATCACGTCTATAGAATTGGGGGTTCTGGATCACTGTTCTCGCTGCGCTCGAACCATGATCCAGAAACCCCAATTCTATAGACGTGATTCAGAACCCCCAATTCTATAGACGTGATTCAGAACCATAATTCTATTTCGATAAATAAGCAATGCTCGATTTATATTTTGCATCGCGTATTAAATATAAACTCTCTCCCCTTCACAGCATTTAAATAAAAACATTGTGGGAAATGTATAGCATGTTGCATCCAAGGATCGTCATATATCTCCCAATCTTCTATAACACCTCCGCATGAGAAACATGCTGCTTTATCATTTATACTGTTTCCACAATAAAAGAATCCAGAGTCAGCCATTTCCATCACTAATCTTTTCTTTGAGTCAGCCGTTGCCCAGTAATAATTAAATGAAAATTCACGCATTTTATAAGTATTATACATGTCATAACGAGGTTTGTAGTTATTTTGAGACATGTTCCGTTTTACAGGTAAACGGATAATGACACCGTCTAGCTACAGACAGCAGCTTTTAATGATTTGACGACCTTATCGTGATTGGGAGGGATAGGAAGCGTTTTACCGTAGTATAGAAATTAAAGAAGAAAATGTAATTTTATTTTTTATTATCATTGCACCATTTATTTAAACACAATACATTTTTTAAAGCACATACAGAGTCATGATAAGTACAACTATACAAATCTTGAGAATTTTTATATTGATTGTACAGACTTAACAAACTAGGACAACCTTTGTCTTCTAAATTAAATATATTACTATTACTGTTTTCTAATATATTTTTTAACCACAATACTTTTTCAAAACCTTTAACATAGACACATTTATCTCTTAAAATGTCAACAATAGTATTCTGGTAATTGGAATATGATACAAATCCTTCACGCCAATATATCTTTCTGTTACGTTCAATCCAACTAACTTGCTTTCTTTCTGCTTTCGTCAAATAGTAAAATGGAAATGGTGGCTTAATTAAAAACCATTGAATTTTTTTATTATACAATATAGCGATTTCTTTTATTATAAATTCATCTGTTTCTGTTCGAAAGCCTTGAATATCTACAATAGCAATCATGATAACCTGCGTACAATGTTACTAAGAGGTTTGTATTCCACAAGTCGATCGTTTATAATCAAACAATATGCAGTTGTTTTATCAGGTATTGGCGTTGAACATTCAATTTCTAACCGGACATCCACTGGACCTGATTTTAGACTATCGTTTTGCCTTGAACAGTCTAAGATAAAGAGGGGAGCTTTTTCTTTGAAGTCCTTTAGGCCGAGCAACGGGTCTGCTGGACAGTTGTAATACGACTGACGAAATTTTACATACATTTCGTATAATATACTGTATTTGCTGTCAGAAAACTTTAAACCCAAAGGCTCATAAGGATAATATTGTGAATTTAAAAAGAGCGTAACGTTTGTCACCTCACAATGATCGAATAGTGAACTGTCTTTCGTTTTATTATTTTTTCTATTAGTTTGTAAGCAAAATATTACATATCTAGGCTTTTCTAATTGTGAAGCAGTCTTAACTGACCAAGAATGTTTTGTAGTTTTAGGTAGTAAAGGATATTCATATAAATCCCAATTTCTAAAAGCCATTTGAATGGATTTATCTCTTTCTAAATGCTTTAAAAGTGTTAATCGTTCTCGATCTGACACTTTTATGTGTGGCATCCTCCATTGAACTCTTTGCATATCTATTTGAAAATTGACAACATCATCAGTAAGAATAACGCTGTTTAAGTTAGAGTTACTTCTATTTAATATAAGCTCGTGTTTACAATTTATAACGATTTTATTGTAATCCTCTGCAAACCCTAAAATCTTATTTAACGGTAACACAATACTAAAATGACCATCATTTTCGAATCCGTTTAACTTCCAACCCCATAATGCAGCAACTTTATTTTCACCTTCATTTAATGAGATGTATGATTTTATAGTTGAAGTTATTCCAGAATTTTTTATTCGATCTATTTCAATACCATTCATTTCGTACCTGATGTCTTGAAACAAAGACATAATAGGGTTATTAGTGAACGTAACATTTTTCTTGATTGGATTCCCATCTTTACCGAACAGTTTTGCTTGGCCTTCGATGTAAATTGAACTGGCTGATGGTAGCACGTATATGTCTTGTTGATGTATGGGGATTCTGATTTCATCGTTTTCTCTAAAGCTGTTATTGTAGGGATTATATGAATGGATTTCATAACTTTCGATCGAACTATCGAAGTGTGGTAATTCGGTAATCTGTAGTATATTCATACTTTAAAACCTAGGGCTCTAAGAAAATCTTTATTTCCTTCAGTTAATTTCTTAACTTTTTTCTTACGTCTATGCTCCGTAGAGGCCGTAGAAGGAATAAGACGTTTTATTTTCACAGGAGTGTTTTTATAATATACTATCATTTTGTTTTTCTTAAATGAAGACGTAGTTGAATATTAAGTTCTTCACCAAAGTTAATACAATAACCAAATTGATCAACAATCCTAATAGATATGGATGAAATTATATTTTTGTTCACTGGAAAGTAAATAACGTTTCGCGGTATTTCTACGTACTGATGACTTGGAGCAGTATCAAATATAAATTCATGAATAAAATGAGTTGGTAATCCGTTGCAGTACGAACCATGTACAAGATCACACTCGATTCTGATTACAGATAGACTGCTGTTATTGATGGGTACATTTGGTCTTGAATTTAACACTGAAAAGTATAACAAACCGCATTCGTATTGATTGGTTAAATGCAGAGATGGTTGAAAGTATGACACCAATTCAGATTTATTTCCAGAGATGGTAACCGTTGTAGACATGCTTGCATACTGAACTCGTTAAGAAGATCCTCATTATTTTATCCCTTGACTACTCCAAAAATTCTTTAAAAAATTTAAACAGAGATGGCCGCAATTGAAAGGATGATTGCGTTGTATATTATCATAATTGTAGTGAACTTGAGAACCTATGTATTTTATAAATTCTTTTGGAGGCTTAAGATTTCCATAACTGTCAAAGTACTCAATATATTCGTTATATTTTGCATAGGCTACCCAATGAGAGCCAGGATCTTTAGAACTATCTAAATTAATAACTCCACATTCTTTTTTAAACGGACTTTTAGGAAGCTCGTCTCTCATAAAGACTCCTCTAAAATAGGGAATACTATTTCCATACTTCAAAATGTCAAAGTTAGTTAAGGCTCGTTTGGGTAGCCGATATTTTAGTTTTTTTTATTCGATAAAAAAATTCCAAGACCGTTTTTATGTGATTTAAGGTGTAGTCCTTTCCCAATGCAGAGAGCTTCCATTTTTTCGTTGTGTCTTTTCGATTCGGTCAACAGCTTTCTAGCCATTTTGAATTCATTTATGGTTTTGGCAATACCAGCTGCACCGCCTGCTAATGCTCCCACCGCTGATAATCCAGCAAAAATAGGAATCAAAGGTAATACACCGCCAGTTTTTGGTATAGGAATAACTCGAGGAAGTTTAATGGATAAATCACTAGCTAATTCTCTGGCTGCGGCCATAGCATATTCTATTGCCACTTTTTTGCATTTAGGTTTTAATTTTTTCATGTGTCTTTTTGTTTTAGTTATAACATTTTTAAATTTATTTTTTAATCCTTTTCCAGATGTAACTTTTTGAGAGCACTTTTTGCTACTTTTTTTTAGGCCAGCACCACTTTTAATTTTTGCAGACATTGTCTTGCTTACTAAGTGTGCTGCGAGTTTTTCGCTTACACTCGCATCCGAGGCAGCCGCTCGCTCTTTCGCCATTTTTAACAAAACGAAATCAGCGTTGTGACGATCCTTTAAGTTTGATGATTTGTGATAGGCAATGTCGTGTTCTTTGCAATATTCGTCTAATTTATTAATACCTTTATCTCCGTGTGTAAGCCTTTTAATTAATTTCGTACCAGGACCACAATAATTGTATCCTGGTAAGTGTAATTCAAACGGTAAATTGTTTATAAGCCAATTGAGAAGACTACTCTCTCCAATACACATCATAAGACTAATGAATCTTGAATGAACACTTTAATAAATACTTATTCGATTCATTAATGTATTTTTTGTTAAGTTAGTAAAGTTAATTTTATTTATAATAAAATATTCGATTGATCAATCCAACTGTTTTCAGCAGATGACAAACCTAACCATTTTATTAAAACCCTGTTTCCTTTTCTTCTAAGAACTTTCTCAATTAGATAAACATGGGGATGTTTTGTCTTTTGCAGCTCTTGTAAGTAAAATGCCCCTAAAATAGGCTGACCTCTGATCGTATCTTCAATTAAGTAGGTGATAGGAATTGTATTTTGTATTTTTCGAATTTTAAATATTTCCATCGACCAGTTGGGGGTATATCCTTTTTCAAATGTTCCTTTGTACTTACTGATACGGACATAATCACCAACTTTATACTTGCTTCTTATTCTTTCGTTTTTTACCAGCCTTAAATACCTTTCTAATATACGTTTTTTATTAATGTTATCCACATTAGCAGGGATTTCCTGAATTGTCCGATGGTAAGTGTGATTATATTTATGAATAACATTATTAAGGGTATTGTCTATCCAATTATAGTTGCCTTTTAAACTAAATTCTTTATACAGTTTAGATTTCAATGTTCTGATAAATCGTTCAACTATTGAAGCCTTTTTTGTTGAGAAGGTTGAGTAGTGGTTGATATGATTAGATTTCATAAGCTTTTGAAATTTATTATTATAAAATTCTGTACCATTATCCGTTTGGAGATTTTTCGAAACACGCCCTGTAGCTAGCAACGTTTTGAAAGATTTGCATACATCATCTTTGGTTTTACTTTTCAGAGGGAAGGCCCAAGCATATTTCGAAAATGTATCAATAACGGTAAGAATAAATCTATAATTTTTATTTTCTTTTGAAATTGATTGCATATCCATTAAGTCTGCTTGCCACAGGTCATCTACATCTTTCATAATAACATGTCTTCGTGGAAAGTTCACCCTCACATTTTTATGTATTTCGTTTACTACGTCAGCTTTGCTCATTTTTAGAATTTAGTACATTTGTCTTGAATCCATCTATAATACTGAATGAAAAGCATATTATTATCACTATTTATTCTTTAATTATGTCAGCTTCTTTTAATTCTTCAATTATCGATAAAATTTCATTATCATGGTTTGTATTGCCAGCATCTCTTGAAGCAACTAATAGTTTCAATCTCTCAACCAATTCGTTAGGATCATCCCAATATACCAAGTCAGTGTTTTTTTTGTATTTTTTTAGCATGGGCAAGTTTCCTCCAAGTTTAGTGTGAACAAGTTTATTATCGTTTGACGATTCGGAAAAGAGTGGTTTAATTATTTCACGATATTTTATTCCTTTATCGCCTCGTATTTGTCCATTAGGATTAAAATCTCTCTTATGAGCATTTGTAAAATGCAGCATATCCTTATAGACAAGTTTATCTTTGCTCGAAATTAATTTTAAATCAGGTTTTCTTCGAAGTAAAAGTTCCTTCAGGCCAGGGGTTAAATTATAGGTTTTGTCATCGATTTTAATTAAAATGTCACTATCGTCATTTAAACTATCAATTTTAGAAAATGATACTGCTGAATTACCCATCAATAAAGTTTTGTTTACACTTCTTATTCCAAACGGTATATTTACACCATCATAAATATCATGGATATCGCGGCCCTCTAATGAAATTTCTAAATCATCTGGTAATTCCATTTTATTAGACTTTTTAGGGGATTGGGTAGAATTTAGTTTTGGATCGTAGCAATCCTCAAAACTTGTAAATGAGCTAGTATTGATGTCATCCAATTCATTGCCTTCAGAATTAGTGAGTGCTGTATTTTCTAAATGTTTTATTTTTTCCATATATTTATTAGAATCAACTAGAGTTTTAAGCGGATCTGTGACAGGTTTTAGCATTTTATCGAGTGACAAGTTCATTGAGTTTTCCTGGTTCTTCATTTGTTTTATTTTATTCTTTATAGAGTTTACAGACTTAATTAATTCTATTTTAATATTTTTCTCCATGTTGTAACAACTGTATTCAGCTGAAGAACAAATAATACTATTTTTTCTTTTTGCGTGTTATTTACTTATATTTATACACAGTCAATCAAATTTTAAAAAAATATCGAAATTCTGTCTGTACCTTCCATTATTTAATGGTGATTCTTTGCTAATAAGAAGAAATTGATATGGATTACTCCAAACAGTTTTACAAATATCTTTGAACTGATTCCATGGTAGATCGGAGTTGACATGTTCTCCATAGATGTGCTTTAAGTTTACATCATCTTGTTTAAATATTATAAGAAAATTGGTGTTATCCCGTAACAACTGTTTCGGTATTTTTGAGTAGGTTTGCGATAAATAAAAGCAATCAATTTGTTTATGTCTACCCATAGAAAAATAATTACGAATATTTATTTGTTTTTCACAGGCAACATCATCAAATATAAATATAGAATTTGGCAAAGCTTCACCGGGAGATATGACTTCTTTATTGTCATTGAACTCCTTGAAATTAATCTGAGGCACTCTTCTTAATACTTCACATAAGTAACGATATTTTGGCTGGAAAGTAGTTTTTGAGTAAAGATAAAGATTTTGAAATTTAAGACCATTTTCATGCAACAATAAACTGATCATAGCGTTTGTTTTGCCACAGTTCGAGGGTCCACATATTATGCAACGAATCGTATTAGGCAATAGAGCACTATGCCTTATCTGGCGAGCAGAGTCATTGAAATTGATATTATTCACGTTCAGGGATAGGGGTTGTTTGATTAACTTCATCTTGCCTAATATTTATTTTCATTACTTACTAACGTTTATATATGAATATGTGAGTGCAGTATTTAAACAACAGGTTTGGACTTGTATCGTTCTCAAACTGATGTTCTCGTCTTACATGAATGTATTTATGACTAATAACTGAAAGGAGAATATTCTAGATATGTAAAAGTAATTAAACACTACCATTCATTGCAGTAGCTGACTTGAAGTAGGACCATAGGCTGTTGTTCGCGACTTAAATATTGTTTTTATTCTAAAGGTAAGTGTTTGAATGATAACCAATCAAACAAAAAGTTATAAATATAATATCTGTTTAAATTTTATTCATAGATAGTATATTTTTTTTCAGAATAATGTCTCAAGCAACTCCACCACCGGCATCCTACAGCCCTAGCATATTGGACAATGATAATGTTATTTCTGCAGAGCAGGAGCAACCTAGTTTTCATGAGGTAGTCTTTGGTTTAATATTTCATAGGAGTTGTTTTTCTTTTTTCTTACGCTACTGTTATTTTGTTCACATGCTAATTACGTTTCTTTTTTTTTTTTTGTAGTGGAACTCTGAGGTCCTCAATGGAAATCCAGTTATGAGCTCATTTTTTTACTCTCAGGGCAACTACGAACCATATTTTGAAGGCTTAAATCAGAACGCTAAAGTTGAAAAGTTGCTCACTGGAGATGACCAAGTCCAATCCTCTAAAAAGTCTTCAAAAAAGAGGAAATGCCCATTAGGATCAACAACATCATATATTGTTCGCCGAGGAGAAAGCGATAATCGAGGGCATTTAATTAAATTAGAAGTGCATAAACTTAAAGACTCTAAGAACGAAAATGATTATAGTGATAGTGACAATGCATGTGTAACTGTGCAATATGTGGCGCGTGAAACTTATGACGACGTGATGGAAGCAGCAGAGACCCTCATTAAAAAAATTGGGAAAAAATTGAGTGACCCTGAACAGTTTTAGACTATTTTTATATACCTTGTTAATAATAAATAGTTTGCACTATCAAAATATGTGTACTTTAGTTAATAAGATAGCAATTATTGTATTTAGTTACTTATTGTTTTATTACTGTTTTAAGATTATTTTTATTTTATATAGTCGACTGTGAATGATCTATATAATAATTATGATAAAAAAAATACATTTAAGTGTAAATTAAATAAATGTTATGACTATCAACTATTCTGGGTTTCATTTTTCTTTGTTTACTTAGTTAAATAGGAAGTGGGTATATCACATTCAAACACACTTATTTGATTACAAATGATTTATTTCATATTATATAATATTTCAATCAATACATTTTACTTTATTAATTTTTGATAGATACCTTAAATTTTTGCATTGTAATCTCATCGAACACTTAATTAAAATACAGTTTTATGATGCCCCCAAGGCAAAGTATTACAACCATCTTCCATTATTTGTCTTTTATCATCATCCCTACTAAGAACAAGCTTATTAATCTTCTGAGTAAAAATCTTATGATTTTTTGACTTTATAATACACATGTCATCTCTTATGCATTCATTGTACCGTAAAGCTCGTTTATATTTTTTAATATCGAGTTTTTTCACCGCTGATTTTTTAACACCTTTTGCTCTGATGATTGAAGAAGCTAGCGAGTCTATACAATACAATTTCGCTCTTAAACCTACAAATTCAGATATAATATCACCACCCATTTCATCTTTAAAAAAACCTGGTATTTTACAATTTGCTTTATGTATATTAAATTGATTTCCAGTTTGAAAGTTGCTCGTATCAAAGTATTTTATATTCTGTTTCATATCCTCATAAAAATCTTCTGTATATATTAAATACAAAAGGCTGTCAGTGTCAGTATAACAAAGTTGAATATCATTTTCGTATAGACGTTTCATCACAGAGTAATGAAAACGATACAAATGACTCTTAGCCAATTCCAATATTGTAAAGCCAATATAAATTGGTCTATCAAGAACAATTTTCGTTTGTTTTAACTGGATTGCCACTAAAGTATCGGAAAATATAGATAAATCTTTGAAGTTTGGAGCACTTACATATTTTTCAGCTCCACAAAGTTTGTTAGTTTTATTATGAATATCTTTCCATACATTAACCAGTTTGACATCAACTTGTTTTCTTTTGTTTTCGATAGTTTTGCCAAATATAGAATTGTTTTGTTTTTTAAAAAAGTCTCTTTCAAAATCGGAAGAAGCTCTTTGTCTGAGAGTAGTATTCAACAAGATATACGGAGCCAAAAATGAACTTTGTTCAAACGCTAGTATTCTATATATTTTAAGTAAAAGAAGCCCGTTTTTTACACATTCTTTTAGATGAACATAGTGAATGATATATTTATGTTTATCATACAGGTTAGCAATTAATTTAACATTTTTACTACCTGGTGGAGCAAACTTTTCAGCGGCAAATGGTAAATCTGAATGAGCTTCGTGAATTTTATGAGGATAACATAAATCAACTTCTAAAATAAATCCTGTGTCACTATCATTTAAAATACACATTACATTAAAATTATTTATTTCATCTTCGTTTAAAAACCTAAAGTTTCGAGTAGGAAGCGGTTGCATCATGGCGTGGCCATATAAATTTACACAATCAAGATAAATTAAATAGCTGTCAGGTTCCTTATTGTTATAATTTGGCAGATATTTATTATTTGCCTTCGCATATCTTAAAGAACATTGAGCAAGTCCTCCCCTAATGCCTTGTTCTAACATTTGATACATATCAATATCTGAAATTAAGTCTAAATTAATTTGAGTATATAATAACATTGCATCCCAACTCAGCGAAGGAGATGATACATAATAGCAGGGATCAAGGTTATAATACTTTAAACTCATTGTTCTAAACTTTTCAAAAACATCACATAAAAGAAGGACATCGCATTTCAAATATAAGTCTGTGTACTCCCCTAAATTAGAAATATCAAATGCATTCCAGACATTTAAAGCATGATTATAATCTTCATCCGAAATAGATTGGGATGTGAGTTTATTATAAAATTTAGATGAATCTGGCAATTTAGTATCTTTATAACGATCCCATGAATCAATGTAATCATAGCAGTAAACACCCTTCTTGCATGCTAAATTAAATAAATAATCATCATTATAAAACTTTCGTAAATTTTTAAAATCATCTGTTTTCATCGTTTTTATTAAATTATCTAGACTTGAACTTAAAAAATTAAAAGAATCGATAAACTTTAACTGAGCTACATTTTTTTTGTCAATCGGGACGAATTTTGTAAAAGATATATATTTTTCTTTGTTTTTAGGAATAAGATTTATACGACCGCAAAGAGCTGAAAGTTCCTTTATAAACAAATGACAATCATAACCAGAAAGATTATGAAATATGACAGGTATAAATGGGCAAGAATTTGCATTTAAATTACATGCATTGTGGGCTGGTCCTCTATACATTCCTGTGAAATGATCATGATCAGCAACAACGAGGTCAGTATCAGAAAATGTTTTCCTACATAAATGACATTGTTTAGCGTTGTTTAAAGACATTTGCTGATCTTTACTAATAATTATGGGTTTTATCTCTGACATAAGTCTATGAAGTCTTATTACATCTTGACTAATAGATTCGACAAACTTTTTTGAGCAGTCTGGCCCCCTATAGGATCTAAATTCATTTAATTCAGGTTTAGACTGACAAAATATGTAATAACCATAACAACTTGCCACATGGATTTGTATATTTTCGACACATGTGGATTTATTTTTGTCTGAATATTCGTGTAATAGACTTTCAAAATCGCCATAAATAACAATTGGAACTCTTTGAGTCCTATAAAAATTAGAAAAACAAAGTTTCGAGTTTTCTTCGGGGAGTATAGTCTGCACTCTTGCGCAGCTATGATTTAATTGTTTTTCTGGTGAGTCAAAATACACAAAACATTCGTCACATAAATATATCTTAGACTTATGTTTTGTAAGTTGTCTGTGTACAAGCTTACCGAAATTTTTAATATAGCAAAAATGACTTTTACCATTATTATTGAAATAAAGTAAATTTACATGATAAAGTTTTCTTTTTAACGTTTTATATAACGGTCCTGTTACATCATAATTCTGCTCCAAACCATAGACGTTAATACTTATGTTTGGATTTAAATTTTCAAATAATTTTATATCGTCTATACTGGGGGGAAATGTCATATTAGAAATGTTTAACACTTTAGAATAGTGCGGATATGATGTAACTCTATTGAGGTTATTCTTTGCTGGATACAAATATGCCACAATGCTCCAAAGAAAACAGTGATTATCTTTATTGACTATGTTTAGACATGATTTCGTATTTTGAATTCGTTTAGGTAATTCTAAATAAGAACCTGCTCTCAAAGGACTGTATTTAACGAAATTAATTTCTAAATGACTTATCGATTCGATTGCCCACCCTGACTCACTTAGTTCGAACTCGGAACATTTATTTAAGATTTTTTCTGCAAATGCATGATATATGGATAATATATCTGTACTTTGAAGTATAATTACATATCTTGTGTTAAAAGATTTAAGACTGATTTCGTTATTTTTAGGTAAAGTGTAGGAAACAAAAAGTTCGAAATTGACTTTCAAAGAAACATGTTGTTTTAATAATTCTTTAATTAGATAGTAACATGTGTCTGAAGCTTCAGTTAAAAACTTTTCAGGTGTAATAGTAAAACTTTGAGGATTTATTTTGTAACTGACTATTTTGTTTTTAAAAGCACAAGCTATTATACGAACATTATCAAATTGAGTTTTTATGAGGTTATTAGATTTATGGATGTTAGTTTTTTTGTGAGAAGAATAATTGTGAACGTTAATGTTACAAGCTTGACAGAAAACCATTTTGAATAATTTTAGAAAATCTTTATTTCTTAGTTAAATTTGATTTATGAATATTGCATTATTTCAATTTTAGGTTTTTATTTTATTTTATCTACTAAGTAGATTCTGTAAGAGAACAATGCAAAAATATAAGTTACATGGTTGGTAGGTATTTAATCAAATTAAAAAATATTTTTTTAATCTATGTACTCATATCAATTATAATTTTGTATATTAGATAATAATTATATTATGAATATTGTATTATTTTCAATTTTAGATTTTTATTTAGATTTTTATTTAAACTTTTATTTAGATTTTCATTTAGATTTTTATTTAGATTTTTGTCTTATCTACTAAGTAGATTCTGTAAGAGAACAATTTAAAAATATAAGTTACATGGTTGGTAGATATTTTTAATCAAATTAAAATATATTTTTATAATCTAGGTACTCATATCAATTATAATTATGTATATTAGTTATATTATGAATATTGTATTATTTTCAATTTTAGATTTTTATTTAGATTTTTATTTAGACTTTTATTTAGATTTTCATTTAGATTTTTATTTAGATTTTTGTCTTATCTACTAAGTAGATTCTGTAAGAGAACAATTAAAAAATATAAGTTACATGGTTGGTAGATATTTTAATCAGATTAAAAAATATTTTATAATCTAGGTACTCATATAAATTATAATTATGTATATTAGATAATAATTATATTATGAATATTGTATTATTTTCAATTTTAGATTTTTATTTAAACTTTTATTTAGATTTTCATTTAGATTTTTATTTAGATTTTTGTCTTATCTACTTAGTAGATTCTGTAAGAGAACAATGCAAAAATATAAGTTAGTTATAGATACCTATCCAAATTAAAAATATTTTAAAACATGGGTGCTAATATCGATTATGTCCAATATTATAAAGGATTAAACCAAGTTTAATACTGAAAATTAAGTAAAGTTATGCAATTTAATAAAGTTAAGTAATGTGTTAAACTTAACTAAAATCTTACTTTAAATAGAAATAAAAAGAAAAAAATTACTTATAATTTTGGGGGTACAGAATTGGTTGGATAGAGGAGTAATCCTCTTTAACTGCTGCAACCAATTGAGTAACCGCCTTCCAAGTTGGGCTATCGTCATTCACTGCTGTTTTTAAACACACCAGTGAATGTTTCCAGCGATCGGTTGTTATGGCCTCCAACTCCTGACAATTCGATATTCGAAGCTCGATATAATATTCGCCTCGCCTTGCGGGGTTGCTTTGCATAGTATATCCAGAACCAACTCGACGCGTTAGGTAGCTCTTCAGTATCGAGGCACGAATTGATTCACGTTGCTCTTCATCCTGGAAAAAACAAAAAACAAATTAGGTTTATTCGTTATCATTATATTCTGATGATTCACAATGATCTTCAGCCTCTGCTATTATTAAGGTACCATCACAATAATATCATAGGACATATGTATTCTTCTTCATGTATTTATTTAAATCAATCCCTTCACACAATCACGAGTTAACGTTTGCTAAGTAAACGTTAACATCACGCCTGTATTTTTCGACCGCTCCACCTACTATAAAATTATTCAAAATTGACACAATTATCTACACTTGGTCAGACCTGAGAATTGAATATAGGACCTTATAATAATCAGTAAGCTTAACACCAATAAATATGAGTCTATAGGCCATTAAATATTTATTCCGTGCAGGCATCGAACCCACAACACCCAGCGCAGCTGACAATCGTTCAGCCCCTGCGCCTATCGATCCGTCTAAATATAATTAATAATTGACAATTTTATCTCAACTTACCTCGGAATCAGGGTAGATGCTAAGTTTTCGTTTCTTTTTAGCCGATGTAGACGCAAATGCAGATGCGGTTGAAAGGTCGGCCTCTGACTCAGACCCGCTACCGATCGGCTGTTCTTGGAGTAGCTTTTTATTTTTTCTTTTTGGCTTCGAGGGTTTAGGTGTTAAAGGCTTACTTGGCTTCTTCTTTTGTGATACAGGAATCACTTCAGTGTCAGAGTCAAATGGATTGGAAAACCTGAAAACAAAACAAGATTATAACATTTTATAAAGCAGGTCTACTTGCAAACATTCATACGTTTAAATAAAAATAAATAAATATTGTTTTTATTTGGGACAACATAGGAACCATTTTTGTTAGTAAACACCTTAGATACTACGACTTACACACTAGGATTAGTAACAAATTTAATAACAACAGACAACTTAGTGAGTCATATACTTGCGAGGCATCTCATGCGGACAATGATTCCGAATGAGATGCCTCAGCACAGGAGCTGTCGGGTCCTCAGCTACGACTTTCAGTAAGCTATTGTCACTCCCCCGAGTCCTCCTCAGACACAACTTACGTTTAGTTACAACTTTTTTCACATAGATCATTCATGATACTATACATTAGGTTCCTGGCACGCCTAGCTATTTGCCTTCAAGGAAATCTAACTTATAAACTCGCTCTCAACAGTGACCTCTGAACCTGCAATACCTTCGATAAAATTGATCATAGTATAAGACCTAAAATAAAATATATTAAAAAAACACCCAGTCATACCCCATATACTCCACACATAACTGCACTGCACTGCCCTTATACTGTTAACTAAATTAATAGATTTAAAATGATACGTACATACTTGCTGCTTTATTTGTTAAACGCACTAATTAAACAATGTTAAGTTATACGAAGATCACTGCACGATGCACTGATTGATTGAACAATATTCTGTGAGATAATTGTCAGATGACGCTGCTTTTATATCCATAAATTGTAAAACGGTATACACACTTAAATAATCTTTGTTAGATATAATATATTTAAAATTAGGTGTCAATATTGCCATTTCATTATAATCCCTATGCGCATTGTACATAAGATTTATAATTATTTATTTCTTACTCATCATTCATACTCAATTGTAAAGTTGCCCTAACTTACCATTTTAGGAGGATATATTAAACGGCGCCGCGCTGTCGCTGAAAACTGAGACGAAATTTTTATAAGGTAATCGTATGTACTTGTATTCAAATGGATTTAACCATCATGAAATTCTACAACTATTCTACTATTATCGAAACATTGTTAATGATAAAGCAGCATGTTTTTTCATGTGGAGATGTTTTAGAAGATTGAGAGATTTACTTTGATCTATGGTTCACGATAAACACGGTGAAGGGATTATAGATAAATAACAAAAAAAAATTGAAAATCTTACCTTATTAGAATGTATATGTATACGATGACATATTGCATTAAAAAAATAACCAAATTATGTGTATATATTATAGAGGCACCATGCATCACCACAATTTAACTCTGAACTTTACAGTGCAGCGGTTCAATTTTAAATCTAATTCTTAAATAAATAATTAAAAATATTTTTATTACCTATAATGTTTCACTCAGCGAAATCTGATTTAGTTGGCATTCGTAAAATGATTTTCAAGAATGCTAGGGGTGAGATAATATATATTCAAGATATGCACCCTAGAAAAAAGACATCGAGCACAGGTGAAATAAAACACCAGGATAATGATATAACCCAAACAGAAGATTTAGTTTACCAGAAGTTGGAAGATTCTGTGAAATCTAATTTGAGCAATATTCACTACCTAAAACTCAAAAGCGGACCTGGTGAGGATCTTCGCCCATTCGTAAGAGTTAGCAACAATCAGGCTAATCATGAAAAATCTATTCTAAGTTCATCAAATACTAGAGGGAGTAGTATATCGACAGCAACAGATGATTTAGTTCATCAGGAGAGTGATTCAGCCCATGAGTTAGTTTTGCCTGCTTTAGAAGATATTGATTGCTATCAGATACTGCCAGGAAACGAAATATGTTTCATATAAATTGGGCCACCATCACCGTTTCAGTTCTACTATACAGTTCTGAATGTTATTCCTAGTATTACCTGTCTAACTTTTATTGCTATGTAATCTAGTCCTAAGTTAATGAATAAATTTATTTTATTTCTATTTTATTTTTATTTTTTCAAAAGTAAACCCTAGTCCAACATCGGCTGAGATGAGGATTGAAAAAATAATGTAGGTGTTCTGAATCATGGCTTTTAGAATTGGAGGTTCTGAATCATGGTTCGAGCGCAGCGAGAACAGGTGATTCAGAACCCCCAATTCTAACCTACTCGGGTCAATCTTGAAACTAACAAGGCAAGTTAAATATAAGCTTGTATTGTTTTTTAATAAACACGCTACCCTCCTTCGGCAGTCGGGTAAAAATAATAAATTGTATTGTTATTTTTACAACAGATTATTATGTTGTTTTAAAAAATAATTATACAATAGACATCAGTTTCAATGATGCTGTGTTTTCGCTTCCCATCGCTTTCCAATTATGACCGAAAATACAAAATCTCTCTTTGTGAAACGACAATTTAAGAATTCGGTCAATTGAATTTAAAATCAGAGTCGCGAGTATTACGTAGATTATAAAGTAGGTTCACCTAAGCGACATAGAGTACAATACTCAATATTAGAGTATGGTTGGCAACCTTAGTGGGTTTGTTGGATTCCCTGGCCGTTCATAAACACCACGCTTGTATGCCCGGGAGGGCAGAGGTGCATAGCGCCCCCTCATTAACCCCCGCCGGAAAAAGAGGGGTGTTATAAGTTTCACGTGTGTTGCTGTGTATCTGTGTGTCTGTCTGTGGCATCATTGCGCCTAAACGGCTGAACCGATTTTGATTTAGTTTTTTTTTGTTTGAAAGGTGATTTTGTCGATAGTGTTCTTAGCTATGTTTGAATAAAATCGGTTCAGCCTTTCAAAAGTTATGGGCGTTTTACTGTTTGAATCGGGGTGTTTTCGCAAGATAAATGTGTCGGGGGTTTTTTAAATTTTACTTGTTTTACCAGTTATATTAAGTCACATGTGTGTGTTATTTTAAAATTTCCAATCCAGACTTAAGGTTTCTATTGTGAAATCCGTGATGGATCACCCAATAACACCTTGTTCGACCTGGGCATCGGTACTTAGGACACCTTGCTCATTCAAGAGTCACACTTGCAACTACTAGTTCAACGAGACTGTATGTTATTAAAATAATTACTAAATTACTTTAATATTAATTCTACAGAAAACGATAACATTTCAAAGGAACTACATAGTTAAAAAAATACCTTTAAACTTGCACAAGAAAAAAATTAAAAACATCTTGACTAAAGTAGACTAAGTAGCAAAAAAACATATTTATCAATAACTCCGTTTGGTTAAAGCTCAGCCAAATAGATTCTAAAAATCATATGCTACAGTTTTATACTTAAAAGTCTTGGTACATTTTTATTTTAAAATCCTCAAAAACTATTTTGACTTAGATCCGTTTCACGTCCGTAGTTGATGAAGTTTGTATCCTCAGTGCATTCGTCTGCGTAAGAAGGGTTTACCGAATTATCTTTGGTCGTGTGAATTAGTTGGCTCAGTTCAAATCTTTCTTGCTCATCCTTCACATGTTTCTGATGTGCTTTAATATTATCACTATACTTTGTTAAGACACCTGCCAAGTAAGCTACAGGATCAGCTGGCTGGTGTACAACTACTTCAGTTATGCATTTTTTTAGAGCGTCGCCAACCTCTCTTTTAAGATACTTGTTTTCTTCCGTAGTTAGCGGTTCGTTTGGGCATGGTACATAACAGAGAGACTCCTCATGAATTTTAACTAAATTGCCTAGCCCGTCATGTTCGTATTCGACATTTGAATTGACATCTCGATATATATGACGTCCCCCTGCGCTAATATAATATCGACCGAGACCATCATAGAAATATTGAATACCGTCTTTTTCTTCTAGAACTTTTACAAGAAATCCTTCTTTACCTAGCATATATTCACTAGCTGCAGCATGATGCTTATATACCCGGTCTCTTCTAGCGTTCATATAATATCTTCCGCACGAGTCATAAAAATAAACATGTTTTTCGTCGTCCTGTAGAGGCACTAGTTCATGTTGTTCATTTAATTGATATAATATGTCTTCGTCTCCTATTTTATAAATTTTTCTCCCAAATTTATCTACAGTGAAATGACCAATCTGGTCAGAGTATACTTCTATGATGTTCGTAACGCTTAATATATCTATGATCGATTCATGGTCCTGTTCTATTTCAGTTAATGCATTATTCCATATTTGCTTTAACTTTTCCACGAGACGACAACGGTCTTGATGAGGCAGTAAATGATTAAAGATACTCATAGGTATCCGTTCACTTAAGTTTTCATCTGTGTCTTTTTCCCGATAGTCTTTCCTAAGTTTATTTATTGACTTTTTCATGTTTTCGAGCGATTGCAATCGTTCTTCTAAAAACATGGTTTTATGCTTCAGAGCCATCAATGCATGAGAGTCTTCAAGTTTTAATCGACTTATACGAGCCTCTAATGCTCTAATTTTGTCAACAATTTGTGATATTTCTTGTTCGTTGCGTTCGTCCATTCGGTTTGCAGTAGTCGACAAGTGACCCCTGACATGAATTAGTTCGGCTACTCTTTTAGATTCTGGAGCAGGATCCATGGCAACTTCGTCAACAATTTTTTTTAACGTCTTTGTAAGAGTAGTTGGTGTAAGAGGCACTTTAAAAATGAGTAAATTACAGAACTCTATTGCTAAACTATCGTTTAGTCTATCCAGCCAGTGTAAAAGTTCTTCTGTTTCATCATATATCCTAGCAAGGTATTCTGTTTGGTCCGCCTGTGAACGGATATATAGTTTTTTCTCAAGCAGAGCACTATTAACAGTGTCTTGCATGTCTTTTATGACTCTAAGCTCTATTTTCATTAAATGATTCTCATCTGCCGTCATAGTAGAACGCATTTCGGTGATATAGTCTAGAATGTGGTTATATCTTAATTGAATACAACCAATAGTGTAATCGAGAGCTTTAAGGATAACCTCACGCGGAGTGTCCTTGATCCTCTTGCTAAACTTATCTACATCGAGAACCGCTTCCAACCATTCCATATGGAACGCGTTAACGAGTTCTGCTACCTTCTCGGACAGTTCATTTTTCAGGTAAGATTGATTCAAATTTTTGTAGGTTGTGAAAATGTTTTCGGCAAAATCTTTTTGTGTGAAAAATATCACAGGACTTGTGAACGAATGTTGAATTTCCCTAACTATTGTAAATAAAAAAGCCACCCCTTCCCGTTGATTCATTATAACTAATTATGGAATTTTGTAGCAGTTTTATATTCTATGATTCTATTTTATTTTTATCATTTATGGCAATTGGTGTGAGATAAATTTTTACGAAACTTCAAGAAAGGGAAATATGTCATTAAGTTTAACAAACGATAGTCAAAAACTACCACTGACAAGCGTCAGAAACGGTAAAAAAAACGTTTGTGCCATAGACTTTACTTTTTAATATGCATGGAATTAGTATAGGTATATGTACCTACCTACTCTATGTTTGTATACAAAAATAAGCTTGGCGTTTTTTACCGGAACGGTAAAGCCAAAAGGAATGGTTATGATTTCAGCAGTCCTATGTAAGTGCAACTGTGCGTATGTATAGGTGGATCATAAGGATGTTTTAACGTAGGGCCTAAACTACTCAGTTGAATTTGGTAAAATAAATGAGGTGTCAATCGAACAAAATAATCCGGGTGACATAGACTACATTTTATACGAAAAGTTACATTAGCGTTTAACTTACGTTTAGCTAAATGTTAATAAGCTTAAAAAAAACAAACCGACTTCAAAACAAAACACTATAAAGAAAAAATTTACTTTCTTTTCCGAAGTCGATGTCTTTAGTACCAATTTTTCTCGTTTTTCGACACCGTTTTTTTTTTATATTAGTAGCTCGCTCTTGACCACAATCTCACCTGATGGTAAGCTATGATGTGGTCGACGGTGAAGCACGCTTGCTTAGAAGTAACCTATTCACTCTTGACTTAAAGACCCCTAGATTGTAGCTATCGGGAAACACAGACTCCGGCAGGGAATGCCACTCCTTAGCCGTACGCATAATGAAAGTATTTCCAAAACGCTTAGTACGTATGGGTGGGATGTCCACCATGTACCGATGGCGCATCGCCGAACGTCTTGTAGTCCGATGATGAAACGGGCTTAACGGAATTAGATCATGCAATTCCATCGCACACAAGTCAGTTAACTATTCGAGATAATTATCTTATATCCATCCAGTGGCCATCTGTGGTCTTATTCATCAGTTCCACTTCACCAATGATACTTTCTAAGTGCAAATGATTGCATTGTTGATGAAAATGCCAAAATCGATATATGTATGTCTATAATATTTGAGGAGTTCGCTTGATTTCTTCAGGATCCTATCATCAGATCCTGACCTGATGACCATGGGACTACCGGGGAAGAATACCCTTTCAAACAAAAGAAGAATTATGCAAATCGGTCTAAGTGTCTTTGAGTAATCGGGGAACATTCATAAAATAATACTAAAAAAATTAAAATCACGTATTGAGAACCTTCTTATTCGTCTCCGAATATTTTAATAAAATATATCAAGTGGGATATCAAATGAAAGAGGAGAAATGCCTGAGTTCAAATAAATCAACTATTCTAAAATAATGTTACGAGCTGGGGTTCAGGCATAAATTATTTAAACAGCAGACTTCAATTAATCACACTTAATACTTTATTACAAAAACAATTCTATTACTTCGCACTATTTTCTTTTTCCGATTGCTCTGTGTCGCTCACAGAGTACTTTTACTATAGTGTCGCTTCCAAATCGAAACTGTCCCACGGCCCACGACCAGTGTTGCCGATGTCCATGGTCTGGATTACCCGAAAACCTGACTGTGAATCATGAAGTTATAGGTAAAGATGGAGGCCACACTTGGAACAAAATTTTGAGGCAAATACCTACGACTTTCTGTGGGCCGACCTCTCTTTCTAGTGTGGACTATAGTACCCTACTTAGACAGAGAGGGTCTGCCCACAGAGAGCGATATAGTGAACATAGGTTTTGCTTCAAGTAGGTATTCGAAGTGTGGTCTCCATCTTTATCTATACCTTCATGCTGTGAATGCCCAATTTTGGTGCAAATAAAATCAATATGCCCCACAATTTTTTATCTAAATGAAACTAATGTTCACATCTGAAACATATTTACAACAAAAAATTCCAGATAAATTTATAAATTATATTCAAAAGGCGTTTAAATTTAATATACATTTTGCAGCTCTAATTACGCCAATATTGTTTGGTTATCATAATGATTTGAAGGATCAAATTTTAAGTATTATGAAGAAAGGATTCTTCATAATACCTTCTCTAGTGGCCATAAGCGCTACTATAGTGTTTGCTCGTGGATGAAGAGATGAGTGGATTGAATAATAAAAAATAAAAAACTCAAAAAACCCGACTGCTTAGTGAGTCGAGCGAACAAGCCAACTAAAAAGACGTAAACAAGAAGAAAACCATGCTGTGCAGTCGGAGGATACATATGCGCGAGCTGGCTGGCCAAAACCGGATGTATCCACCGACATAAAAAAAGTGACATTCTATGCCACCAAAAGCGAACATAACAATAGTCATTTTTAATCTGTTAAAAACAGGGAAAGAAAATTGTACTGAATTTCATTCATCCTCTAGGGAGAGAATGTGATTTAAATTTGGAATGACTTACTTGACTTAATGTCCTTTAACCCCTAGATGGGGCAGAGGGCGTCCACAGATGTCCTCCATCGCGATCGGTCTTGGGCTTCACGCTTCACCTCGCTCCAAGTCATTCCGATGCTCGTCGCTTCTGCCAACACGGTGCGACGCCAGGTTTGACGGGGACGGCCACGCTTTCGTTGCCCTTGAGGATTCCAGTCCAAAGCTTGTTTGGGTATGTGATCGGGACCCCTTCGGAGCGTGTGGCCAATCCATCTCCACTTGCGACGCTTGATCTGGCGGTCGATCGTGCTCTCGTGGCATTTCTCCAACAGCTCTACATTAGAGATGATCTCGGGCCAGTAAACTCCGAGAATGCGACGAAGACAGCGGTTGACGAAGACTTGTTTTGGCGTGAGATGTCCTTTGTGACCTTCCACGTTTCGCATCCGTAGAGCAGCACGGATTTGACAATGGCCCTGAAGATTTTGAGTTTAATCCTTCGGGTCAGTTTCCGCGATTGCCAAACAGGTCTCAGCTGCGCGAAGGTCGCTCGTGCTTTGGCGATCCGTGAAGCGATGTCCTCTTCACTTCCCCCAGTCTCTGACACGACACTCCCGAGGTACGTAAATTTGTGGACGCGTTCCACTGCCTCTGTGCCAATCAGCAACGGTGAGTGGTTCTTCACACCAGTTCTCATTTCCTGGGTCTTCCGGATGTTTATTTTGAGCCCCGTTTTTGCCGCTTCCTGACGTAGATCTTTTAGCTTTGCTTGCATATCGGCGTGGGTATGACTCAGCAGGCATAGGTCATCGGCGTAATCCAAGTCTTACAAGACGTTGGATAATCCCCACTCTATGCCGCGGCGCCTGTTATCGTAGATGCGAAGCATAATTCCATCAAGAACGACTAGGAAGAGGAGCGGCGACAGGAGGCAGCCTTGGCGGACACCCGCGTGCACTGTTACGTCATCCGATATGAGGCCGTTATGAGTAATCTTACATAAGGGTAAGGAAATTTGGAAACCGAACCGAAATTTATACTGAACTACATCTGTGTTTACAACCATTGAGTTTGTATAAAAAGCATTATACATCTTTTTGAAAAAGGAATAGGTACGCATTTATTATGCAGTTATGCGCTGCCAAAAAAAAAATTTGTCTAGGAATTTGCTGCGTTTTTGTTTTCTTCAAATACATAAACGTAACGTTTATTTTAATTTATTTTACTTTTAATTGTCATTATTTTTAATAAATGCTTATCTCATATTATTATTGTGTTAATTTTTTCGCAAATGGTACGAAAAGTAGAGTATTTTCCTCGGTGATAAAGCTGTCTTAGTCTTGGGTGAACTTAAATCCCTTGCTACACTCAGGACTCGTCTTAAATCCCTCACTTCGCTCGTGATTTAAGTTTTTAACACCCTCGCTACGCTCGGGAGTAAACCTCGAGTCCTTCGTTACGCTCGCGATTTAAATCGTCACCCGCGACAGAAGACACTGCTTTATCCCCTTGGTTAATAATCTACTATTTTTATTTACAACTTCTTAGTTTTTTTTTTTATTAGGTGCATTTAAACATATAAGTGTTACATATTTATGAAATCACTTCTTAAAACCCTTTATTTTGATACCCCACACGACGGGACAAGAAGAAAAAAAAAAAAAAACACCCACAAAATGGCGCCCAAAATCCGCCATTTTTCTTTTCCAATTTTAATGTAGCAGTCACGGGCCTGATTTTGATGAAAACTAAAAATGCATAACTGGATTTTTGAATACTCAACGTTCGACGCCAGGAATCGAACCCGTTGATTTAGGAATAAAACACACGCTGTATTATTACACCATCCGATAGTGTCGCTAATAAGGATCGAAGGTAGTATTATATCATAGGCCAAAACGGATGAACATAAACAACTTTGCTTTTGCCACCATTTCTATTTGAGGCCTCTTTGCTCTTGTTTGAAATCCATATTTTGGATAAAGGGTTAATATTTTGTTAAGAACAGTTTATAAATTTAAGACCGTGACCAGTACATTAATTGTTTTCTAAAGTTCCAATGTGAATTTCAAAACGACCAGTTTTTTGGCAATTTTCTTTTTAAGTATCTATTCAAATGACTTCCAAACTAACCGGATTCGACAGGACCTATATTTTTCTATGGGTAACTACCAAAACAAAACATTACAAAGCGAATAATAACTTACTTTTCCGAGGTCAAAAAACATTTTTTTATTTCATATAGGCCTACATGGGCACTTATAAAACGTCCACAAAATGTGCACGGTTCGGGTTGGTCGTTTCCTATCGAGAACAACCGGCAAGAAACTCCATGGTTGCTCTTTTAAAAAATGGTTTGGTTTTACAATATGACCATGTTACAGCATTAGTCGGTGTCGAAAAGCAAAGACACCGACTTCGGAAAAGAAAGTTATTTTTCGCTTTGTAGTGTTTTGTTTTGGAAACCAGTTTGATTTTTTTGTTAAAAAAAAAATCTGTGTCTGAAATGAATCCTGGATCCGTCCCTGAAGACAGTTGAATGGTTTCTCCGGGACTCGTTGAGCTACACTGATTCGGCGCTCTTCTGGTGGTCACCACTGTCGATTCTGGCTTACAGGAGTTGCATTGTTTGGGAATAGTGTGGGTGTGGTGTGCCCATGGCGTGTGACCAAGTACGAGAAACTTGGCATGGTTGGACATTCCGAACCGAGACATACATTTTATAAGTTTGTCGACTATCACTTGTAAACTTGTAAAGCCTACTTAGCTCTGATAATTTTCCTTTTAATTTCGTTATATATACTACAGCCGTATTTTTTCCACTTATCCAAAACCAATCATTTAGCTGGCAGGGGCAGGGGACACTTGACTCTAAAAATAGCCATTTAAAGCTCAATTTTACGCAAACGGATCTCTGAATCTAAAAATGGTTTTCACAGATCCGTTATATTTTTGGATGGCCTATCCAACGTTACCCCACACCATGGGATAGATGAGAAAAAAATACATCCCCACTTTAGGTGGACAGGAGGGAAAAAAACTGTTCTTGGTTTTATTTTACCACTTTGTCGGCTTGATTAATTTGTATATCCATGCCAAATTATTGCTTTCTAGTACTGATAGTCTCTGAGCTATGCAGTGGATGGACGGACAGACGGACATGGCGAAACTGAAGAAGGGTTCCTTGTTGACTACGGAACCCTAAAAAGTAGTTATCTACTCGTCTTATTTCTGAAACATGTTAATTCAGATGGTGACATGGCTTACCTTTCCATGTAAGGATCAACCTAGCCAATAATGATATGATTTATGTTGGAGCGTTCACTGAACCCGTGAAGTTTGGTATGTTTCTGTTCTCTAAGATAAGGATTCAATTTCTCATAATGCGTGACGGTGCTATTTATTCATTTAATTAAATGCAGGTTCCTATAGAAAACAAATTATGTGGGCTCAACAGATCTCGTCATAGAGAATGTATTCTTAAATGCATGGTAATGCAGCTCAGATGTTCGTAGCCAAATGCCAACGGCGCCGCTTAGTTGGAGGTTTTGAGATAAATCACAAGGGCTGGGAGCTTTTCCGTGGCCGGGGCGGCGACCGTTGCTACGGCGGCGTAGCTCGGCTCCTTAATGAAAAGCGTGGCCCGCGCAGCCCCGCGCCACCGCGCCCCGCGCCCCCGCTCGGAGGCTGCCGCCAGTAGCCCGCGGACCGCGCTCTCGATCATACACGCGCACACACGCTCCTGACTCTCATCCACAGCTATATCTATTACTGTACGTCGATACCGGTACCATTCTTTAATTATAAAGTGACTGTTCTTACCATAAATATCAAATTGAGTGCTTGTTTCATACATGAAAATGTGTTACGGACGAGTTGACCGGAAGCGGCTGAAACGGAGGCAGGAAGCGAGTAGGGTGGGACGGCTTTGTTCGCGCCGTACTACGCCCGCGGCGGAGGCTGTAGCGCGCCGCGCAGGACCGCCCGCTCGCCCGCTCGCCATGTTGCTCTCTCGCCGACCGCGTCCCTACCCGCGAGTACCCGCCCGGTGCATCCGAAACCTTCCGATCTCATTACGATTTGTACCTACTTACTAACAAGGATATTCGATTAACAATGCGCTTTATCAGATGAACACAGCTTCTTCGAAATACATTTACATATTAGAAACTTAAGTTGATGTCTTACAAACCCTAGTAGTACCTTCAATCCAATCTGTTCTACTCGTTGTTCTTTACAGCGGAAGTTACACTTGCCTACTTATTTATTAACGCTCATTGAAATTAGGTGCCTCTATAGATATAGATATATATACCTATGGTGGCGGTAGTAGGTATGTGATATTTTGTCTTGAAAATTCTATTATACGTAGGTGCTTCCGACTTAGGGCTCGTACACACACACGAAACGACGTCGCGTCGTGTCGTTTCATAATAATTTTCATTCATTTTGTATCATTCTCAGCGCGTCGTAGCACGATACGACGTCGTATCATGTTTATGTGTGAGACGCCTTACTCTCTTAAAGTGACATAACATTAAATACTGCTGCACAATAACTGGTTTATTATAACTTGCGTGCAGGGTTAGTGGAACAAGCAAACTGATTAGATGGCACTCTATCAGACCGTGCCTGACTCACCTATGGCAGCTTGGCACAGTTTTAGGGTCGGTGCATATCTGACGGAAAATTTGTCGCGTATCATCGGTCGCGTAACGCCAGAACAGACAAATATATTTTAAAACATTCAACCTTTCACACTAAACCGATGATGCGTTAGTGCGTTTACTGTAGGTACTAGCTGACTACGCTCGACGCATACTTCCGTCAGATGTGCACCGACCCTTAGCCTTAACCTATAGATGCACTCTGCCTAACCCTCCAAGGAATACAGGCGTGATGATAAATATAATATAGTGATGATGAATATGTTTATAGCTACTTTCAAACGTTGTAACCACATAAGTGGTAACTAGGAGAGGTCAATCTTTCAGGTAAGGAATTGACGTAAAGAGGGGTTAGAATCGCACAATTATCACTACAACAATTTCATAAAATAAAGTCTCCCGCCACGTCTGTCAGTCTGCCTGTTCGCGATAAACTCAAACTGAACGGATTTTCTTGCGGTTTTCACCTATAGACAGAGTGATTCATGAGAAATGTTTAGGTGTATAATTTATTTACGTTTTGTGTAAATTGACGATAATTGTTGAAAATGTCGTTAAAAGTCAAGCCGCCTGGGAGCTTCCACCAAAAACGCTGCCTAAGCCCTTTGAATTATAACAAAACAATGTATGGTGAAATTGTTCCTCTTATATAGTTCTACAGAATAAGCCGCGATTGCATCTGTCTATCTTTTAATGATAGCTTAAAATACTCAATAAAACTTTTTTTTTAAAATGGTCACGTATAATGCGGTAATTGGCAAGCTATTTAGACGGATACAGTATTAATCCTTATCAACTTAAATGCGTTAGTCATCTTAAGAATTTTACGTACATTATGATAATCCTTTACACTATATAATTTAAATGAATATCTTAGGAGTTATCGCAATCAATTTGACCGCGGGTCTCACACGGATGATGGGACTCTACCACAGAAAAAGTATGTAGGCATAATAATAATGCTCTACTACCCGTGCGAAGCCTGGGCTGTTCGCTAGTGAATAACATAATCAAAATCAGGTTTTCAGAGAATGAAAAATCAATGGCATATACTTTTCTACAAACATAGGTGCCTATAAGACTTTTTAATGATCACATTCATTCCCAGACACAATAGACATTCTCTGCGACATTATGTCGAGTAAAATCAAATCTTGTAACAACATTCAAGACGCTTATCACGGTAGCGCGGGCCTTTATTACAGTTCCTTATTTCGTATTACATGACGGTGTGACTACGTTACTTGGCTGCACTTTGAAACATAAAGTGCGGGTGAAATTAGCCATAACACAACTCGTTGATATATTACTATGCGTAGTACATGCTGATATCGACACGGTATCCAGTTATGCAGGCCTATTTAAATATTACGCACTACATTTTTTAAGAGATGCGTACCTACTTTCTTTCCAAATTTACCCCCGAAAAGATATATCAGATCGGTGTGACCGAGTCTTTGGTAATCTAGTACAATTAAATAAGTCATATTATGACTTAATTTACAAAAATACTGACTCATTAATTTATTTGAACTGTCCACATAAACCAGTAACTTGTATATCTATATCTATACTAATATTATAAAGAGGAAAGATTTGTATTTTGTATATATCGAATAAACTTAAAAACTACTAGACCGATTTCAAAAATTCTTTCGCCGTTGGGAAGTTACACTATCCCCGGGTGACATAGGCTACTTTTTATCCCTTTATTCCCACGGGACCGGGATCTACGCTTGTGAAACCGCGAGGCGTCCGCTAGTATAGGGTATAGAGGTTCTGAGCTACAGCATCTATGGGGCATCACTAGAGCAAATCAAGTGATGACCTCGTACCCACAGGATGCGAACGAAACGCGTTCCAATCCCAATCGAGGATCCTACTTTATAATATTAAAATGTAAAAGTTTGAGAGGATGTCTGTTACTCTTTCTAAAACTAGTGCACGGAATTTGATGAAGCTTTACAGAAATATAGCTTATAGATACTTAAGTTTACGCATAGGCTTATAATTACCCGGCTGCAAGGAAAGGGTTATGATTTTCGCGCGTATCTTGTATGCATGTATGTTTGTATGTAATATTTTTTATTACCTCGTATCTTTCAAACCCATTGACGGATTTTTATAATTAAGACATCGTTAGATAGGTCTTAAAGAAAATGGCGGCTTTTGGGACGCCATATGGGGGTTGCAATTTTACTTCAAACCCATCGACTGGGGTATCAAAATTAAGGGTTTTTAGAGGTGATTATTAACGAAGATATTGGGGGAAGTACTAAAAACACGCGGTCGGAGTTGCAAACATCAGCTAGTCCATTATAAATCTACAAATAAGTCACTTTCACATGTTTAAATTAACTTTGGCTGATCATAAACATTATGTAACTTAAGTACCCAAGCTATATAGTCGACAGGGAAATGGTTATAGAAAGAGCCAGATGCAGTTATAGACTTACTAGATTACTTTGTAGTGCATCATTATGTGTTAATTTATGACGTAAAACACGAAAAGAAATTAATGGAGTGCTAAGCCAAACCTTTTTGTACCAAACCTCTGTGAGTAAGGTACATGCCTTGAGTTGTAGGGATGAAACACGTATTTTATTAGAGGATACCCTACGAGCTACTCGTATACCGTGAACCAGAAAATGCTCTTTATAAAAGAACACACAGACTTTATACAATACATATTTTATGATAAGATAAGTGTTGCAATATTTCTTCTAATTTAATAAAAAAATCTACTGGTTTAGGATATAAACATAACAATTATCTTTAATCAAACAAATAAATTTATACTAAAAAAAAAACAAAAACCGAATTCACTTAGTGAAAAGCACTGTTTTGTTACATTTAAGTTGCCAGCATAAAAAAAAAATATCAATTATTTTTTAGACTCGTTTATAGAATTATCAGGAAAAGCTTATGTCTTAGTATCATCATCAGGCTTTTAATGTGCCCACTGCTGGGACACAGGCCTTCTCTCATAGAGAGGCAATAGGCTATCATCCATCACGGGGGCCCAGTGCGGGTTGGTAGATGTCACATGTTTTCGAATTTTTGGTTCTAGGACATGCCGGTTTCCTCACGATGTTTTCCTTCACTGTTTTCAGAGCAGTCGTGATCAAATGTCGCGGCCCTTACCACTGGGCCACCACTGGTGCATTTCTTATTTTGATTTCGGACCACATCCTGACATTAGCGCTCCATTTCTTCTTACTCCATGGCTTACGCTCATAATTCGTTAACTGGTATTAGCTCTTTCTTTTTATAGTTTTCTTACCAGAATTAGCTTATGAATACATAATTATGTTGGTGATATTGCCTGGTACTAAATGAAACATTGAAAAACGTTGATTTAGCGGACCTTTTTCCCATCAATATTCACTTAGCCAGAAGTAGTTTCAGGAAGGAGATAATCACTTAAAGGAGGATCACCTATCCCCATAGGGTTTGTAGTAAAGAGCGGGCAAAACCAGCTGAAGGACCGTTTGCTTATGTTTTATTTAATCACTTCTAATGTTACCTTCAAGATCACTGTTTACATTGTTAACTGGCACAGCAGTATTATCGCGAATGTTAGAAGCGTGCCCGCATGCAGACGTTATCTGTTACCGAGACATATCTAGGAAAACATCTAACACAAGATTGTTTCGGTTTCTACCGTGTAGTCAAACATTATATATATACCATCACGCCTGGTTTTCCCAGAGGGTTGGGCAGAGGGGCACTTATGTTTTTAAACCTTTGTGTCTCGCGTGGAGACACGTCTCAAACACATGAAAGGTTAAATCCCAAGTTAGGCTGAACCTATTGCCCTCAACCGCGCACAAACAAAATCCGCGCGGTTACTGAGAAATTCCAGATGGAAAACCCAATTAAAAAGTGCGGGCGGCGCGGCGCGTGTCGGTACTAGCTGGTGGCGTTGTCCTCTGTCGTGAACTTTAGGGTATCAGCTGATAGGTAGCGCTTTAGAATTTTATGTTCATTGCTGTTTTTTCTTGTGAAAAAGGGAATTAAAGTATTTTTTTATACCAAGTCCACGAAAAATACCAACACTAGAGGTCCAGAATAATGTAATGAATCCATGGTATTTTTTTTCGCGTCGGTGTCAGACACACCCTGTCTACCCAAATTTCACCAGTTTTGTTGTTTTAAATCACAAATCCAAAAACCGGGCTAATACTGAGAAATTATTTTTATAAACCCAGTACCTAACACTTTTTCGCTCTGGTTAATACATATTTTGTAATTTTCTACATCTTTATGTTTCTGTTCTCCTGGTAGATTGAGAGTCACCACTCATGATTCCAGACCCGGTATTTCTTTACTTCAGGATTCTGGTCTCCTGGTCAGTTGTGGAAAATCTAACTGAGCTCCCAGACAGTCTTATAGTTAATAAAAACCGGCCAAGTGCGAGTCGGACTCGCGCACGAAAGGTTCCGTACCATTATCGCAAAAACGGCAAAAAAAACACGTTTGTTGTATGGGAGCCTAGGACTTAAATATTTATTTTATTCTGTTTTTAGTATTTGTTGTTATAGCGGCAACAGAAATACATCATCTGTGAAAATTTCAACTGTCTAGCTATCACGGTTCATAAGATACAGTCTGGTGACAGACAGACAGACAGACAGACAGACGGACGGACCGCGGAGTCTTAGTAATAGGGTCCCGTTTTTACCCTTTGGGTACGGAACCCTAAAAATTTAATTATCTGCATGTTTGAACTACTAATCTATCCCTATATGGTGTCTGTTTTGCAATTTTCCTTCTTCTTATGGTATTTATTTCCGCCCAAAAATGCGTTGAAATTAGTGTTGAAATATGGATCTTTGGACGCTGAACTCTCAATCTTTTTTCAATTTTACATTTTTGTTTCCATAATGATGAGACAAATTGATATATTTTTTTCTTTTGAACGTAAATCGTCAAACAGTGGAGTAATCGACAGACTACGTTTGTATGGAAGAATGATCGACTAGTGCAACCTTAAATGACACCCACAGTATAAAATCAATATCCTCTCAAAATTTCAAATTTCTATCATTAGTGGTTTAGACTGGGCGTTGGAATGTCAGTCGGGACATTGCCGTTTATATACCAGGCCCCTCAGAAAGTATTGCGAAAAAAAGTTTTTATATATGGGAGACTGGCCAGTTATAATGTTTTTCGAAAATATGATTATTTATAAGTAAAAATAAGTAAGTTCCAATTTCAAAATTTCCCTCCACATTTTTTGCGAGTTAATTCAAAGTATTGTGTCTCACTGAAATATGGATCTGCGCCGGGAACATTTTAGAGCTATGATTTTATACGATTTCAAGTGTCGCCTGAAACCGGATGAATCGTACGATAGACTTCAAATGGCATTCATGGATGAAGGCCCTTCCAAGGCAACCGTGTATCGTTGGTATAACGAATTCAAGCGCGGTCGACCAACTTTGGGGGATGACGAAAGAAGCGGTCGCCCTTTGACGGCTGTTACCGAAGAAAACGTGCTAGCAGTGAAAAATTTAATCCAAGACAATAGGCGAATTACATATCAGGAGATTCAACACATATTGAAGATTGGATCGGGAAGCGTTCACGAGATTCTACACAGCCATCTTCGCGTGAGGAGGATAGTATCACGCTGGGTGCCGCACAACCTCACCGATGCTCAGAAGCAGGCCCGGGTGGAATGGTGCCGTGATATGCTTAACAAATTTGAAGCAGGCTCGTCTCGGCGTGTTTACGACATCGTTACAGGTGATGAGTCCTGGATTTATCAATACGACCCAGAAACCAAGCGCCAGTCGACTGTTTGGGTGTTTCAAAATGAGCCAACGCCTACCAAAGTGAAGCGATCTAGAAGCGGGGGTAAGATTTTGATCGCTAGCTTTTTTAATTTGACTGGCCACTTGGTATCAATTCCCTTACGGGATCAAAGAAGCATTAATGCCGAATGGTATACTACCAAATGTTTGCCAGAAGTTTTCTCTGTTATAAGCAACAAGCGACCAAACACAGGGCTCCGCGGGCTACTGCTCCACCACGACAATGCACCTGCGCACACCGCACTCAAAACGAGGGACTTCCTGGACAGCACGCCAGTCAAACTCCTGGGTCACCCTCCTTACAGCCCTGATCTAGCACCGTGTGACTTCTTTTTATTCCCAAAAATAAAAAATCAGCTCAAAGGGATACAATTTTCGTCGCCGGAAGATGCGCTGGCTGCGTTCGAGCAGGCTGTAAACGAGGTGTCTGCGGCGGACTGGAAAAAGTGTTTTGAAAACTGGTTTAGGCGCATGAATCTTTGTATAGAGGCTGGTGGAAAGTACTTTGAAAAGATTTAATAAAAATATATGTACGTATAGAACAATTTTTTTTAGTTTCGCAAAACTTTCTGAGTGTCCCACGTATATACAAGATAGTTAGTCGATAGTTAGCTGATGGGTGTCAACATCTCTCTCTCGCCTTAGGAACGATCTCAGTTAAGAGGAAACGGGGGCAGAGAGCGCCGACTGAATTTCCTAAATAAAAAGTCATAATTCGAGGTTTGGCTCTCGTCTATTTTCTCCTCCAATATTGAACCAATTTAAAATATATTCCATAAACAGAAAATGAAAGATATATTCTATGTCCCTATGTTTTCCTTTTTGATGATACATTATCTTTAGAAGCACTAGAACCCTAAAAAAATGCTCAAAATTGCGCTGTCAACAGAGGCTTAGTGTACAAATTTGACAAATATAAATGAAAAAAGGAAAACATAGGGACATAGTATATATCTTACTTTATCAGTTTATAGAATATATTTAAAATTAGTCCAATATTGGAGGAGGAAATAGATGAGAGCCAAACGTCGAATTATGACTTTTACTTAGGAAATTCAGACGGCGCTCTCTGCCCATATTTCCTCTTAAGCGTGATTGTCTCGGTTTCTACTATCAAGTCAAACAATGCTGGTCGCGTAGGTATCACTTTCTCGAGCCGATCGACCACACTTTGGCAATCACAAGTAGCTCCTAAATGTTTACTGACTAAGTTTTGTTATTCTCCTTAGATTTGTATTCCGTCTTGCGGCGAGATGAAATTTCTTTTCAAATGTATCGGTGAGGCGAGGTGAGACGAGTAGTTTGCATTCAATACTACACTCGATAAGTTTTGGAGAGAATCCAGCGGCGCTTTGAACTTACTTCACAACTGTTTCAAAGATATTTATAAGTAATTTGCATGCGATGCGCTCGCTAAATGTGTTTTGAGCGAGAAATGAAAGCGAACTTTATCTCTGTGTTTAGTTAATATTAAGCAAACCAGTAGGTATTTAATGTTTTTTATTATGATAATTGCTCGTTCTAGTCATTAAACAAGACAGTAAACCCCACAGAATAACGTTCAATAATTCATAGCAAGGTATGAAAGACCAAGAAAGAATCACTTTATTCAAAAACGTATGTTTCTAAAATTGTATTTCCTCTGTGTCATATACCCAGATGTTAATTAAATTAAAAATGGATAGAATAGTAAGAGACCAAGAATGTGTGAACCGCGAGATTCACCGGGCATTTCCTGTTGTTTGCAAACAGATGTTTACGCAGAAGTAATTCTTTTGTGCTCCGACTGAGGGATATTTATGAATGGTGAATAGTCTTTCTACTTATTTATAAGAACAATCAGACTCACCACCTGTAAAAATAATGATAACTTTTCGGTTAATCGGACGTAAAAAAATAAGAGCATTGTAATTTTTGCGATGTTACACCTAAATTATATGAACAGTAGATACCTTTTCATAATATTAAAACCACTCTCTACAAAACAAGAAACCTCAAAGCAGACTGTAAAAATAAGCTAAAGTCAAGCAAAGTAATTGCTCTAACAAGTAAAAATTATTTTAAGGGTCTTCGTAGCAAATTGCTACGAATTTCGTAGCAAGGGCGGCCTCCGCTACGCCGCCGCTACAAGGTCGTCTTGAATAGCTCTATGTTGTTATTATTATAGGCTTTATTCATCCCTCATACGGCCTTTTGTTAATTTCGCGCGCTTTGTGCGAAAGTGGGTTAGTTTAAATTAACATTTCCCAGTTGAGGGACGTGTCAAATGTTTTATTCATATACTCCTTCACAGAGAAAATGTAGGCATTTTGTTGCGGTGAGACTGAATTCTGATGTGAAAATAGTTTTTGATGAGGGTTATCTTAGTTTTTGCAATTATCTTTCATTATTGTAAAACATAGATTATTTATTTAAATAAATTCAGCCTGATCTTTTTGATTTTCTTATCACATGTAAGCACAAACAATTCCTCTATCGGCTTCTGAAATCAATCTCAAATATTTTAGTTCAAAATGAAAAATAAATGCGGTATTACTCGGGGTATAAAAAGCGCCACTTCCATGCCTAAAGAACAAATGAGTTCCTTAAACATGCAATCTATGAAAACGTTGTTTTAAACATGTCACATCTTTTACAAATGCCGCTGCTTCATAAAATACCGCGTTCTGTGCAAGGATGAATATCAAATATTCTTTGGTGAATTCTCTTACTATAGTTCTTTATTTCTACCTAGCATTCAATATGTAAATTCCAGGTATTGAAATCAAAGTTCTTGTCTACATGGAAAAACCACGTTGGCGTTAATTGCGTTGCGTATTAATTTTAATCCACAAAAAGCACAACAGTATTTTTTTTATCTGCAAAAATGACGAACTCCCATATAAACTTTCATCATTTATTTAACCCTTTCAGGGAAATATTTTCAAATTCTTACCTTTGTTGTATAAGGAATTGTAGAAGAAGATTTCACGCTTCTAAACTCAGCGATTTAGGCTGTGCGTTACCTGACAGTAAATTAACACTGTAGATTGCCTACAAAGTTGTTATTTTAGGCCACTGCTCTCTGGGCGTTTCCCCAAAGTATTCAAAGTGCAGGTATGTATCAGTTTTTCTCATACTTATAAACAGTTTCCAAACTAAAATAGTGAGACTGATAAACAAACAATTACTCATAAAAGGACCACACAGCTGTGCCAAAGACTAAACCCTCCCCTCCTCGCCTCCGGTAAATATTTACGTTAAAATTATTTGAACTTAACGTCCGTGGTTACTGGTTCATTTTCTACAAGTAAAACGAATTTAGCTACTCAATTTTAAATGCTATTCCTTGAAAATAAGAGCCAATGTTGTAAGGAATGTTTCGTTAAGGAAGCGTCGTCTAGGATCAGTCTTCAGTTTAGAATGATGGAAACTAAAATAGATGGAATGACCGCAGACGGACGAACTTGGAATAACTAAAGCTTAAGTATTATATAGTTTATGTTTTGATGAAGCTGTCTTTCCGTGGAGATCGCAATTTGATGGTGAATTTACATGAAGAAATCACTTCAGAGATATATGATCATTGAGTAATGACTTATTATTAGTAATTAGTTTGTATCCTCTATTTGAGCTTATCGGTGAATATGTTTTGGTAGTTCGTAGTTCCTTTTAGCGTCTCACAATTACTAAAGGCGTATATATTCCCCAATGTCACAGTAAAAATATACAAACAGTATGAAAACTACCTACAAACGCTCAAAACGCCACACTTACACAAACATACGCACCGACGAGACCATTAAGGCATTTCTGCAGTGCTGTCAGTAGTGCGAGCCGCTTAGGGGTCTAGTCGTAGTTTCCATACTGTTTGTATATTTATTCTGTGGCAATGTTAACGCAGTACTGGCCGTGCGCCCGCTCGGAGCCAGAATATCAATATTGAACCTCCTTCTGTTGTTAGTTATGTTTGCAAAATATTCATTGATTTACATAAACTAATTCAGCTATGAAGAAATTCTGGCCATCATTTTTTCTGTTTAAAAATATTTTTAAACATCAATTTCGTTTTGAGGAGTATCCAAAAGTAGCGAAAAACTATCGTATTGTTTTTTTTTTAAACAAAACTATTAGTTACACGAAAAAACTTGGGTTCAAAATTATGTACATGAATATTTTTTTTATTTTTTCATACCTTTTAACCTAGCCATTATTAAGGAGTATGCTTTAGAAAGTAACCGTTTTAAGGCTCTAAAGCGGTGGAAGGCCCTTAAGTCCAAATATCAGTATAAATGAGCGATATAAATCTTCTCTGTTCCTGGTACTAATCCTCTCTGATCAAATCCAACATATTATGTATTGCCATAATATTATGAAATGCAATAGTTACGAGTTTCGGAGACGCCTGCAATATAATAACGTGAATGCCCATAAAAGGCACAGGGCATGACGCTTTATTTTAATAACAGCAGCAATATTTGCTTCCAATACGACAATGTTTAACATAAATAGCGTCCTTATTTCTCAATATACAAATCTAATTCCGTATGAAATAACCTGGCAACTTCGTAAGCATACTTCGGGCGACACGAGTATCTTAATAAGACTTGTCAAAGGAAAGTGTATTTTGCGACATTGTGATTATGCTTTATTTTCGTTTGGCTTGTAATGTGGTTGTGGGACCCCAGGATCGAGTACTTACGGTGGAATATAATCAAGTGAGCCCTTTTACTCTGATGACCATTTTCCGCCGCACTTTACGACTTGGAACCCGTACTTTACGCGTTGGAACTCGTTGAATTATTACGGGGTTTTTGCTGCTGAATATTCATGACTTAATTATTCTCGTACGAATCGTTTTTAGGATTATTCCACGTTTGCGGTTTTTTTAGAGCTGCCGAAACTTTGTCATTGTTCACATATTAATTTGAATAGATTGACAATGAAAAAAAAAAACGCCTTTTATATTCTTATAGTTTTAATTGACACCAGTCTAGCCAAGGGGTATGGTGTTACCCAGTTACTGGGTTGTGGAAGTCAGATAGGCAGTCGCTCCATGTAAAACACTAGTACTCAGCAGAATCCGGTAAGACTGGAAGCCGACCCCAACAACAATTGGGAAAAGGCTAGGCAGATGATGAGTTTTAACTAACAAGTCTCTTAAAACTGACATGGGCCATGATAGTTCTATCAATTTCAAGTAAATTATAATATGCCACATACATACAAACAAACTCACGCCTTTTTCTCATGGAGATAGGCAGAAACTACAATATAATTCATTCAATAAGATATAATTTATGTCAACTGTGTACTTTCATTCTGTGTATCATACGTTGTTTGACTTCTATCGAGAACGGTCGTATACCTATAATTCGCGCGAGTGCGCTACGTGAGCGTAATTCGCTGGCGCATCAAAATAACGCCGTCGTCGCCGCGTTGCGAAATCGGTTGGTCAAGGTCGCCGCGATGACCCAGTTATTTATTAATTATAGTGTAAACAGTGCAATCAGTTAATTGTGAAGGTGTAGTGCCTATTTACCCTAAAATGTCACCAACAAAAATAAAAATTAAAACCGATCTGGAAAAGCTGTTGTATGACAGTTACATCCAAGAAAAATCAGAAAGAGAAAAGCTGGCACTTCTTGTTAATGATTTGCAGGTCCAAATAGAAAGCCTTCAGTATCAACTACAAAGCCGCCAAAATGAAAATCCCAGCTCAAGCATGGAACAAGGAAATAACGGCCCCAATGAGTTGGAAAATAAGAGCAACGTACGATTTGCTCAGTCTGAAAAAGGAAACGTCGAGTATTGCACAGACGAGGAAGAACTCGCAAAAGAGACTGAGTGGATAAGGGCCAAAAGTAGGAAAAAAAGGAAGCTAAACATTTCTCTTTCTCCCCCACAACAACCCGGAACAAACGCCCAACAACAAAAAACATTGGAAAAAGAACAGACATTAGTCAAAAAAGTGCGTGCACCACCGCCAATCATTATAGATCAGGTCAAGAGCTACCAAATGTTTTACGACTCACTGACTGAAACCCAACCAACTGAATCATTCACCGCCAAAATGATGAATGGAGACTGTGTGAAGATCAACGCTAAAACTGATGACTCTTATAGAGCAATTGTTAAGTTTTTGACAGAGAAAGACTATCATTGGCACACATATGAAAACAAACAGGCTAGGCCAATAAGAGTTGTAGTGAAAAAGTTACATTCTTCTTGCCAGCCAGATCGAATCAAAGATGATTTAATATCGCAAGGTCTTAAAATAGAAAAAGTTGACCACAAGTTGAGCTGGAAGAGTAAAGAACCGCTCAATATGTTTGTTCTTTCATTTCATAATGACGAAGATGTAAATAAAATCTATGCAACAAAGCATATTTTAGGGTGTAAAATTGAAATACACCCTCTCAAAAATCCGAAACTCATTCCACAGTGTAAGAGATGTCAGGCTTATGGGCATACTCATAAATACTGTAAAAAAGAGCCAAGGTGTGTAAAATGCACTGGCAAGCACCTTACAGCCGAATGTATTAAATCGCCGCAAGAGAAACCGAAATGCGTCCACTGTGGCTTACCCCACCCAGCCAACTACAGAGGGTGTGAAGTAGCCAAAGAGATGCAAATGATGAAAAACAAAAACATCAAAAAGAAACTTGTTGTGCCAACAGCCCAACAGTTTTCTACAATAAGGAATCCTGACCAACACACACGGAAAGAAGGTGTCCAGTCAACTGTTAAACCTGTTCAAGTCACCAAAAGTATTTCCTATGCTCAGGCTGCAAAACAAGGCACCCAACCCTCAAATCTAGAAGATAAGATAAATCAGATTTTAAAGTGTATTACTACATTTGACAAAAGACTAGAGAAGTTAGAATCCAGCACTAAAACAGCTGCTCTTAATAATCATAAATGACTAATACACTAAAAATAATGGCGTGGAACTCTAATGGGCTCCTCAAACATCAGAATGAGTTACAGGCAGTCCTAGACACAGAAAATATTGACGTGTGTTTAATCTCTGAAACGCACTTCACTAAACAATCTTTCGTTAAATTTAAAGGATACAAGATATATAATTCGCTTCACCCTGACAACTCTGCCAGAGGAGGTAGCGCGGTTATAATTAAAGAAAACCTTAACCATTACGAGCACAGTAAATTTGAAGAACCAGACATTCAAGCTGTGGCAGTATCAGTCAAAACCAAATTTTGTCACGTTTCCATAGCATCTGTTTACTGTCCTCCAAGGCATATGATAAGAAAAGAGCGATATATGCAATTCTTTGAAGTTTTGGGTCAAAGATTCATCCTAGGCGGTGATTTTAATGCCAAGCATATGCATTGGGGATCACGACTGACTACAACAAAGGGAAGACAGCTCTTAAATGCAGTTAGAGACACACATTGTGAAGTTATGAGCACTGGCAAACCAACATACTGGCCAACTGATCTCCAGAAAATACCCGATCTCATAGACTTTTTCATATGTAAAAACATATCCACCAATTATGTTAGTTTGGAGGAAGAGTTTCTTATGAATTCGGATCACTCCCCGATTATACTAAGACTTAGTCAAAAAATTCTATTAAGAGAATACCATCTAACCCTGGTTAACAAGTCTACAGACTGGGACAGCTTTGCGCTTGATCTAGATAAAATAATCGACCTAAAAACTCTATTACAAAATCATGATCAGCTTGACTCAGAAGTAAACAAATATGTTGTTAACATTCAACAATGTGCTTGGAATAACACACCACAATTAAAACGGAAATACAAGGGGCATATCTATCCCAAGGATATTGTGAATTTGCTATCAGAGAAAAGAAAACAAAGAAAGCGCTGGCAGCAAACAAGATGCCCGCGAGATAAAACACTATTAAATAACCTAACTAAACAATTAAAGAGGAAAATTATACAATTTGAGGATGAAACCCTGAACTCCAATCTTGTGCAGCTAACCAACGACCAATCAACGGATTACTCTCTCTGGAAAGCTACAAAAAACCTAAAAAGCCGATTATGCATATACCTCCCATCAGAAACAGCGATGGAAAATGGGCCATTAGCAATGAACAAAAAGCGGTAAGGTTTGCCCAATACTTAGCAGATACTTTTCAACCCAATGAAAGTTCCATAGAAATATCGGAGAGTGAATATGTATCACAAAACCAAAGAATTCGGCTTGTAACTCCTAAAGAAGTTGTGAGAGAAATTAAAAACAATATAAGCTCGAAGAAATCTCCGGGTTATGACCTCATAACAGGAGAAATTCTAAAACACCTCCCGCGCAAAGCCATAGTTAAGCTGACCAGACTTATTAACGCAGCATTTATGCTAAAACATGTACCTGAGCCATGGAAAGTTGCTGAAGTCATTATGATTGCGAAGCCTGGGAAACCACCCCATGAAGCATCATCTTATAGACCCATTTCCCTGCTGCCAGTATTATCGAAACTGTTTGAAAAGCTCTTATTAAAACGGCTAAAACCAATTATAGAAGAAAAAGGCCTTATTCCGGACCATCAATTTGGCTTCAGGGAAAAACATTCTACCATAGACCAGGTACACAGAATAACAAACATCATCGAAAAAACGCTCGAAAACAAGGAAGTCTGCGCCACCGTATTTCTAGATGTCGCACAAGCTTTCGATAAAGTTTGGCATGAGGGTCTGATATACAAATTCAGACGCATGCTCCCCGAATTTTCAGATATTCTAGAGTCATATATAAGCAACAGAATGTTTAGGATAAGACAAGAGGACGCATATTCTGAGCTAAAAACTATTCAGGCCGGAGTACCACAAGGAAGTGTTTTAGGCCCAATCCTGTACTTGGTATACACATGTGATATCCCAGAGCTGGAAAACAACACCATAGCGACCTTTGCTGATGACACTGCTATTATGGCTATTGGTTCAAACCACAAAGAAGCAGTAGAAAAGGTTCAACTAGCTGTGAACTTAGTTTACGACTGGACACAAAAGTGGAAGATCAAACTGAATGAGTCAAAATCGATTCACATTGACTTCACTAATAAACACTGCGATTATTACCCCGTCTATATAAATGGCATGCAAGTGCCTTATGCGAATACAGCCAAATACCTTGGCATAACTCTTGACGCCAAGTTGCGTTGGAAATCTCACGTCAAAAAGAAAAGACAGGAACTCGATATACGGTACAAAAATATGTATTGGTTACTCGGAAGGAAATCCTGTCTATCAATACACAATAAAATTATAATATACAAGCATATTCTTATGCCAATTTGGACGTATGGTATCCAACTATGGGGCTGTACTAAACAAAGTAATGTAAAAATTATACAACAATTTCAAAATAAAGTATTCAGAGATGCTGTTAATGCACCATGGTACATCAGAAATGACGACCTTCACCGCGACCTTAAAATGAAACTCGTCACCACCGTTATTCAAAACTTTGCTGAAACCCACGAACACAGACTTCATCGACATGTGAATGTGGAAGCAATCCAGCTGCTAGATAACACGGACATAGTGCGTAGGCTAAAGAGAACTAAACCATTTGAGTTAGTGTAGTGTATAATAAGTGAAAAAATAATAGCAAAGAATACTGTGCTATACATGTAACACGTGAACTAAGTGTTTTTAACGTATCAGACTCTAAGAAAGTGCTACCGAACTGTATAAAAGTGCAAATTGACACTATTCTTAGTCATAACATTTTACATTATAATAATAAGTTAGAGTTAAATTGCTTATTAGTCTATTAAGGCTAGATTGTAATTTGTTATTAAGAACATTAGTTTTTATTAATATAGAAAAAAAAAAAAAAAAAAAAAAAAAAACTGTGTACTTTTACTTTACTGCAATTAAACGAACCCCCTTGTTAATTAGCAAAATGACCCGTCACGTTGTCACTGTCATCGGTCCCCGGTGGACCCTCATGTCACGGTATGACACGCTCACGGGAGTGTCACAATTTTACGTCATTCGCTTTAATGACGACCCCCGTCACTTCCGGGGGACACATTTTTATGACAGCAAGGGGGAATTACTTTACAAATCGTTGTTTACATCTGTTAGTTGCTTCCTTTGTCCCCTAATTTATATAGCGGAAAGACCTTAATTGATTTGCGTATTTTTTTACACTCTGATTTTTTTGCATAGTTATGTAGGCTGAGTGCGTAGACAAAATGTTATGAACCCCTCATTAGGTCCTTCGACGTCCCATAAAATGCAAAACTTCAAAGATCATGGCGATAATTAAAATACGTGATGCTCGTATCAGATACAGCGCATGTTATATACAACAAATGGCAATGTGTTGCACAAATAAATTGCGGAGATACACGAGCGAGGACGGATCTAGTCGCGAAGGAGAGCCTTCCCCAGCGTACTGATTTGAGGCCACTACAAATTGTCCACTTCCTCGCTTCACTGCCACTCAATTATTATCCTTATACCCTAGCACATAACTCACGGTTTTATCTAACACATGAGCACGGGAACGGGAGTAGCTGCAGCCATCAGGATGACGAATTGCACCGACATTCGTTCTTAATCGATGAATTATGGGATGTGATGAATAGGTTTGGGAAAAACTGTTATTGATTTTCTGAGTGCTTTTGCCGAGGAAGGCTTAATAGCGAAGTCGGTTTTCATGGAAAATATCACCCATTATTTATAGTTCCGTTTGTAAAGAGGTGGACGGCCCGCAGCCCGCAGGTGTTGAGGTATAGGAGTTCATTGTTACGGTGGTATTTGAAGCGAATTATTTTATTAACTTTGCAGACCTTGATCCAGTAACACAATAATTATTGCTGTGGCACTTCCATTTCGTTCACACTTGGCATTTAAAAGCGTTGTTAATTAGATTTGGTTATTTATTGATTATAATTTTTGTCGATACTGGATTTCGTGATATTTAATTAACATTTAGATGCCTTATGCATCACTGACAGCATCGAAGCAATTAAGTGATGTTTTTGTTTGTTTGTTTGTACCGAATAGGCTCCGAAATTACTGGACCGATTTAAAAAATTCTTTCACCAATAGAAAGCTACATTATTCCTGAGTGACAAAGGCTAATTTTTAATCCCGAAAACGGGTCCTGTGGGTGGCCCACGGGAGCGAAGCCGCGGGGAACAGCTAGTCTTAAATAAATTTATCTGGATGAATTTCATTTCAATAACTTTATTTTATTTCCTTAACGACTGATAAAATAGTAGGCGAGATTTGAAAACACAAGGAAGCTCTTTATCTCGTGAATTATCCTCACTGACACATGAAATAGCTGCTCCAGTGGGCGTATTATAATCAACTGCAATGGAGCACCCATTTTGGTTTGGTCAGGGGTGTCGTCATCCAATTTGATTATTTCACTGACCTACGATTGGATAACTGCCTGTAGTAGTTTCCTTAAATGATTGAGTATCCGAGACGTAGTTTATTTCATTGAGTTTTATTTGGAAATGAATGAATGTTGTGCAACCGAGCGTGGCCGATATAAAGAGACAACGGGCTTGCGGTCAAGTTTGCACAATACTCACTGCACTGCAAACAAATTCAGACTATTTGGGAGCCTAACAATACCAATTACTTACCAAAGTGCGTCGTAAAGTAGCGTGTCTCGTATGCATAGTCGTTTTACATAACATTATGGATGCACACACGAGATGTTAGTACTCGTATCATCGTGTTTAGGAAACATTTTAGAGGAGAACAGCACTTTTTGCGGATGAAAAATGGCGGTGAACCATTGAGGTGTTCAAAGTAATTTAGAAGTTATAGTCAACTCCGAAATACTTACGTACAAAATAAAAAACTTTTTACAAAAATTACAACCGACTTCCAAAAAAAAAAACACTACAAAGTGAAAAATAACTTCAATTTCGTAAGTCAGTTTTCCTGTTTTCGTTTCTTCGTTTTTTGACACCGACTTCCGAAATTGAAGTTATTTTTCACTTTGTAGTATTTTTTTTTTTGGAAGTCGGTTGTAATTTTTGTAAAAAGTTTTTTATTTTACACTTTTTAGCTGTGGTACATAATGGGCCAGTTTTATAGATAAATCCCATACCATGAAACTTGAACGGGACTTAAATGGGACCACATGACAAGCACCAGCGTTCAAATAAAAAAAGAATCATCAAAATCGGTTCACCCAATAAAAAGTACTGAGGTAACAAACATAAAAAAAAAAATACAGTCGAATTGAAAACCTCCTTCTTTTTGCGAAGTCGGTTAAAAACTACTTGAACTACAAAACTAAACTTTATACTCGCCTTACTAGCCTAGAAAAAGCAGCGACGCCTCTAAATTAAAAGTAGACAATTTCCCGCATCCTTTTCCGTAATAAAACGGTGGTAAGGAGTCGGTAGCTGCCATCGACGTGCTCGAGGGTCGAGGCCTCATTTGAGTCTCGGCACTCATGAGCACTAGTCCTCACTGCTCCGTGCTCCTCTGCGCTAGTCCGCAATACTCCGCTCTAGTTTGCACTCCTTCGTCCGGCACACACTTGGCACACTCATCATTATCTTGCTCCAAGGCGTTGTCATTACTTTAGGCCGTTTTTTATGCGAGCGGTTTATTTTTCTAGCTGTTTTCTTTTTTGTCTGAAAGTTGTCCAGAATAGAATAGAATAGAATAGTTCTTTATTTGCACAGAAAGTAGGTACAAGTTACAGATGTTAAGTTTTAATGTAATGATCCATAGATCCTTTAGCTATAATAATAAAACCACATTTAATATATATTATTAAAACATTCAATTAAATCAATACAATTTTACCATGTCAAGATGAAATTCAGTAAATAATTTGAAATAGGCAATATAATACACAATGTTAATTTTAATAAAATGGGATTACAAATTCGTCAAGTTCCAGGTCAATACAGTTATACAAAAAAAAAAAAACCGGCTAAGTGTGAGTCGGACTCGCGCGCGAAGGGTTCCGTACCATTATCGCTAAAAACGCCACAAAATCACGTTTGTTTTATGGGAGCCCCCCTTAAATATTAATTTTATACTGTTTTTAGTATTTTTTGTTATAGCGGCAACAGAAATACATCATCTGTGAAAATTTCAACTGTCTAGCTATCACGGTTCATGAGATACAGCCTGGTGACAGACAGACAGACAGACAGACAGACAGACGGACCGCGGAGTCTTAGTAATAGGGTCCCGTTTTTACCCTTTGGGTACGGAACCCTTATTAAAAAATTATTAAATATAAGTCACAAAAAAAACATACAAGAAGTCGAACATAGAACCTCCTCCTTTTTGGTAAGTCGGTTAAAAACAGAGATGTCATCATATCAATTTAAATTCTTATCGGTCAGAAATTCGCTAATTGAGTAATAACATTTACTAATTAATAGATCTGTCAATTTCTTTTCAGAATGTGTTATTTACACACTTATGACCTAAATGCTAATAGATTTTTGCCCACTACCTTTTGTTTAAGATTTATATTCAATAAGGCCCGATTTTTCAATAGTCTGATAACTTTTAACTGAGCAATAAAAATGGCGGTTTGACAGCTTTTGTACAGACAATATGTCAATTAGCCATTTTTATTCCTCAGTTAAAAGTTATCATCATCATAATCATCATCAGCCTTTTTTAATGTTCCCACTGCTGGGAACAGGCCTCCACTCTGTGAGAGGTAAAAGATATCAGACTATTGAAAAACCGGCCCAGTAATTTAAATGAGTTATAAATACTTGAATAAATCATTCAAAAGGATTCGTACAATTTTTTTTTGTTCTTGTTAATACATTGCTCCATACTAGGAATTTCTTCCTGTATCGTGGGTGCGTTTACAAACATATAAACTCACATATACAACACCCACCTATATAGCTCAAGTAAACCACTCCTGGATAAAATAAACCAAGCACTTTACAAAGACAGAATGCAACGTAAAGAAGGCAACATTTCATTGTTTGTTAGCAGAAACAGTAGCGAGTCGCTTACGGTTGGTTTCATCTCAATTTGATAAGTCGCTACAGAACAATAACACCAAATTGTGGTACTTAGCTGAAAACGTTCGTTCGCGAGAGAAATTGCGGTTGCTTTGGAAACTTACTACGTCAAGGACTTGGAGAGCACTTAGAAACGTACGTGCCGGTCTATGTACTCGTATATTTACCTGAAATTCTAGGAAATGTCGGGAATTTTGTTCCGAACCGTGTCGTTCTCGTACCTGAGATAGGAATTGCTCGGGTGTTTCATAACAGGATAACGTAAATGTCATGTTGCTGTCACTTACGTGGAAGTGTTGTATGTAGCCTTTTATAAGTTTAGCGAAATATCTATAAAGTAGATTCGCTTCATATTGTATAGGTTGCATAATGTTGTCATATTGTGTAACCATTACAAATACTAATAATTACCTAATATTAATAAATATATATTGTCAAATGTCAGGACGCCAGTTGCTAAACTATTAATATTTATAAATTACCACTGTTTTACATTCTCTACCTATAAATTAAATGGGAAAGTAAGTGTCTCCATTTGAATGTTAACTTGCTGAATAGATAGTGTATATACTATTCTTACATCCTTACATACATTGTACCTACTCACAAGAGTACCATGCTTCTCGAATAATTAAACACCATATAGTCGGCGCTACTCATCAATAATGGCTACAAACGATCTCTGTAGTTCAAAATCAAGGCTAATTTGTTTCCACTCTTGTGTAGTAAGTTGGCTCTTAGTACTCTCGAAGCAACCCTTTTTCCCCCGAGGGAACACACAAGGGGTAAGTAATGTGCGACCTCTGATACTATATGTTCGTAGCGAACATGATTTGGGGAAACGTGTGAAGAAATTCTGTATCGATTCACGGGTTTATGCAGGATGCTGCTTTTACGTCTGAAAAAACGCTCTCAGGAATTGCGGATAAGGAGGTTGTTTTTAGGGTTCCGTACCAAAAGGGTAAAAACGGGACCCTATTACTAAGAATCGCGGTCCATATGTCTGTCTGTCCGTCTGTCACCAGTACTCACCAGGCTGTATCTCATGAACCGTGATAGCTAGGTAGTTCAAAATTTTCACAGATGATGAATATTTGTTATCGCCATAACAACAAATACTAAAAACAGAATAAAATAAATATTGAAGTGGGGCTCCCATACAATAAACGTGTTTTTTTGCCGTTTTTTGCGATAATGGTACGGAACCCTACGTGCGGGAGTCCGACTCGCACTCGACCGATTTTTTTCAGGATGTATTCACTCCTGTGGGAAATAAGCGTGATCATGTGCATATTTAGAAATGAACACATTGATAGCGACCAAGCCTACCTAAGTCCAATGTTTGGTCGCTATAATTTATTAAGTGAGCTACAAATTGGTAGGTTCAAAGTAAAACCAGAAATAAAATAATCTACAATATATTTCCTTCACCTTATTTATTTATAGGTAGGTACTCAATACTCATCATTAGCTAAAGGCGACTTTTGTACTTCACTTTTTAAAAATTTAGGGTGGCCGGTTTCCCTAATGCTTGGTGGCTCTAATATAATAGTTCCCTGAGTATCATATAGAAAAATCAAGATGGATGGATTAATTATAGTTAACTGATTTTCTTACAACCTTTGACGTGTCTGGTAGAAATATCCGCCGGTGTAAAATGCCTGGCAGTAGTGTGATTTCTAATTTCTATGGTTATTCTGTACAGCATCCATAAAAACCGGCCAAGTGCGAGTCGGACTCGCGCACGAAGGGTTCCATACCATTATCGCAAAAAACGGCAAAAAAACACGTTTGTTGTATAAAAGCCCCACTTAAATATTTATATTATTCTGTTTTTAGTATTTGTTGTTATAGCGGCAACAGAAATTCATCATCTGTGAACATTTCAACTGTCTAGCTATCACGGTTCATGAGATACAGCTTGGTGACAGACAGATAGACAAACAGACAGACAGACGGACCGCGAAGTCTTAGTAATATGGTCCCGTTTTAACCCTTTGGGTACGGAACCCTAAAAAACAGGTCGTATACTTTATTTTAAGTGAGTACGATTTTTACGTACCTTTAGCACCAGACATCTCAAAATTGGCCATCGCCCCAATCTTGCAAGTATGCGTCCTTTCAAAGTACATACTAACACTGCTCAATTCCTTTGTAGAGAAATCTGTGAGTAACGTCTGGGGCTTCGTCTTACCAACTGACCACTGTATCAAACTGAACACAAGGAAATGTCTGATCGTTGTTCCGGGTCGTAGAATCTAAGTATCGTGAAACAAATAAATTTCTACTACCTAGCATGAGTATGATATGTAAGAGCTCTCTCACGAAACATTTTACTTTTAGTAAAAAGTTTCAAGATAAAATGTAGCGAAATGAGTTTAGCTGTTATGATGAAACGGGGGCAGAGAGCGCCGACTGAATTTCCTAAGTAAAAAGTCATAATTCGAGGTTTGGCTCTCGTCTATTTTCTCCTCCAATATTGAACCAATTTAAAAGATATTCCATAAACTGAAAATGAAAGATATATTCTATGTCCCTATGTTTTCCTTTTTTTCATTTATATTTGTCAAATTTGTACACTAAGTCTCTGTTGACAGAGCAATTTTGAGCATTTTTTGAGGGTTCTAGGGCTTCTAAAGATGTATCATGTCAATGTATCATCAAAAAGGAAAACATAGGGACATAGAATATATCTTTCATTTTCAGTTTATGGAATATCTTTTAAATTGGTTCAATATTGGAGGAGAAAATAGACGAGAGCCAAACCTCGAATTATGACTTTTTACTTAGGAAATTCAGTCGGCGCTCTCTGTCCCCGTTTTCTCTTATGGACGAGATACTAAACAAACATAGGTGTCACAAAGCATAATATGCAATAATGCTTTTACTCGTTGTGAAAACACTGTTATTGTTGTAATGATGTTGGTGTCTTGAGCAATAAAATTATCATTAATGAAAATGATAATTTTAAATGTGATTTCATTATGAAAATGTCTTTCTTTTTCTTTCGCAAAAGTAAAGGCTTTCAACTCGAGGTTGTTGTCATACAGTCTCAAATAAAAGCTTGTATACAAAGGAATGGCGATACATTTATCATTGCTAGACTTTAATACGACAGCAAAAAACATTACCCTCCTTTCGGGGCAGTCGGGTCAAACATATTTGCTTTTAACAGCACATAACATCACGCTGGTATTTCCTGAAGGATAAGACAGAGGTGATCTGCATTTCACTACACAGTTAGCTAGCTACCGCCCGCGTCATCGCCCTTGTTGAATTAGTACTTCCACCAAGATCTTTATTTTATAGCCTACTTACTGTTGCCCGCGATTTCGCTCGCGTTAAGACGGTACCCTGACCAAAAAATCGGCATGAGATATGAGCATTCCTATTGGTCTAGCGGCACTGGTGGCGCATGAATTACAGTAGTGAATTATACGCCCAGATTTTAGAATAAAATCTTTATAAAATCGAATTGTGGTCTTTTGAAAAAAAAAACTACAAAAATGTTCGTTATTAAATTGTCTATCCATTAGTGTTAGTACAAAAAATAATTAATGGACACTTTACGAGGAGATGCATAATATTAATAATTATTTCTCATTTTTATGTTTTTTTGGAAGGAGATTAGTGAAATATATACAACATAAAAAAAAAACTAAATCTACCATTTTAGAATCAATATTATGTAGAAATTTAATGTATTTTTATTAATTGATATTTCTTTTTAAATAACGCGTAGATAGCTCTTAAAAACAGCACAAAAAACGGCTTGCGCGTCGTTTTGCTCGGGGTACCGCCTTAATCTAGATTTTGTCAATCAATTCTGGTTGTCGATATACATGGTGAGAAATATCCAATGTTGCAGTTTTAGTTTTCATCAAAATCATGTCTCCTTTGAGTGTTTTTCGCTATTCTTCATATCGTCTGATTTGGCCATCCACGCCCACTTGGAAAACTCAGCCTGTGTGTGTACAAACCGCTGAACCGACTTAGATGAAATTTGGTACGGATTTTGAGACCCTGGAAAGGATATGGGCTACTTTTTTTTTCATAAAACAAGAAGGGGGATAAATGCGAGCGGTGGTTAGTTTTGTATGCAACCTCTTATTTTGGCTTAACCCGCTGAACTGATTTAGATTAAATTTGTTACGGAGATAGTCTAGCCTGAGACCCTGGGCAGGACATCCCGGAAATCATCCTTTAGGGGGTGGAAAGGGGGGCGGAAGTTTGTAAGGTGAAATAATAATTTATCAAGTAAGGCGGCACACACACACCTACAATATTATCGCTGATATAAAAATAAACTATTCGAAGTTTTAATGTTATGCAGACGAAGACGCGGGCAACAGCTAGTTATTCATAATCGATACTAATATTCCATATTATACTAATATTATAAATGCGAAAGTAACTCTGTCTGTATGTCGGTTACCTTTTTACCTCTGAAACGTCGCGCGCACACCATGTTTGCGTAAGAACCACAGAACCGATTTAGGTGAAATATGGTATGGAGATAGTTTTAAATCCTGGGAAAGACATAGGTTAGTTTTCATCCTGGAAATCGTCTTTTTGGGGGGAGGGGTACCAGTACTAACTGCAGACGAAGTCTCGGGCAAAAGCTAGTAAGCTACATAACTGTAAATTGTCATCAATATCCATTCTGTAGTTTTTGCGTTTGAATAACAAACATCCATCCATCCATCCTCACAAACTTTCGCATTTATAACAGTAGTAGGAAGTAGGATGTCTACAACTTAGATGATTCTCACGGTGAAAGCGAAAGTCTAGTACAAGTCTAGATGTATAAGTAATCAAGAGTTTCCTTACTGGACGAACAATTACACAATGGTGCTGATTAGACGGGCGTGCAATCACAGAAGCTTGTAACTGTATGTCGCACGCCATAAATGTGAAACCGAGTGGAAATGAGGATTACTTTCTGCAGCGGCTACATTTGGTTGGAAAACGTTTAGTGTGTTCAGTTTAATTTATATACTAGCTTTCCCACGTGGCTTCGCTCTCGTCAATTAGCTACCTACCTACTTACCCTACATACATGAATGTTGCGTAACCTTAACCGTTTACGCATTGTACGCAACGGAAGTTCTCAAAAAGAATAAATTTTCTCCATTTTTAGAACATTTTTCAGTGTTGCCCCGCTCATATTAGTCGTAGCGTGATGTTATATAGCCTATAACCTTCCTCGATAAATGGACTACCCAACCCAAAAAGAATTTTTCAATTGCAACCAGTAGTTCCTGAGTATAGCGCGTTCAAACAAACAAACTCCTCAGCTTTACAATATTAAGTATAGATTTGTATTATACGTTATACACATACATACTGTGTCACCTCTGACCTAGACTAGAGTCAAGAGCAAACCCATCATAAAAAAAAAAAACTCACCTTCTGTGTTTATACTATTTTGTTATCATTTATTTTATTCTACTTTATTCCAATATTGTATGTTCCGTTTTCGTGAATGTGTCCGTAGCATCAACAGTGGGCTCAATCAGAATATCAGCGCAGGGTTATTTATTTTTATTTTATTATTATTTGTGTTTTGCTTATCTCGTGTCTCCTGTGCGGTTCACATTTTTTTTTTTTTTCGTTCTATCAAGCATTTCTTTTAAGTATAATAAGATTTTCGAAACCATCACTGACATGGTTTTGATTGAGTACTTCGCTTTTAATTGTTTGCTCCTCTATGAATGCAGTGAGCATATAGAAGAGTATCTTGATGTTTCCGAATCACTTTTTTGACTATCTCACTCCATTTGTGATCTGATTATGTTATAGTGTTTCAGAGATCTTTGGGGTGCGTAATGAATTCGGCAAGGCCAAGAGCAAAGAGTGAGAGTTCCATTTGCTTCAGTTGGTCAGACCATCGTTCAGTGAAACGTTCCCTTTCTTTGTATCTTTCCTGATTATCTTTACGATACTGCAAATAACTAAAATAAATCTATTTTATATGGTAGAAAAAATATTAATTTAAATATCAAAAATTCTTCTTGTTTACCTCTTTTTAACCGACTTTCCAAAAAGGAGGAGGTTCTATGTTCGACTTTATGTTTTTTTTTTTTTGTGTATGTTCACCGATATCTCCGTCAATTGTGGACCGATTTTGAAAATTCTTTTTTTGTTTGGAAGAGTACGTTTTGAAATTGGTCCCATTTTAATTTGGTGAAGGTCTGATCAAGAACTTCGGAGATATACAACAGAACTCTTCAACAAATAACGGCAACACTCTCGGAATTGCTGCAATCGCATGTCTGTTTATTGTTTATACCATTTCATAACATAACATCACGCCAGTACGCTCTAAAGGGGCACGCAGATCTCTCATTTCACCGGTTATGTTCAAGTTTCATGTAATTCGGGTAATCTTTTCGGCGTTATAGGGAGCTTAGGAAACAACTTGCGTATCTATTAGGTAGGCAAAACTAAAAAGGGAAAAATAAAAATCTTTTTTGCAAAAAAATACTACCGACTTTCAAATGAAAAACTACAAAGTGAAAAATAACAACTCTTGGAAGTCGGTGTCCATATCGAAAAAAAATGGTACCTACGTAAGACACCGACTTCCAAGAGTTGTTATTTTTCACTTTGTAGTTTTTCATTTGAAAGTCGGTAGTATTTTTTTGCAAAAAAGATTTTTATTCAAAATCAAAATCAAAATCATTTTTTTTTATTTCATATAGGCCTACATGGGCACTTATAAAACGTCGACAATGTGCACAGTTCGGGTTGGTCGTTTCCTATGGAGAAGAACCGGCAAGAAACTCCATGGTTATTAGTTCTCTTTTATTAGTTCTCTTCTTAAGCAGTCGGGTTTTATTTTTAAATTAACTTATTTTATTGCCAACTCTTTAGTTATCATTTCTTTTTTCGAATTAATTAACATATAAAAGCTATATAATTTGGTGCCACCTCTTAAAACATTGGGATCCCCACAACATGGCGCCCAAAATCCACCATATTTGTTTTTATCGTCACTTATCTAAAGAACACTTGACCGCCCAAGACGTATCTAACGATATCTAAATTATATAAATCCGTCCAGCAGTTCGAAAGATATGAGGTAATAAAGAATATTACATACATACAAGATACGCGCGAAAATCATAACACAAACCTCTTCCTTGCAGTCGGGTAAAAAGAACTTTATTACAACTCTTAGGTTAGGTAACGTATGTTTGCAACTGCCTTTTATTTTGCTATTTCTGGCAAATGAACGTTAATTAAAATTGGTAGGTACTAATTAACTCTATATTGTTAAAAAATGTTGAATTGCAGTTCAGTATTAGGTATTGTAAATAATTTTTATACAATCTAAACAATTTAAATTGATAATGCACAATTAATTATTTTAAGATTGAGGGTAGGTATAAGTTCCTGCTATAATTTCACAATACAGTGATGAGCCTACACAGATGTATATGATGTTGTTTGCTAGACTTTCGCAAGCAAAGCCTTCTTTAGCAGAGGAAACTTAATTTTCGTTTCGTTTTTCGTGCTGTTTTTAGGAGCTATCTACTCGTTATTTAAAAAGAAATATCAATTAATAAAAATACATTCAATTTCTAAGTAATATTGATTCTAAAATGGTAGATTTCGGTTTTTTTTATGTTGTATATATTTCACTAATCTCCTTCCAAAAAAAACATAAAAATGAGAAATAATTATTGATAGCATGCATCTCCTTGTAAAGTGTTCATTAATTATGTTTTGTACTAACACTAATGGATAGACAATTTAATAACGAACATTTTGGTAGTAAACTTTTTTTCAAAAGACCAAAATTCGATTTTATAAAGATTTTATTCTAAAATCTGGGCGTATTCACTACTGTAATTCATGCGCCACCAGTGCCGCTAGACCAATAGGAATGCTCATATCGCATGCCGATTTTTTGGTCAGGGTGCCATCTTAAGGTAAAACTTAATTACCTATAGGGGTGTTCTGTAAGATAATATCTATGTTCGAAATAAGTACGTGTTAAGTCGAGTGAGCGAAGCCGGACCAACTTTAAGTTAAACAAACTTTTGAAGACTTGAAACTTAGACTTGAAATAATATTATGGCTCGTCTCGCGAGAAGTAGTAACATAAAACACGATAATGTTTGTGTGAATCTATTTCGGGTTCCCTTTCGAGTAGTGGTCAACGAGCCGGTAGTAGTGTAAACAACAGGGACGTCATACATGTGGGGAACGTGTCAGTCCCTTCCGTGGCGTCACGGCATCACGTCAGGCGAATGTTGAATAATAGCCGAAGGGCGCGCGACGTTGGCCTTCCGCTCTTCCACCGCACTCCACTACCGGTCTAACGTCCAAATTTAATTATGCCACGCTTTACCCCTAGGTAAACATTTCCTTGCTTTCCTTGTTATCATATTCCTACGTTCAGCCAACTTTCCGGTCAACGACGTCCGTACAATAAATACATCGTCACTACACTTAGTTCAACTCTGTGTGGAACGAGCACGAACATGAAAGTACAATAATAAATAACTCTTTAATCGCTTGCAGGTCCCGAACTTCGTCCGGAGCTAATCCCGAAACTTGCTGACGTTCTATCGGAGAAGTTGAGCGCTGTATCGTACGAAGTAACACTGGTGCCGTGGGTCTTGATTAAATACAGAACTGTGAACTTTAACGTGAAATCCGTTTCGAGTGGTCCTAGTTCGCTTGTGCGGGCGTTGCGGAACTTTCGTGTTAACTTCTCCTCCGGTGTCCCGGGGGTGTGAAAAGGTCGTCAAAATAGCCAAAGTGTCTCCCATAAAGTTGTCGGCTATGGACAGTAACTCGGTGTCTCCAATGCCGGAGCTGGCGCCGATCGCGGAGTTCGACAAGTCTCCGCCGTCGCCGCCTAACGAGGAGGTGCCGATGGATGATCTGCCGCCGCCACCTGCCACCATCACACAGGCAGAGGGGAAGAAAATTAAAGTGTGAGTATTCTATGCCTTATTTACTTTATTATGAATTACTTCTTGGTTCTGCCGGTGGCTTCACCGGCATGAAAAGTGATTAAAAGTTTCCTATATCCTCATCCCGGCCATGGTCTACCTGTGGTCCAAATTTCATCATCATCCGTTCAGCTATTTAGGTGTGAAAAGGCAGACAGAGTTACTGTCGCATTTATAAATTATAACATGGATGTAGCCAATGCGGATTCGCCTCGTGTTACTTGAACATTATCCCACAGGAATGTATATACCACCGGGATATTTCCTGTCAGGCCATGGTCTATGCGTTCAGCCATAGAGGCGAGATTGTCAAAAAAAACTTTTTATCATTGCAAATTCTCATTATAAAATTCAGTAGATAACCCTGGCCGAAATCAAAATCAGAAAAGTATTTTTTTTGCATCCGTGCGTTCGGTTCAAGGAATAGTTTCAGCAGGCTTACCGGTATTAGCAACTGCATCGGTCGTACTTCGCAAGCTTAAAACTTTCGAGCATAGCTTAGCTTACATGGGTGAACTACAAGAGTATGTTATATTTCCATACGAGAATAAAATAACTATATTTAATCGTTAGTGCAGAAGTATCTGTAAAAGCCATCAAAAGAATATCCTGCAAACCGTTTTATCTTGTGTCGCATAATATTTATATTATAACGAGAAGTCTTTGTAGGTTCTTTAAGACTTTTATATTATTTCCAAGCCAGATTAAACGTTTATTACTGAAATGATAAACTATGTTTTATTCATCAATCAGTTCGTAGTAGAAATAAAGGTTAAATGATCATACAAAATACAAATACAAATACAAATAGTTTATTTTCTTTAACAATTTTTGTAGTACATAGCTAGTGTCAGAAGTGTCCTTTTAAGCAAATAAATGCCTGTGTTAGGACACTCCACTCTTCCGCAACATAGATTTAAACACAATAAAATTCAAAAAAAAAAACATGCTACTATTTATACATTTTGTGAGAATAAATTAAATAAATACAAAAGAGAATTAAAGAAGACTGTTATTTTATATCAGCTTTAACAAATGAGTCTGAGTTATGTGTGTATATCATCGTTCCTTTTAGCTAGAAAACGAGAGTGATCCAATAAAGGATCACTCTCGAAAAGGGTTATTTGATCACTTACCCCTGGTTTCCAGCTTAAAATTATCGGAGAATTAATGTGACAAATTGTCAAGCACGCGTTAACTGCTGTGATTGGTTGAATGAATTTTCAACAGCCAATCACAGCAAATAACGCGTGCTTGACAATTTGTCACATTAATTCTCCGATAATTTTGAGCTGGGAAACTGAGGGTTATACTCGTTTCCTAGTTCATTCAAGTACTCTAGATGGCACCTGAATCAATGCCTAAATAAAATCGCGCTATTGAATTTTCAACATTTGGGTAATGCTAGTGTTGAAAATCCAATAGTCGTTCATATTAAGGTATTTCCTAGTAAAAATACCTTTGCCGATAAGAATCATTGGGATTCTACCATACCATGCCCAATTCGATATTATAAGCGCAACCCGCTACTACCCAATCTAGCCATATCCTCTTACATTAATGGGTTATTGTAACAAACAACACTTGAAATGATTTAAAACTAGACTCCCTGTCATCTACGGAAATGTGTTCCAGAGGGGTCAGTACAATATAGGGCATCGTAATCATTTCATTAAAATACATTTTGCCGTACCTTACAATTACGACTATGCTTCTCAAAGCAGTAGGCAGTAGCGTAGTTTATTTGACTTTTATTGCAACCACCCAGTTAGCCATTATTCTTAATTCTTTATTGTAGGTACACCAAAAAACAACATTACATAAATGTGATAATAAAGTACATGTACAAAGGCGAGCTTAACTCAATGCTGAGTTCTCTTACAGCAAACCTAGAGTGACAGAGAAGGTTGACAATTATAGAGGGCAGGCTTCCAGTGTACAATATTAAAATAATTTAAGACGAAACAAATAAAAACACAAAATATATACTTACTACGTACGTACACACACATAAATATTACGTCATTGCGCAAGGAAATGTTCTTTAATCTTCCTCTTGAAGACCTCCGGAGATGGCCTGTCGCTTAGGGATTATTGCCATTTTAACAGACACCTCACCTTCACCTCTGGGATCTAGATTGCAAAAAAAAGTCTAGAAGCACTAACTGCCGCACTCAGAAACATTTAACAGTTACCTTAGTATAGATTTTGTATTAAAAATCAATACTAAGGATCGCCTTAAATAACCGTTAACGGCTCTGAGTGCGGCAGAAACAGGCAATTTACTAATTCTTGAAAAAACAAGTGAGTAGGCAATATTCAGACGTGAATTAACCTAATATTGGTACATAGTTATTATAATATTGGTTGTATGAACATAATATTCCAAGTCAAAGAGAATATTCCGATTGATCCATACTATCTTCAGACAAAAATAAAATATTGATACACACACTGACGGCTGTTATACAAACATGAAGTACTGCCAAGTATTTACTTTTCTATACAAATGTTCAAAGGGTGTTTGTGAACTGGAACACATCTTCATTGCCAGGTTCTTTTTTACATGTTGTTTCTGCAACATTTTACTCGCCCGAGTACCGGAAATACTGGGGAATGGTAAATAAGTAAAGAGCTCCAATATAAGCGGATATTGATTTTCCTGGAACTACAATCCCTTCGGTTAAGTACTTAGTTCTGGGAAAAGGGACTCCATCTAAAGGTGTATTATAAGATTATTGGATTTTTAGGATAAGGGGCAAGGATCAAGTGCTGTAAGTAGTTACGTTATTATGAGACTTTGGTATGGTCTTGTTGGACCGACTGATTTTTCTTACTGAAATTAATTCGATGTTCTTCTTCCTAGCTACGATTAGGTATTGTATTAGCAGCTGTGTCCATTTACCATTAGCAGATGTATCCATAACTTCAATACTTTTAATGAGTTTGATTCAAAGGTTAGGTGAAGTTGAAATTAAATTGTGTCCAAATCCTACCGTGGTAACTTCGATAAGTCGCTTCAGAGTTCAGAACAAAGACCTGTTATCTTACTTTGTTACCAAACAAGATCTTTAGAGTGTTGTTTGTGTAAAAAACATCAGACGCATAAGGTGTAGAGATTGAAGACGAGCGTTAACATAAACCGAGACTAAAATTGAGAAGCAATCTGCAAAATGTAGCGTAGTCCTTGTTTAGTTAAGCGCCTCTCGACTAGGAACTTAAGGATCTAGTTCTAGTACCTATGAAAGATTGAGCTTTTAGGGACAACAACAATAGGGATGGATTTGTGCTTGCTAATAAAAGATAACTTAGGTATGGTCAGGGCTTTTGCGTGAAAATCTGGCCAAACTTGTCTTAGAAGAATATTCAAGGGACCTATAAGTTATACATAATAAGGTTGCTTATTGGCCAAAATTGCTAAAAGTACACAAATAATTAAAATTGCAGATACCAACTATACAACTGTGTTAGTAGTTAAATTATCAATGAATTTTAAAGAGGCTTTTGCTTGTGCGCGTGATTGCATTATCTCTATCGTAGAAAATGCTGCCATCTATGTGTCATGTTGTAGTTGCCTCAGTCGGCCATCGGTGATCCATGATCCCACCTTTCGATACAAAATATCAGTATGAATGTTCGCTGGCTGATTGTCAGCCTAGAACAAAGCTGTGCCGCTAGATGGCGTTACTAATACGTTTAGTGTAGATTATTGGCACATTGTGAAATAAGTTTGTTTTATATTGCAATAACTATAGAAGTGTGACTTAGAATTGTATAATAAAAGAAAATAATTAAAATAGAAAAATTATGTTTATTTTTTGTCTCGTTCGGACACGTTAGTTTCTATAATAATTGACGATCTCTGTCTCACGCGAAAGACTGGTTACGCTAAGTAGGGCGCTTGCCGCGTCCGGACCGAGTCGAGATCTCGGAGAGTGGACGCACGCACCTCGCGGGAAACATGCTCATGTGACAGATTGCCGCCAAACTTTTTATTTAAATTTCGAACTTTTTTTAAATATTTTAACAAATATTTTTTTCGAACGATTGTGCTTAGTGTTCTGTGATTTTTGAAGAATTTTATTTGTTTCGTTTGTGATTTCTTGATTTGTGAGTTCCAAATAAGAAGAAATGGCGCGAGGAAAGAGCCAAAAGTATGTATTATTTTTTATTTAATTGAAATATATTTTACAGCTTCAAGACCAATCAAGTAAATTGATCCGAACAAGAAGAATATTTTAAACTTAAGGTTCAAAGGATAAATTCGGGGTTTGAAATAATTTTATCAATATCTATATATTTCTTTTTTTACGAATTTATATTATTATTTTTCTGATCACGATATTTATTGCTGTACCAACAATTTACGATGATTGTTTCGACCATAAATCTTTATTTACTGCAATTGCATAAATGAGTTAGTAGGTACATGCGCATGAGTGATAAGCGAGTCCTGTTTCTGGACATTCCAATTTAGATACCTAATTTAATTGTTGGGGTAATTTGCAAATCTTGACTAACCAATTAAATTGATTATGGCGAAATCAAGGTGTACCGAAAAATACTTTCTTTGACATCCGTTTGCGAGATTTTTGATTTGGTAAAGTGAAAAATTTTATTTATTTTTTAATTTCGTAAAAGAACACGTACTTATCTAACTACCCAGATATCTAAGTATATATTTTTGTCAATAGAATTTTCTTAAATGGTTCCTGAGATTTGGGGCACATTTCATTATATCTGCCTCTACGACATCTCATTTATCTGTAATAAGTTTACAAATTGAAAGTTTTTAAAAAAGTATAAACCTGTGCCATCGACATGACAGGATAATTGATAGGGTGACCATACGTTGTGAGAACGGTAATAACACGGGAAGTCCGCAATTACACCACTTTATTTACTAGCAGCTCGTCCAAGTAAGGCTGCCGTTAATGTGACCATGTTTTTTATCGGTACGAGGATGAGACAACGTATTCATGGCTTCTAGTCGCTAACGGTTTCTAAGATAGATCGAGTCTCCGTTGATTTTATCGCCCGTTTAATGTTCTTACGGGACTTGGGGATATTTATTGCCTCAACCTTTTTTTGAGTTCAAATTTATAACGTCCAAATTCCTATTATATATCTATGTACAACCGTTTACAAACTTTTATCAATTTTTTTTTGTATTGTGGGATAAAGCTCCCCAATTGGTCGTCTTTTTCTACCACAATGCCCATTTATAACAACCGTCAGGCAATGTTACCATCGCCACAGATACGGGGGTATTCGTTCTCCAAGTGTTAACTTATTAAATCCAATAATTCGCCGAGTGGGTCGCACAGGGAAGGGAGCCGAGCGCGCTCAGGAAATGGTATGAAATTGACGCTGTTTATTACTGGCCGGAGACAGCCATGAGACCGTGAGATGGAACACCGCTGGGTACATGGATATATACTGTATAACGCTGGGTGTAACACAATGTTACATTTATACACTTTAGTACACATTATGAGTAGTAGATAATTTTATCGTCCGTGCGGTTCGATTTTTCTTGACAATAGAAAAGATTGTGCCGTGTAGGATGGTTGGTATTCTTAGGTAGTGTATTAGTTACAATGCTGAAGAAAATTAAACTATAAGTCATCTTTTGAAATATTTCATAAGCATCTCATTATTCCGTAGGTATCACTCTAATACGAAAGAATGAGACCGATTTAAAAAGTAGTTGCAAATTGCTTCATAATTAAGCGCCAAAATAACTTGAATGACACGTATTATCAGTTTGTTTCATTATTGTGTATTATTGTGTCATAACCTTCACGAAAATATTCCTAAAGAATTTAAACAATATGGTTTGACGTGTATTTCTTCATACACGGTATAATATTAATGTAAATATTGTCTCGGCCGTCAAATATTTGGTTACGTTGTCTATGATTAGTCTCGGTAACAAGACTAATAATGACAATACTTCACCGTATCTTTGCGTCCGACAAACTAGAGCACTTGAGTATTTTACACTTCATTTAAAACATGGCGAGAAAGAAAAATAATTAGGTCCAAACAGAACATGCAAAACAATAACTGGTTTCTCAGAAACATATTAATTAAAAAAACTAGCTTAGCTATCTTTTCAAATGAACGTTCCTAGAAAATTATAACACTAAATTGCTTCGAACGGCATGACGACAGTGACCCTGAAGGTAATTGAGAAAAGATTTAAGTGCTCGTATGTACCTACACGATTAATCCGAAGTCGGTTCTAATCGATGTATAGGAAGTTACTTCTTATTCATATTTTTAAATATTTAATATTAAACTTTACACTATTTGGATAAATGTCATGTACTTTAAATAAGAAGAAGGCAATTTAAAATAAATAACAAATGATTCTCGTGATAAATATTTGCGATCGTATCAATCCTGGCAAGTAAAAATTATGACTCATATGAACTACTCCTACATTCCCGTTACGAAGTGAAGAACACATAACTAGGACGGCAGCAAGCCTCCAGGAAAGTACCACAACAATACAAGCATAAAACAGAGTTAGCAGTTAGGAGTGGTTGTATAGCACCTAGTCAGTCCGGAGAGGCGGCGGTATCTTCAACAGCCGCCAGATCCAGTCTGACAACACATTTGCCCTGATTTATTGCGGAAGCCAACTGCGGTGCTACCAGACGTGAACCTATCTCTTTATCTCTTCATGAGCACTTATGATTTATGGAAACACTGCTTTGCAACTATTGCCGCGCATACTTGAGCGTCCGTCGTAAAAGCTCTTTTTGTGCGTGTACAATATAAAAAGGTTTAATTAGAGGTTTGAATGTCCATTTTGTCGCTATTAGATGAAGTTGGAATATGGTAGACATTACAGAAAAGTTGTAAACCATTAGTGTTGGTAGTAATTGACCACTGGCGGGTTTGTTTATCAATTTTATTACAGCCAAAACTATTTAGCTTCATTATTTCATTACCTATGATCTAATATCCATCATCCATAATACCAATCCATTTGGAGAAAACTGTTCTTCAAGATACAGGGTTTTCCTAGTTTGAAGGACAGGGATCTTGTTATGTGTAATAGCCATGTCCATTTTTGCAATGTAAACACTGATGTAACCTAGGCTAATCCTTTTTGAAATAAAATAAAATTATTATTATTATAATAGTAGATACGTTCGTTATGTCAGTTGTTTCTTACTAACAAAAGGGTTTTTAAGATTGTTGACTATACTATCAGCAATAATCTAACAGTAGATTTGTTGGTTTCTAATAGCCGCCTACAACATCCGACTACGAGCATGCGTATGAGGAATTTGCTAGTTTGTTTATACATTCTAGGCCTGCATCAGTGCATTGTCTCTCATTTAGGAATTCATATTTGTCAACAGGTTAAGATTTGCGTCTTCGAGATTTGTCCTATAAGCTTAAGAAGTGATGGTCACCCTAAGTTTGGAGGATGACTTGCAAATGAATACCAAATGAAGCAAATTAGGAATCAATTCGATTGCTTAACAGATTCAACACCTGTTTGCATAACCGTGTGTCCGGAGGTTCAGTTTCAATGGAATGGGAATTAATCAACGTTTCACTTTATAGGTTATATATTATACTTAAGTATATTTAAGTTAAATTTGCGGAAATCTTGATAGCTGATTTATTTTAGTAATACCGGACCGTAATGTTGAATTTCCAAAATGTTGAATTCCCAAAATGTTGAATTCTCAAAAGGTTGGATCCCAAAATGCTGAAATTAGAAAATGGTGATTTTGTAAAAATGTTAGTCACAGGATTTTGTTTTTATCTGTTATCTTCAAGCGAGTCTTTCGAACTCTAAATTTTGTTAAAAACCAATGGCACTTTTAGAAAACATAAGAGTTATCGTTTGCAGAGAAAGTAATTACATGTACAAATATCTTTCCTGTGAAAGCCCCCCTGCTGACATTCTATTTTCGGGTTCATGTGGTTATAGTAAAGGCACCTTTTAGTAGACGAACACTCTTGAGATTGATTACTAACAGGGGTATTAATGATATCGAATCGAGCGCATCAGACCATCACTTTCTTTTTAATGTCAACCATCAATTTTAGTACCATCCACCGAGTGCTACATTATTCAAATTTCAATCTTCGCACCAGAGCATAATGCTCAAAATTCCTAATAATCTTCTTTAACAAGCGTCAAATAGCACGCATTGTTGTTCCTTCCTTGTCCAATCACGCATCCTATAATAGGCTGTATTACTGAAATGGTAATAGCCAGAATGGTGTAACAGATTGGTATATTTGCTGATTTGCCGCATGTACACATCCGATGACGTGAATGAGTACTTGTCACATTTTCAGTGACAGCAATGATGGGGGGACGGGGACGGTAATGACTGTGGTCGTCACGTGAGGGAGGGTAGTTGCACAACGATAATGTTCCCGCTGCGGGTGACAAGCTATCGCACAGATAATATCGGGTACGCGCCATTATTACTTACAGTATACTGAAAGGTTTTCCTGGTATATTTTTTTAAATAATTACCGTGTAATAACAGCGGAAAATCACTGTGATCACTGGTCGTAAAAATACAGGATATGGGTATAAAACCATACTCACGTTACAAATGGAATGTTGAATTAGTGGTCTGGTCCACGCTTATCAAATCACTTCCTGGAGTCATAATGCAAAAATATACTCCATCTGTAGGAGCGTTAGATGACAGTAAGTCCATATTTTAGCCACGGCAATTCAACCTCAAGGCCTCTATCTCGAATTTATGAAGATAGCACAGATAATATAATACTAGCATCCCATAGAGTCGTGGCATATTGAACACTTAACAAGTCTACATTACAATTTGTAATGATTTAGCAAACGATTAGCTTCAAACGTATTTATTTGATTGCTGACTTTCTCTCAGCATATTTATGTTAACTTTCAACTTTCTTCATCAATTATTGTAAAATACACAGATATAAATATTAAAATGTTGAGCTAAGATCTCTCGGAGCGCTATGGGTGTTAAAATTTAAACACAACAAACGATTTGCTTGTCTTGCTTGAAGACAGGAATGGATTTCTTGCTTTGCTTAGGGTGATGCCTTAGGATGTCATCGGAACTTTGTGTCGATGTCTCTGTGTCCCGATCAGTAATCTAGATTTTTATTATTGATTGTCTCGTGTTTGGCTACAAACTCTTTAGCTATGATTTGTGTCGGGATGGAGCACGCTTATCTAGTCGTGGCTATCGAGCAAAACGCTAGCCGTTTTTCGTTCTGTTTTAGGAGCTATCTACTCGTTATTTAAAAAGAAATATCAACTAATAAAAATACATTAAATTTCTACATATTATTGATTCTAAAATGGTAGTCGTAATTTTTTCAAAAGAGTATAAGTTTCACTAATCTCCTTCCAACAAAACCATAAAAATGAGAAATAATTATTGATAGCATGCATCTCCTCGTAGTGTTCATTCGTTATTTTTTGTACTACACTAATGGATAGACAATTTAGACAAAAGGTTAAAATTCGATTTTATAAAGATTTTATTCTAAAATCTGGGCGATATTCACTACTGTAATTCATGCGCCACCAGTGCCGCTGGGTCAATAGAATTGCTGATATCTCATGCTGATTTTTTCGTCAGGGTACCGTCTTAATATCTATAGTGTCATCATTTAAGTTTCTACGACCAAATCAAGTACCTCAAACAGCTTTTCTTTTTACCAAGAATAAGCATGCACGAAGAAAAAACCTATCCTATCGGAGAACAGATGCACTTTTCCCCTTCAGACAAATCGTAGCCATAATCTCTCCGTCTCTATAGTATTTACAGTCCCGGTAGCGTCCGACCGACAATGCTCTCAAGTCTCAGCCTCTCGGGCATATTGAGACGGACATCTGTCATTGACTCATTGCAGCAGACCTTGGCGCAATCTATTGTATCCTCTCATAAATCTGAACACCCACTCGAGGTACTTACTGCTACAGTTCTAGTCGTAACTGGGTACCCTGGCTAGTGAAATTATCCTTGATTTAGTACTCACCAACTGGAATGTTTCCTGGGTACTCGTGTTCTAGGAAGTTTTAGTGGTTCGAAATGTTTCAGTCATAGATCTCCTGTGGCGTTCCATTTCACAAATATAGGATAGGCCCTCTATTTGTGTAATGTAATGGAATGTTTACTGGGAAGTTGCGGTTCTGGGAACTGCGTAATGAGATATTTTAGTCAGAAATCTTCAATGTGATAAATCAGATGTTGTTTTTACTGAGTATAACAAGTATTGCAGGATTTGCAGTTAAGGTACCTGCAAATCCGCGATGTATTATCAACATTCATTAATATTAGTCTTCATTAATAGTTCTGTAAAAAATAGTTTATAATTATGTAGGTTTGTCAGTATAGTTTCAAGCACTAAAACACGAGACAACTTTTCTGTAATTGAGTCACTCAAATGCTTTCAAATAAACCTGTAAAAGATAAATCCGCGAAGCTGATCCTTTGTTTCAGATCTGTAGTGCTGTAGTCGTGCAATTAAGGCGTGCCTACGAAAGTCTCTCAAGTAGAAATAAAACCCCGGGTCTGCGAAGGAATATTACGATATTTCGTATTCAAATATCTTTTTCTCCGCTGACAATGGCGTCTGCGATGGTTTCAGCCTCAGTTTTCTATTTTGTTAGCCGAGACGTCGCTCTTATGATAAAAGAACGGGGTTTGAATATATTAGAAAAGTGGAAGCTGACGGTTTGCCCATTTTATTATTATGGAGGTAATGAAATTATATTTAATCTGTAACTGTCGTTATCGTCATATACGGCGTATCTGAATTGAATTTTATTTACTTTCTCGATATGTTACTTGTATGTCTTGGATTAATTGCAAATATAATCAAATTAGCTTAATTCAAATACACCCAAAGGCCAAGGGAGAGGCCTATGCTCGGAGTTTCCTTGCGTGATCGCATCAGAAAGGAGAATATCCACAGAAGAACCAAAGTTACCGACATAGACCGAAGAATTGCAAAACTATAGTGGCAGTGGGCAGGGCACATGGCTCGCAGAACGGATGGGCGATGGGGCCGAAAAGTTCTGGAGTGGCGACCGCGAACTAGAATACGATGCGTTGGAAGGCCTACCACTTACGTAGTAACTATTTAGTAATCTGTGCTACCACTAGGTGGACCGATGAGCTGGTTAAGGTTGCGGGAATGTGCTGGATGCGAGACGCACGGGATCGGTCAATGTAGCGAGGCCTGGGGGAGGCCTATGTCCAGCAGTGGACGTCTTTCTGCTGAAATGATGATAATGATTATAAAAAAAAGTAAAACCACAAAAACAACCTACATCGAACAGCAGTCATTTTCCATCCGAAAGTAATAAGATAAGTCAGAGAAACAGCATCTGGCAGCTTTAACTTTTCGTACCCATTTTCCAGACCACGTCTGTAGAATAAGGTACGGGTAGACACTAGACAGCCTTCGGTTCCGAGTTGTCCGGAACGCTGTGCCCGACAGACTGTATGACGTCGACAGCCGGAAAAAGTCGGAAAACTCGGCAAATATCGTACGCATTCTCTACGGCAATCTGATTCGTGTCTGGTTGTGAACGTAACGTAAATTACTTATCTTTTGTGTTGCGATTACATTTCTTCCTGAATTTATACGTTCGCGATATTTTTGGTCTTGGATGTAGGTAAATAAGAAAAAGTAATTGTGCGACACTGTTATACTGTGATGCAGTTAAATGAAATTAAAAATATCTAGATTTTTGATGTGATAAGCGTTATTTCTGGAAGCGCTTATCGACAGCATCATCGACATGCTAATGTGACGTGTGACGGTATCACTGGGTTTTATGTTTTGACTTCTGTCGGCAGTCACCATGACTGACTATTTTTTTTTTTATTCGTTTGTCACAGTGCTTGAAATTAAAAAAAATCGTCCAACTGCCTTGATGGTTTTAGTATCATAATGCCAATGTTTTGTAACAGACCAAGTTTCAGTCTAGCACTTCTAATGATATAGGAAATAGCCGATAACGATCTCACTGCTTCGAGCTAGCTATTAAAGGCAACTCAGTAGTAGGTCGATTGATAATATGCAAAAAAAAAACACGAACTCATTGGTCTAGTAAAGTTCTCGGTATCAGCCCGGAGTCTAGATGTGTGATAGGTTAGTGAGAAAATATTCGCCCTTAACATGGGTTTATTTATTTATTTATTTAATACTAGGAGAACCAACAGCTATAACAGATGGATAACTATTGTATATGAGACATAGAGCCAATTACAGGTTCTCACGGATAGAAACAGAAAAAGTAGTAGAAAACTTAGGATCACTAACAAGCACGATTTATATGATTAAATAAAAAACAATAAGAACTAAACACTTTAAAAAAAGTCAGCATTCAGCCGAGTGCGTGCCGAATAGGTTTTAGTGGTAAATGGGTCAAATGAGAACTCTTTACAAAGAATATTAAAGTCCTTACTCGCTCGCACCATGTATGAATTTAAAATGATTGAATGATTGATTGATTAAATCTAACCGATCTCCTGGGAACATTGAAGCGCAGTTTATGCAGGAGATCAGTAATAATTTTCAAAAGGAAGGTGCAATCTGCTAGTCGACGACGATTTATAAAATTATCATAAGTGGAGAAATGGATATTTTTTCTTCTGTTAACTCCTTTAACGCTAACAACCCAGAAAATGAAGTTATGACATGCTAAAAAATTATCCATTGACGGTCTTATCGCATGGGAGATTTCTTCGTATTGTAACAGTTGGCAATCTCAATAACAAAACAGAGTACTGTGCATTTTGTAGATATTATTGTAACATTCATAAAAAGTAACGACTGATTCGATAGTGTTGATAAAATAAAATGAAGCAGCAATAACCTTAAGTGAAATTAAATTTGACTAACAATGAAAGAGTTTTGTTTTGTGAACTTCATTGTTTTTATACACTCTTCTATTTGTTTCATCTCGATCTCAGTCCAGTCAGGTCTTAGTCTCTCTCGGTCTTTCATTAGGGTTCCGTACCCTAAGGGTCCAAACGGAGCCGTATTGCTGTCACGCACGTGTCTGTCTGTCCGTCGTTTGACACTCAATTTTTACGGCCAAACGGTTGGAGCTTTTTCTAAATTTCATAGTATAAGCATCTTTTTGACCCAAAGCTATACAAATTTTCAAAATATTTTTAAGGCCAAGGCCATACAGATAAAGAGGGGGCTTGAAAATAGAATTGCCCTACCTCATCGATTGGGGTATCGATGTTTAGAGCTCCGTGAGTAGATAAATACTCTATTTTTTATTTAAAAAAATATTTGGAAACAAAGGAATGAGAAGCCACCAAAGTCAGTTTTTTACAGAATTTTGTTCCGAAGAATTTTTTAACTTCCCTTTGACCTACGAAATTGAAATTAGGAATATGTAATTCTAGCATCTTTTAAATAATGTCTATTATATTTTTTTGGATAAATCTGTTATTCTTCTTACCCACACTATGCTTCTTGCCCAGGCTTCCCCTATTTGCAATTTCGATTAGTAGAAACAGCTTATTGGTGTGATTTAAATCGAATCGCGTCGGACCACCAAGAAGGTCTATGCGACCTTCCTTCTTCAAAATAAAATAGGTATATATTAATGTAACAAACCATCAGACACAATAAAAACAAAGCTATTGTAGTGCAAAGCAGTGTAAGTGAACTAAAGCGACAGTAGCAGCATATGATCGCACATTCTTGATCAAGCAATAAATATTACGTTACACAAGTTAGCGGGCAAGACAAATGGCGTAACCGCCAAGTGCGAATGTACTGTGTTAATACAGATACTTAATTCATTTCGTAACAATATGCCTCGTAAAATTAGTACCCAATTCGTGAGCAAGATATCTAATTTTTTTTTTTTTTTTAAACAAAAACTTTGCCCCACACTAGGAATTTCTTCCTGTATCGTGGGTGCGTTTACAACTATCTGTAGATCATACAAATATTTGTTCCGTGCGGGAATCGAACCCGCGACACGCAGCGCAGCAGTCAATCGCTCAACCACTGCGCCAACCGTGCGTGTGTTTAACTTAAAACTTTGTGTGTATTTCTGATAAATATACTCGTACGTATATCTAAGCGAAAATAATTTTCCAATTTGCATTTCTTCCGCTGAAAGCTCTCTGAAAGTTTGGTTGTTTGCGTGTATGTTAATTTCTATATATCCCAAAACCAATTATTAATTTAATTAAAATCATTGTAGTAAGCGTCCTTATATACATCATATTATGTCTAGTCTATGCTTGTTTTATATCGATTATCGATATAACTATTTATCAATTTTCAAGCTGCAATTTGGCGCACTTTACATAAGTTTACAACTTTGGAGACATTGAAATAGTAATTTGGTACTACTAGTTTTTCCCGCGACTTGGTCTGCGTAGCATTAGTACTTCGAATAGCCTATTTTTAGGGTTCCGTACCCAAAGGGTAAATACGGGACCCTATTACTAAGACTCTGCGGCCCGTCTGACTGTCTTTCTGTCTGTCTGTCACCAGCCTGTATCTCATGAACCGTGATAGCTAGACAGTTATTTTTTTTACAAATGATGTATTTCTGTTGCCGCTATAACAATAAACATTAAAATCAGAATAAAATACATATTTAAGTGGAGCTCCCATACAACAAACGTGATTTTTTTGCCGTTTTTTGCGATATCCTTACGGTACAGAACCCTTCGTGCGCAAGTCCGACTCGCACTTAGCCGGTTTTTTTATATCGTGCAATAATATTGTGGGTGTGTAGGCCGCCTTACTTGAGAAATTATTAGTTCACCATACAAACTTCCACCATGATGATTTCCGGGATAAAAACTATCCTATGTCCATCTCAGGGTCTCAAACTATCTCCTTACCAAATTTTAATTAAATCGGTTCATCGTTTCAAGCGTGAAAAGGTAACAGACAGACAGACAGAGTTACTTTGGCATTTATAATATTAGTATGAATGGAGCTGCAGCCTAATTGTGTAAGTAAATTCGGCAAACGAAACAATCTGTTTCTTTCCCAAAAACACACACATACACAAAAAAGTTCAATCTTTATTCAACTTTTTTGTGTATGTGTGTGTTTTTGGGAAAGAAACAGATTGTTTCCGTTGCCGAATTTACTTACACAATTAGGCTGCTGGTCTCATGATGGAGCCGGAAGAAGGCTATATTTACTCCTCAACCAGACAAAAAAGCACTATTGTGTTTTAGGTTAATATGTATTTTATTGGTACCATAACATATATACAATTGAAAATTCTAAAAACAAAAACAAACCTATATACAAATACAAAAGGGAGACGGAAAAGACCTCATTGGGCATCAAAAAATTCGTCCACATCGATGTCAATGGGAAACGTGCCCAGAACGCTGGCAGCATTGCCACGTTGGATGGCAATGCTGATTCTCTGGCCGAAGAAAAGGCCAGCCCTCTGGTCACGTGAAGAGTCGACGAGCTTTGTACTAATTTCTCGAAAAACTCGATGCGCACTCGGACCCCATGGACCTAATGTTTCAACCCCAAACGGCTCAAACATATAATTCCCAATAAGGTTGTTATATTTGCGCCGTTTGAGGTTTTCTGCACCGGCAGCAGCCGTCCCAGCACAGCCCGCCGTGCTAAGAAGATGGGATGGCGCAAGGGTGTCTACACATGTTGCATCCCACACCAAAGGCCTACCCACCTTCCAAGGCATTATGGTCATCCCGTCTGGTCTCTTCCCATCGTCGCGTGCCAAGCCATTGGGTTCTAAAACAGCTGGCACCCCGGCGGTGACAAGAGCCCGACGTATGATGTCATTAATGCTGGCGTGCCGTGCTATCCGGCCAGCGCTCCTACTGCAGGATAAGCCATGGTGACCGAGGCGGTCGACTGCTTCACCGCATTGACAACGATGTGGAGCTCCGCTAGGAGCACCCTTTAGGTTAATTGAATATGTATTATCATATTCAAGATTTCGTATAATACGTGGGACACTCAGAAAGTTTTGCGAAACTAAAAAAAATTGTTCTATACGTACATATATTTTTATTAAATCTTTTCAAAGTACTTTCCACCAGCCTCTATACAAAGATTCATGCGCCTAAACCAGTTTTCAAAACACTTTTTCCAGTCCGCCGCAGACACCTCGTTTACAGCCTGCTCGAACGCAGCCAGCGCATCTTCCGGCGACGAAAATTGTATCCCTTTGAGCTGATTTTTTATTTTTGGGAATAAAAAGAAGTCACACGGTGCTAGATCAGGGCTGTAAGGAGGGTGACCCAGGAGTTTGACTGGCGTGCTGTCCAGGAAGTCCCTCGTTTTGAGTGCGGTGTGCGCAGGTGCATTGTCGTGGTGGAGCAGTAGCCCGCGGAGCCCTGTGTTTGGTCGCTTGTTGCTTATAACAGAGAAAACTTCTGGCAAACATTTGGTAGTATACCATTCGGCATTAATGCTTCTTTGATCCCGTAAGGGAATTGATACCAAGTGGCCAGTCAAATTAAAAAAGCTAGCGATCAAAATCTTACCCCCGCTTCTAGATCGCTTCACTTTGGTAGGCGTTGGCTCATTTTGAAACACCCAAACAGTCGACTGGCGCTTGGTTTCTGGGTCGTATTGATAAATCCAGGACTCATCACCTGTAACGATGTCGTAAACACGCCGAGACGAGCCTGCTTCAAATTTGTTAAGCATATCACGGCACCATTCCACCCGGGCCTGCTTCTGAGCATCGGTGAGGTTGTGCGGCACCCAGCGTGATACTATCCTCCTCACGCGAAGATGGCTGTGTAGAATCTCGTGAACGCTTCCCGATCCAATCTTCAATATGTGTTGAATCTCCTGATATGTAATTCGCCTATTGTCTTGGATTAAATTTTTCACTGCTAGCACGTTTTCTTCGGTAACAGCCGTCAAAGGGCGACCGCTTCTTTCGTCATCCCCCAAAGTTGGTCGACCGCGCTTGAATTCGTTATACCAACGATACACGGTTGCCTTGGAAGGGCCTTCATCCATGAATGCCATTTGAAGTCTATCGTACGATTCATCCGGTTTCAGGCGACACTTGAAATCGTATAAAATCATAGCTCTAAAATGTTCCCGGCGCAGATCCATATTTCAGTGAGACACAATACTTTGAATTAACTCGCAAAAAATGTGGAGGGAAATTTTGAAATTGGAACTTACTTATTTTTACTTATAAATAATCATATTTTCGAAAAACATTATAACTGGCCAGTCTCCCATATATAAAAACTTTTTTTCGCAATACTTTCTGAGGGGCCTGGTACTTAGAGGTGATTCTTTCAAAAACAGTTGGAAAATCCAGTAAACTAGATAAACGCTAAATTAAAAACCAGATGATTTGAAAATGGAAGGATGCATCTAAAAGCCTGTGGCGTTTACTGCAAGTCGTGTTTGAGCGACTCTTGGCTCATGTTGCATGGGCGACGCCGGGCTAATTGGCGAGTGTTCGCTTCATTAGTGCAGCTCTCCACTTTACTTGTCTGTCTGTGCGTATGTCTGACAGTTGCCATCCGCCGCACACATGCCGGGAAATATTTTTGTGTCAATGACCTTTTGATGTTGGCAGGTTCGTAAGTTGTGCAATATTTTGCGTTTGATTAGACTATTCCCCAGGCGTTTTGTTCTTTGTGAAGTGACTTGTGACACTCTCCGGCTTCGCACGGTACGAATTAAATACAGAAACCTTTTCTCTTATCTTATCTTATAGTATAGTTTTCGACGCGTAATTTGGCAAGAGTCGTTAGATGCGCACATGTCGTTTTTAGGTCTCTTTGGTTACCAAGCGGGACGCGGGGAACGTTTAGCACCGTTCCGAGTACGCGATTGGTTGATCAGTTGACACAAGGATCGACTGACCACTCGCCTCGCGTCCACGTGCCGTTCGTTCTATATGGTGGTTGGTCTGGTCAGTCAACCAAAACCTTGTCAAGTTACATGCCGGGGACTATACTGAAAACCATAATAAAATCCGTTGCGTGATATTTGATAGAGATTATGAAAACAGACTGCTGTTAAGCTGGTAAATTTATCAAGGCTGTTCTTTGTTTGTTTGTATTTCATCACATTTATGAAGAAGTTTAGAATTGTTACGTATATATAAACTGCGAATTACCTATCCCAGAGTGTCTCAAGCTACTGATTACAGCAATTTCTCTGATGAATTTAATCTTATGACTAGCTGACATGGAGAACATAATAATTTACTAGAAATAGCAGCAGTTAATCATGTCACCGGCAGTTTTCTATTTACGATAACATCGGTGATGTTTAGCTAACACTTTCATTGTCACCTTTCTCTTATTTCTAAAGTACCAGTCGTCGGTTTTCGCCACTTTTCTTATTACAATGTCGTTTTACTTGCAGTTTTGTGGTCTAACTTGTTTGTGTGCTCACCGTAAGCACCTTCTTAATAGTGACAGTTGTATAAATATTGCGTTAACGACGTATTGTCTAGGAGCTAGCAGCAGAAAGCTTTGTATAATTATATTTTATATTTAACTTATTTATCGACTAGCTGACCCGCGGGGCTTCGCTCCCGTCAACTGGCTACCCTGCCTACCTTGCCTACCCTGTCTACCCTGCCTAACCTGCCTACCCTACCCTACCCTACCCGACCCTACACTACCCTACACTACCCTACACTACCCTACCCTACACTACACTACCCTACCCTACCCGACCCTACACTACCCTACCCGACCCTACACTACCCTACCCTACCCTACCCTAGCCTACCCTACCCTACCCTACCCTACACTACCCTACACTACCCTACCCTACACTACACTACCCTACCCTACCCGACCCTACACTACCCTACCCGACCCTACACTACCCTACCCTACCCTACCCTACCCTACCCTACACTACCCTACCCTACCCAACCCTACACTACCCTACACTACCCTACCCTACACTACCCTACCCTACACTACCCTACCCTACACTACCCTACCCTACCCTACACTCAGCTCGGAGTGTCAAGTTAGAAAAAGGTGGGATGCAATAGCCCGTTCTGTTATAGCGTACTGCTAAGGGCACCCCGGAGACTTCTGCCCAACAAAACGCAAGACCATACCGTGTGGCCCAAGCAAACCTACAACGTAAGGACCTGGCAACGACCGAACTCTTTTTAGAGGCCAGTAAAAGGAAGATCGCATGGGCGCTTATCCAGGAGCCGTACGTGGGAGGGGCGCGAGGTATGAAGAACTACCGAGGTTCGCGAATCTACCAGTGCGAGGTTGATGGAAGTGGGAGGGTAAAGGCGGCAATTGCCGTCTTTGACGATGACCTGGATGTCATTCCCTACCCGAAACTCACCACAAACAACATCGTTGTGGTGGCGATCCGGACCAAAGCCTGGGAAATCGCAGTAGTTTCTTACTACTTCGAGCCAGACCAACCCATAGGGCCATACCTGGACCAGTTGACCCGGATCAAATCGGAAGTGGCCACCGGTAGATTGCTTGTAGGCGGTGACGCTAACGCTAAGAGTCCTTGGTGGGGCAGCATCGTCGAAGACTCCAAGGGCGAGGAAATGTCCGGAACCCTGGAGGACTTAGAGCTTCAGGTGCTGAACACTGGTGACGCTCCCACATTTGACACTGTCCGAGGTGGTCGAGTGTATACAAGCCACGTGGACGTCACGGCATGCTCGCTCGACCTTTTTGACCTGGTGGACGGCTGGCGGGTCGACACAGGAGCAACATCCTCTGACCATAACACTATATTCTTTAACATTAATGTAAAAAGGGAAAAAGGGATGAATATAATTAGAACAACAAGAAAATTTAATACAAGAAAAGCGGACTGGGATAAATTTAGAGTAAAATTAAGGGAAAATAAAGTTGAAAGTAACGTAAATTTAAATAGCATACAAGAAATAAATAGTAAACAAGACTTAGAAGAAATAGTAGTTAAATATAGTAAAATCATAGAACAAGCATGCGAAGATGCCATTCCTAAAACAAATAGAAAAATTAAAATTAATTGTCCGTGGTGGTCCGAGGAGCTCACTGTGAAGAAGAAGGAGTTTACCAGACTGAAGAACCGCATCCGCAATGCCGCGCCGGTCCGGCGAGCGAAGGTCGTAGACGAGTACCTGAAGGCCAAAGAGGAGTACGAGATGCTAGCGAAGAGCGCCCAATTCGCAAGTTGGAAGGAATTCTGCCGGAAACAGGATCGGGAAGGGGTCTGGGAGGGAATCTTCAGGGTGATTGGTAGGACCGCCAGAAGGCAGGAGGAACTGACCCTATGCAGCGATGGTGTATTCCTCAACCCAAGTGAATCAGCCGCCCTACTTGCAGATACGTTCTACCCCGAAGACAGAGTAGACCAGGACAACGCTGACCACAGGCGAATAAGAGAAGCGGCCAGTCGAGTAAATGAGTGGCTTCATGATGAATATCATGATCCACCATTTACCTCGCTGGAGCTGAAGACCGCCGTGGCAGGTTTCAATCCCAAAAAGGCACCAGGAGGGGATGGACTGACGTCTGATATCTGCAGTCGAGCGATCCACCAGGACCTGGACGCGTTCCTTGCCCTCTACAACAAGTGCCTCGAATTGGCACACTTCCCGAACATCTGGAAGGAGGCCACAGTCGTGGTCCTCAGAAAGCTGGGCAAGGACGATTACCTAAACCCCAAGGCATACAGACCAATAGGTCTACTGCCGGTTCTGGGGAAGGTCCTGGAGAGGATGGTAGTAGCGCGTTTAAAATGGCAGCTTGTACCGCGGTTTAGTACTCGCCAGTTTGGCTTTATGCCCCAGAGAAGCACTGAGGACGCCCTCTATACGCTAGTGAAGCACGTACAGGACAAGTTGAGGCAAAAAAAGCTAATTGTCCTGGTGTCACTGGATATAGAGGGGGCCTTCGATAGTGCTTGGTGGCCAGCCATCAAGGTCAGACTGGCTGAGGAAAAGTGCCCGGTTAACATAAGAAGGCTGCTAGACAGCTACCTCGACAGTAGGAAAGTCAAGGTTCGTTACGCTGGGGAGGAATGCACGCGAGTGACTAGCAAGGGCTGTGTTCAAGGGTCAATAGGTGGTCCCATCCTGTGGAATCTCATTTTAGACCCACTATTGCAGGAATTGGAGCAGCGCGGAATCTTCGGGCAGGCGTTCGCCGATGATATCGTTTTGGTTCTGGATGGGGACTCAGCGACCGAAGTTTCAACATCTGCCAATGCAGCCCTCGCCCATGTTCAGAGTTGGGGCGTCAGAAACAAGCTGAGGTTCGCACCGCACAAAACCTGTGCGATGGTCGTAACCAACAAGCGCAAGTATGATACTCCAAGGCTGAGCATGGCCGGGGTCGACATTGGTATGGTCAAGAAGATGAAGTTGTTGGGTCTAACCATAGACGAGAAGCTCACCTTCAACGAGCACACCGCGAACGTCTGCAGGAGGGCAGTGAACATCTACAAGCAGCTGTCCCGCGCCGCTAAAGTGAGTTGGGGATTGGACGCACAGATCATACACACAATCTACACTGCTATGATTGAGCCCATAATAACGTACGCGGCCGCAGCCTGGGCTCCCGCTACGAAGAAGCTGGGAATACGGAAGAAGCTAGGCTCGGTCCAACGAGGATTCGTCCAGAAGATCTGTAAATCTTACCGTACTGTCTCCCTGAACTCGGCACTGGTACTGTCCGGAATACTACCTCTAGATCTGCGCATACAGGAGGCAGCCGCCCTGTATGAAGCGAGGAGAGGGCCATCCCGGTTTGTGCCAGGAGATAGGGAGATCGAAGGTGCGGTGGGGTTTGCAGAGGCTCCTCATCCAGCTACCCAAATGCCCCTGGAGTTCATGTGCCTGGCAGACCAACAGTTGCTAGACAGTAACAATGTGCAGGCGGTGCGAATCTTCACCGACGGCAGCAAGATTGAGGGGAAGGTCGGAGCCGCATTATCCATTTGGGATAATGGAGGCGAAGTCCGGAACCTCAAACTTAGCTTAGCCGCGTACTGCACAGTCTACCAGGCGGAACTCCTGGCCATCTGCAAAGCGACGGACGTGATCCTCACGCGGCAAGAGACGAGCTATGGTTTGTACAGTGACTCAATGTCAGCATTGCAGACGCTTGCAAGCCATGGCTCTCTCCATCCCCTGGCGGTTCACGCGCGCGCTAATCTGGCTCAAGCCCTGGGCCAGAGCAAAACTGTATCTTTGTTCTGGATCAAGGCCCACGCGGGCCTGCCGGGGAATGAGCGAGCGGACGAGCTGGCAAAGAAGGCAGCATTGTCGTTGCGGAGGAAGCCGGACTACGACCGATGTCCGGTGTCATTTATCAAGCGACAGATTCGTTTGGAATCGCTTGATGAATGGAACCGAAGATACGTGTCGGGCGAGACAGCCTCTGTGACGAAAATGTTTCTTCCGGACGCCATAGCGGCTTTCCGTATTATAAAACAGGTGCGGCCCACAGGCGTTCTCACTCAGGTTTTGACGGGGCACGGCGGGTTCTCTGAATACTTGAATCGCTTCAAGTGTAAGGAGAGCCCATCGTGCGTCTGCGATCCAGGAGTGGCAGAGACTGTCCAGCACATACTTGTAGATTGCCCGTTATTTATCAGGGAACGCTACCAACTCGAATGTGAACTGGACAGGAGACTGACGAAGGAGAGCCTGCATGGGCTCATGAGTAAGCAACACAGGGAAAAGTTCCTGGTGTACTGTGTTAATGTGGCTTCCACCGTCATTGCACGAAACCGAAGTTGAAGCGGCACTATGCTTCACCGGTATTATTAGAATATTTGTAAGAAGCATAAAATAGCACGCACAAAACTGCAATGACGAGCGGTGCACTGGGGTAGTACCTAGCAACAACAGATTGTCTGTATGATGAAAAGCACTGTTGTGCTTCTCATCCCTATTTGTAAGGCACAATTCATATAATTTAGATATTTTCCCTGTGATGTATAGTTATTGTATATTCTGACTGTTATAAATAGCACTTTTGCACATTGTATTTATTAACAGCACTTCTTGCACATTTGTAATTTTCTGTAAACTTGTATATTAGCACTTTTTATCTTTGACCCAATTTTAAATAAATAAAGCTGCCATTTACATAATTAAAGAAAGTGGGATGCCCACCCACCGTATACAAGAGATGTAAGCAAGAAGAACAATTAGTATGAAGTATGAAAGTACGAGAAGCATGAAAGAGGAATGGAATGAATGGATTTGCACAGAATAGGCGCCAACTTTGTTGAGCGGGATTAGTATTATAAAAAAAGAAAAAAAAAAAAAAAAAAACCCTACCCTACACTACCCTACCCTACCTACCCTACCCTACCTACCCTACCCTATCTACCTACCAACTTGTTGAACTATTTATTTGAATAAGAAATAATATATATACTACTATACGAATGCAACCAACTTTTGTTTCTACCGGCAGCGTTGATCTAATTAAAATTTAGAACATAAAATTTGCTATTGTGAGTCCACCTTAAAAGATAGACATATGGTGTCACGGACTTTTTTTTAGAACTTTTAAAGAGAAACAATTCCATCATACATGATATTTGCGTAACTTAAACCATTTACGCAGCGCACGCAATGGAAGCTCTCAAAAAGGAATATTTTTGCCCGTTTTTGTAACATTTTTCATTTATGCTCCGCTCCTATTGGTCGTAGCGTGATGTTATATAGCCTATAACCTTCCTCGATAAATGGACTATCCAACAGTGAAAGAATTTTTCAAATCTGCCAAGTAGTTTCGGAGCCTATTCAATTCATACAAACAAACAAACAAACAAAAAATCAAACCTTTCCTCTTTATAATATTAGTATAGATAAATGTGGACCTCTTTGGTATAGGTAGTGGTCGCCAGTGCTACTCCTTAATATGAGGTCTTGGGTTCGATTCCCGGGTCGGCCAAGTTACAGATAGCAAATCCCAAATATGGTGTATTAGGGATTTGCTATTTGATTTTACTTCTGAAAAGTTATAGCCGAACAATGCGAAGCTGGTGGATTTTTAACTAATTGACGGTAATAGGTTCGCCTATACTCAGGGTTGTGCAGTATTTGAATTGCTTGTAATTAAAATACGTAATTTAAATACAAATATATATTTGATTTAATTCAATTACTTTGAAAAAATATAATTTGTAAGTTGTATTTCAAATACCCTGATGCTGAGGTATTTTGTAGTTAGTATTTCAAATACTTATGGCTTCAAAATACATTTTACACAAATACATTTAGCGATATTATTAATGGGTGCGTTCTGCAGAAAAAGCACTCGATAGCTTTCGTAAGCAAAATGGCGATCGCTTTAATAAACAGGAGACACACAAGAAACACGCCTGACTATATTTAGAATTTTATTTTAAATAAAAATAGTTAAAACACTGTATTTTGTATTTCAACTACATGACATAAAATATTTTGTATTTCGTATTTTAAATACAAGCGAGATAGTATTTTGTCATTTGTATTTTAATTAAAGCAAAGCATGTATTTTGCCCAGCTCTGACTATACTTGACTAAATATATTATAGGTACACCTGGCAAAACTGTCGAGTATACAGGCTTGAATTTATGTGGACAGAAGTGAGCATTTTATGCACATTCTCGAGACTAGTAGTTAATTAATAGTATTTATATATAAATATACCTGTAGGGAAGACTGCGTAATTGTCAGGAAAAGCCATTATTTGCATGGGTTCTTCTGGGCTAGATGTGTAGGGTCACAATGTAATTGATCATGTTATGTATTGGCGAATATCGTAAGCGACATTCCCCCGAGCACGTAGTTTGCTCTACACGAACTATCGGTCACTCTCACTGTATTTCTCCATAAGTCCAGTTTCACAAATTAACAACTCAATCCAAAACGCCATCATCCTACCTCGATCCTCTGACTCTTGTCCGCGCCAAAAACTAGTGCTTGGTGTTATGTCAAGTTGACATCTGTCAGTGTCATTCGAAACCATAGCTCTCATCAGAACGAAATCTTTAGAAGTGCCAACATACTTAAGTAGTCCTTGTTATTCTGGTACACGCATTATTTGAGATATCAATTGATTTGTTTGTGGCCTACTTTAACGTATGTATGTGCTGTTCTCTTATGACGTTTATTTGGACTCTATTTATTGAGTTTATGTATGTACGGTCTATTATTAGTTGATGCACACAGTGCACGTTAAAGTAATGATTACACGAACGCATTACGTTGTCAGCACGACTTTACTTAGCACGAGTTACCAGTAATTAGTACGAAATTGTAATTCTAAGTACAATGACCTACAAGACCTTCCAAGACTAGAAGGTCTTCCACAAGGTGGACCGACGCGACAACCTGGTGAAGTCTGCGGGAATCCGTCCGGTGGGTGTAAAAAGTGCAGGACCAGTGATGTGGCGATGCTTGGGGGAGGCCTTTATCCAACTGTCAACGTCTTTCATCTGAAATTTTGTTGATGTAAAGTACTTATAAGTAGGTACCTAAGTATTTTCACGCTGCAAAATTATACTTATTTATTTATTTTATTTTATTTATTTAATTAAGGACAACCAACAAAGCATACACTAAAAAAAAAACCGGCCAAGTGCGAGTCGGACTCGCGTACGAAGGGTTCCGTACTTGGTAAATTGCGGTTTATGATATTAAAAAAAAACTACTTACTAGATCTCGTCCAAACCAATTTTCGTTGGATGTTTACATGGTAATGTACATAATATTTTTTTTTTAGTTTTATCACTCTCTTATTTTAGAAGTTACAGGGAGGGGATACACATTTTACCACTTTGGAAGTGTCTCTCGCGCAAACTATTCAGTTTAGAAAAAAATTATATTAGAAACCTCAATATCATTTTTGAAGACCTATTCATAGATACCCCACCCACACGTATGGGTTTGATGAAAAAAAAAATATTAGTTTCAGTTTCAAGTATGGCAAGCCCCAAAATTTAACCTTTTTTTTCTATTTTTGTGTGCAAATCTTATTGCGGTTCACAGAATAAATCTACTTACCAAGTTTCAACAGCATATTTCTTATAGTTTCGGAAAAAAGAGTCTGTGACAAACGGACGGATAGACAGACAGACAGACAGACATGACGAATCTATAAGGGTTCCGTAATTTGCCATTTGGCTACGGAACCCTAAAAATACTTGTTAAAGTACTCATATGTTTACATTATATAGTGTAGCCTTAATTAAAGGCTGCCACGACATTCATTCAACAAAGGAATAGGAAATGTAGAACAGTTATAAACAGATATTACTTTTTTAAATAGATTGTTACTAAACAAAAGAAGAAGAAAAAAATAAAAAGACAAAAGAAAACTAAACTGATATGAAATTTCTTAGGCACTATACATGCATTATGTATAAAAGCAAAAGTAGGTATCTTCTATCTGTTTGTTTGTTACTTTTTGACGCCTAAACCGCTTAACCAATTTTGATTAATATTGGTATTGGTATATAATAGATTGATTGGAACAGGACATAGGATCCCGTGAGTACGTTGGTATAATATCTGACGATTTACGCAGGCGAAGCCGCTGGCAGAAGCTAGTAAGTACTGTGGTTTGTCGTTTATGTAGATTGTTATCAGTCTGCGTACACCCCCATCCTGGTTGACCATAGGGGAGGTAAAAGCTTCGTTGACATTTATGCCCTCAATAATAAATTGTGTGAAAATAATCAATCATGTTTTGAAAATAGGGAGAAAGCAAGCAAAAGAAACTCGATTTATTTTTAAAACTCAACTTACTCAATTCTACAGTATCATGTTATTGCTATTATTCAAATTATATATTCGGACATTGGCTATAGATCATTCATTTGAATGCAATATTTCAAGTCTATTTGCTTGTTTGAAAGCCTCACGGTCTTTGTGATGCAAATTATTCATCAAGTCATTCGTCTTGTTGAAAATTCTTACAATAATAATCAAAATTCCAATCAAGAAAAACAATTTCTGTGTTTTTATCAGTATTACAAATACCTATATTTATGTATTACTTTGCAGTTTTAAACAGGAATGTTAAACAGTATTAAGCCTAATACAGCACGTGACTAATTCAAATAGGTTTTCATGACATCACTTAAAGTTTTACAAAACTACGGAACTGTTATCAGTGGCTAATTAGGTTATTAAGTGAATCCGTGTAAAACCTTCACCAGTATTTATGAAAATTCAGTGAAGCGGAACCGTTGCCGAATTGCGAACACTGTTGTGACAGCAGTCTGGCTGTTACCACAACTAAATTTATTTCGCCGAGTTGGCACACTCCGGGTTCAGCGCACTTAATAACTAAATTTCTTAACGTGTTAAATTAATTTATCTCCATAACAGGCATCAATGTCGTTTGTATCTCGGAGCGTTCCCGGTATAGCTAATAGTCAATTGGACGTGCGAGCAGACCGTCCCGTCGGTAATTTGCATAAATTGATTGCACGGCCGGGCGGCGGGCTGGCGTGGCGGACACGGGCGAGGTGTGCGCCCGCGCAGCCGCAGTCGCGCGCCCAACCCACCCACTGATACACGCTCACCCGTAATGCTTAATTACATCCTCGCCTGTCGTAATTGTCGGACAATTTAGCACTTTTTCAATCCAATTGCGAATTTTCTAAAACGAGTTGTCCAGTGTCGGCTCGGTCGCGGTCTGTGCTCGCGCCCATTGATGGCACCGCTTGTGGCTCCCCGGCGTCCTGTGCGGTTATCTAGTGAATAACCCATGTTATAGTGATCTCGCCTTCAACACTGTGGTACAAGCATTACCGTCCTCTAGTCAAACGTCGTCACAATGCGTCAGAGATACCAACTCAAGCAGAGACCGTACGTATATAGTTTCCTACGTGCACAACTAAAACAAAAGCTCGCACTGCATCCACTTGACCCGATGACCGCTTGTTTGACGTGACTAAACATGATGTTATTTGTTACATTCAAATCTTATACGTGCAAATGATTACAAATGCTTACCTTTTGAATACAATAGCTAGAAAGTAACACAGATAATACTGAACAATAGCATTCCTTACGTGCATCGATGCCAGCTCTGATAATAGTTAAAACAAACAAGTGTAAGGCCGCATGTAACTTTAATAAAGATGTGCATAATTGCATTGTCCCTTTTAATGAACAAGCAGCATCATGTCAAAAAAATCCAGCTAGTTTCTCTTGCAAGAAATAGATGTCGGTTCATTTAGCAGAAATTTCGACCTTTCAGTAAAGTTACAGGCAGCAGAGTTGTTGAATGTTTTGTAATATGAAACATTGTTTGACGGAAAACTTCGTCGGGTGTGCAAACAATAATTGTCTTGTTTCAAAGCAAAAGTCTCTCGTACTGCGTTCAGACTTTAAACTATGAAGGCGTAGTATTAACATGAAAACTTGTATATGTAAACATTTGTATCATCTGCTGAGATTCATTACTCGTTTGTTGATTTTATGTATCTTTCTGTTTCAGGTAAGTCCTTCAGCCGGAATAATGAGTAAGATTGATGAAAAGTAAACTGTTTGTTTACATTGACAGTACCTACGGCTTTTCCACCGTGATTTCAGAGATAAGACAAGCTATATGCCGCATTCAATAAAAAATGTAGAGCAACTCCGGCTAAGAATTTTCGTTTAAAAGATTTAAGACGAACTTCGGAAAGCTAGTTATTTTATGAGTCCCTTCAAGCCCTTGGAGAAACACAAGGTTTTTTCAGAGGATATTATTATTAATGCTGCAAACCGTGAACCCGAAAATCCCTTACTCAACATTTACAGTACCCATGGGACGATGGTAGCTTACGAATGCAAAAGTATAGGGCTTTGATGGTGTTTGGTATTTTGTTTTGAGAGTTTAAGCCAATAGCAAAGAAGCTTGCTCTTCTAAAAGTAACAAAACTCTAAGGTGCCTAGTCTGGGACATAGACATTGTTAGAATTTGAAGATGCGTTTTAAGGTCTGCAGCTTGTGCGGCCTCATAGCTTTCTACGCGAGATAATCTCTGTAGAACTGCTCATAGTAGGTAATTTTGTGTTTACCACACCCGTATAACCATTATATAATAGCAAGCTAAGCTATACTTAAAAACGCATAAATTAGTCTTGTCTGTATTCAACAGTTCTGCATACTATTGTGTTAAATGTTAGTATCTGACACGAACGAAAATAGTTTATTATGCCCATCCAAGTGACCTTAATTGTTATGTGCTCGAATTTTGTCATACGGCCATTATAATGGACACGACTGAAGTGTTACCTACACATAAATTAGAATAAATATATCGTCCTTGCTACATGGTGATGAGTATAGGGTCCTGTTTGACTATCCTGCTTATGGAGGGAAAGTGTTCTGGGATTTGAAGCGTGCCTAAACTAAAAAGGTTGTTTCAAATGTTGAGTTATAAAGTTTAATTCTATATAGTTTCCACAAATATATATGAAATACCAGCCTATAATATTTCAAATGAAAAAAGCGCTCCCTAATGTAGTAAAAATAAGGTCATAAAAAGAAATCCCTATTTTCTATTTTCAATTATCATCGAGACTACTAAACTTCAGCTATAAAAACCCGCCCTCACCTAGTATTACGAAAAATTGCAGTTTTTACGAGTTTAATAGTTGTTGTTTAGAACAAAGAAAGGACCGGGCCTAACAACTGAAGGACCATCCTCTTTTATTATACTTATCCTGTGAGTCCGCGCTAATTATGTAATTGAGTACCCTGTTCGCAACTCTCAAGTTGAGTTGTTTCCTTGATTGCAGGATGTTTAGTAATCCAAACACGACACCGTCTTTTGTTTACGAGGGCGAAACTGGACGGATTCAAATTAGGTTACCCAGAAATTTCAAGTTGGTTGGTATGATACAATTCTGTTGGGAATCTTCTGATTGGTTCAAATCAGGTGTGACACAGAGACATTTTGCTAGTCATTCATTCCAATCTCTCAATCCTTCCTAAGTTGCGCAAATGCTCAGATTTTAGCCTTTCCCGATTTATTTTTCCCTAGAGACCAGTTCCCTATAATTCTTTTGAACAACAAACCTTTGTGTTCCAAAGTGCTCTAAATTAAGCGTAAAGTTTCGATGCGGGCGTAGCCAATAAAGAATCGAAAAAGACCGGAGAAAAAGTGAACAATTTGTGTGAAATCGTTACGTTGGCCCCTCGACTGTACTTGATTCGAACCCATGACCTTCCGATGGGGAGCCGACACCCGTCACAAGGTTATTGTCACTTCCGTTGTTGTTAGTAATGACTCTAATACATAATATTTTTGAAGGTTCATTATCTATTATGATTACATTTCTAATTGAATGGGAATTCTCTTTACGAACTTTGAAAAAACTATGATTTTCTGCGTTTATAATAACACGTGGGATATAACGATGCCTTAAGAAAGAGCTGTTAGTAATGATAGTTCTTACATAAATTGCATAAAAATCTCATCAAATTAAAATTAAAGCAGATCTATGATATCACTATCAAGATAGCCTTGATGCTCATAGAGCAGATCGCAACTTCGCGAGACCAAACAATACCTACAACAATAAATTTATAATCCGGTGATAAAATGTAGTATTACATGCCAGTATTACTTTAGTTAATTCTCAACGCAACAATTACATAAATTGATAATGATCGTTTCAAATAAAACACGCAATGAACCGCGTAACGAAAATTGTGAAATTCAATACGCAGCTTATAATCTATGACATCATTCTGCAACTATTTCTCACAAAAAAAAACTGAGCTTCATTTTCTCTGAAAAGGGCAAAAGTTTCGAAATATTTAAATATAGAATGGTTAGTAAAAACCGCACGTTATTTTCTCTTTTCTTAATAAAGGGCAAAGGTTTCGAAATATTTAAACGTGGAACGGTTTGTAAAGGGAAGTATGGCGTGGGCCTGCGCTTGCGCCGGTCCCTGGAGACAAGAATGCGGCATGGCTCGCCAATCATCGGGTAAAAGGCTCGTTGTTAGGTCGCCAGCCAGTTCTGCAACCGAGGTGTTGTTTTAATTGATATGCAAATCGAGCTCAGCTAACTTGTTTTGACATTTTCTTGTCATTGCTGTGGAAGTGTAGTTAATCAAAGTAATATCTAAATTTAAAAAGTTTTGGAATTAAAATCATACAAAATCATGGTATTTGTTGCGAATAAATTGTTTACAGGCAATTCTTGACTATTAAGGACACAGTTTTAAAATTGCCCATTCCAAACATGGAGAAAACGGGCAAGAAACTCCATGTTAATTAAAACGGGTAAAGAATAAACAGTCATTTCAGGAGCAATTTTTGCAAAATTGTTTCATATAATTGTAGATGTAATGACTATTTCAGAGTGATTCAGTATAATTAATAGTCTAGACTGCTGTATACAAAGAACTATAAAAATAGCGGGCTTAAAACGACTTGCATTGAAACATTTTTTCATAAACAACGTAACATTTCACAGAAATGCGGTTCATTACGATACTAAATCAGAATCAGTTCTAGTACAAATACTTCATTGTTTTATAAAAACGCCCAGCAATATGGTTGGGTCACAGGTGGGCAATTATCACTAACGACTGGTTTCGCACTAACACTCTGACACGTGAAACTGAGCGCGAAATACGAAGCTTGTCGGTTGTTTCGACAAACTGATCAATTAGATCGTCATTAATATAATACTGCATTGAAAAAACAATCAGAAGTGCGATACTTATTGTTAGATACAAACGTCCTGCTTAGCTAGAGGCCTTAGACAAAAAACTACTGTCAGAAAGATATGGGAATTTCAAACACTATCGAAATGCCACGTGGACTGTCCTTGTGCCTTTACATTTTGGCATTTCGAATATCAACATCGCTGACATCGAATGATACTTTTTTAGGGTTCCGTACCCAAAGGGTAAAAACCTATTACTGAGACTCCGCGGTCCGTCTGTCTGTCTGTCTGTCTGGCACCAGGCTGTATCTCATGAACCGTGATAGCTAGACAGTTGAAATTTTCACAGAATATGTATTTATGTTGCCTCTATAACAAAAAATACTAAAAACAGAATAAAATAAATATTTAAGTGGGGCTCTCATACAACAAACTTGATTTTTTGCCGGTTTTACGATAATGGTACGGAACCCTTCGTGCGCGAGTCAGACTCGCACTTGGCCGGTTTTATTTATTAACTATCACCAATTATAACATCTTAACAGTTAGATCTAATATGATGCTACAAGTCACGAACATACAAAATTAAATAATACTAAAATAACCTAGACTTGTTTGGAGCCTCTAGAGTTCTAAACACGTGATGCAGTTTCAGATGATATCAGCGATGAAGATTTTCAGAGGTCTAAAATGTAATTCCAAACAGTTTGGAAATCTGACAATTGTCATTACCTACGTAACATGTCATGACAATCCTGTACATTTGACTAGTATTGTTTGAAGCTTTACTTAATTTCAGCTCGCAAATTCCATGCTGGTTGGTAAGTGGATTGTAGCTAATATAGGCCGGTTGATTGATACAATTTGCTTGTTTTATTAATCATTTACTATAACTCACATAAAAACGTGTTGGCTTATCGAGCCCACATCGAAAGAGAGCGTATGACAACTCTTTACAACAGATCATAAATGTCATAGATAAACTAAAAATAAGTAGTAATAACTTTGTGTTGCCATTAACAGTGATGATAGTCAATGTCACTTTGTTTCACGTTCTGCTTGGATATTTTCTTTTCTTCTGTGTGACCTATTCTACAACTAGAGCCCTAGTTAGATGTGTCGCCGGAGACAATTGAAAAACTAAATATTGACCTACATTGGCTAGATTTATCAATTCGTTTTGAGGGGGACATATGACGTAACGATCATGATTGGGGACGTACAAGTGAGAGATTTGTCGCGCTTTTGTAATTGAGACAGTTTGACAGTTTCAATTGCTTGTTTCTTTCGTGGTCAGGGTTTGCAAGGACTGATATGTATCAACGCATCCGTTTTGCCATTTTTTCTACATAATGGAAAATCTTTAAAGATCTGCCCATGTGTCAAAATAATGATTGCAAATAATTATGTACCATAAAGGTGTAGAAACTTACGGTTTTCAATTAGTGTTTGAATCACTGAAAGCTTTAGGTATCAGTCTTAATATATCTAGGTGTAATTATGTTTTTTTCACGACCATAAATACCAGGCCCCTCAGAAAGTATTGCGAAAAAAAGTTTTTATATATGGGAGACTGGCCAGTTATAATGTTTTTCGAAAATATGATTATTTATAAGTAAAAATAAGTAAGTTCCAATTTCAAAATTTCCCTCCACATTTTTTGCGAGTTAATTCAAAGTATTGTGTCTCACTGAAATATGGATCTGCGCCGGGAACATTTTAGAGCTATGATTTTATACGATTTCAAGTGTCGCCTGAAACCGGATGAATCGTACGATAGACTTCAAATGGCATTCATGGATGAAGGCCCTTCCAAGGCAACCGTGTATCGTTGGTATAACGAATTCAAGCGCGGTCGACCAACTTTGGGGGATGACGAAAGAAGCGGTCGCCCTTTGACGGCTGTTACCGAAGAAAACGTGCTAGCAGTGAAAAATTTAATCCAAGACAATAGGCGAATTACATATCAGGAGATTCAACACATATTGAAGATTGGATCGGGAAGCGTTCACGAGATTCTACACAGCCATCTTCGCGTGAGGAGGATAGTATCACGCTGGGTGCCGCACAACCTCACCGATGCTCAGAAGCAGGCCCGGGTGGAATGGTGCCGTGATATGCTTAACAAATTTGAAGCAGGCTCGTCTCGGCGTGTTTACGACATCGTTACAGGTGATGAGTCCTGGATTTATCAATACGACCCAGAAACCAAGCGCCAGTCGACTGTTTGGGTGTTTCAAAATGAGCCAACGCCTACCAAAGTGAAGCGATCTAGAAGCGGGGGTAAGATTTTGATCGCTAGCTTTTTTAATTTGACTGGCCACTTGGTATCAATTCCCTTACGGGATCAAAGAAGCATTAATGCCGAATGGTATACTACCAAATGTTTGCCAGAAGTTTTCTCTGTTATAAGCAACAAGCGACCAAACACAGGGCTCCGCGGGCTACTGCTCCACCACGACAATGCACCTGCGCACACCGCACTCAAAACGAGGGACTTCCTGGACAGCACGCCAGTCAAACTCCTGGGTCACCCTCCTTACAGCCCTGATCTAGCACCGTGTGACTTCTTTTTATTCCCAAAAATAAAAAATCAGCTCAAAGGGATACAATTTTCGTCGCCGGAAGATGCGCTGGCTGCGTTCGAGCAGGCTGTAAACGAGGTGTCTGCGGCGGACTGGAAAAAGTGTTTTGAAAACTGGTTTAGGCGCATGAATCTTTGTATAGAGGCTGGTGGAAAGTACTTTGAAAAGATTTAATAAAAATATATGTACGTATAGAACAATTTTTTTTAGTTTCGCAAAACTTTCTGAGTGTCCCACGTAGTTATGTACCAACACTATTATTTTCGAGTTTTAATTTTTTTTGTCTTTTAAACGTGAGAGTCTAAAACAATGCTATAAACAATTTACAAAGTCACAATCGAGACAAAAACGTTTCTTTTGCGAGTTACCAATTTTCTTGCACAGTGAGTGTAAATCTGCTGTTTCGTGTACCATGTAAACTTGGTATGAGCACAAGTGTTTTCCACAATATGTCTGTTATTCAATAATGTTGCACAACGACAATATTTACAGTTTCGCTAAGTAATATGTTATGTGATATCATGGTTTGTTGATGCATATTTGCATATCTTCATGATCAAAGTGATTTTTTCTCTGAAATAAGAAACAGGAGTAGCAAAGCCTAAATTACACTACATCAATAGCTCATGCTTTCAACATTTTTACAATGTAATTTATATAAATGTTTGTCAATGTAATCGAGTTGTGTAAGGGATCTCGTTAATTGTTGAATTACTTTTTGAATCTTTATTGTTAAATTTTAACCTAAACTATTCTTCAGTCTTTTGATCCATTGCGTAGTGCGTCTTTAATCTTCGAATCTTTGGAGTCAACTAAGGTCTAATTTTTTGATCCGTAGTTAATTCAACTAATGGTTAATATGCTAACCAATGGTTTCAAATTTCGGTAAAACGCATTTGTTCGTCAATTTATAGTCTAACAAATGGCCAAATAATTAACTCTCCAACAGTTTTAAACATTGGTGATACGAACAAAACTGAAGGACAGTGGTGTTTAACCGAAATTTGCAACCGTTGGTTAGCATATTAACCCATTAGTTTAGTTAACTACAGATTAAACAAACTGGGCCTAAAACGTCTGTTCATTTAAAGTTAGCCCTCACTTATCTTCATTCTGCATGTAATGAACCACCGTAAAAAATCATGACTAGCGTTATTAATGATAATCATGCAGCTGATTCAAGCGATGATTTCTACGCAGCATGGATTAATTCTGCACTTGCATTCAATGTCATTTGGTACGGAAACCGTACCCACTATTGTGGGTACCCGAACAGTTTTGCAAGTTTTCAATTCTAGGGATTCCTAATAATTTCAGTACTGGATATATGCTGATATCTAGCTCTTTGTGTAGCCTCTTCTGTAGTTCTGATTCAATGAATGCATGAACTAAAAGGGATCTGTCCTTCTAGCCAAGTTACAAACGTTTCGTATAGAATCTCTTTCTACAATCGTTAAGGCGGTACCCCGAGCAAAACGCCGCGCAAGCCGTTTTTTGTGCTGTTTTAGGAGCTATCTACTCGTTATTTAAAAAGAAATATCAATTAATAAAAATACATTAAATTGCTACATAATATTGATTCTAAAATGGTGGATTTAGTTTTTTTTTAAATGTTGTATATATTTCAATAATCTCATTCCAAAAAATCATAAAAATGAGGAATAATTATTGATATTATGCATCTCCTCGTAAAGTGTTCATTAATTATTTTTTGTACTAACACTAATGGATAGACAATTTAATAACGAACATTTTTGTAGAATTATTTTTTTCAAAAGACCAAAATTCGATTTTATAAAGATTTTATTCTAAAATCTGGGCGTATTCACTACTGTAATTCATGCGCCGCCAGTGCCGCTAGACCAATAGGAATGCTCATATCTCATGCCGATTTTTTGGTCAGGGTACCGTCTTAACGCCTTCTATTTTTATGGTCTGACCACGTGAATTAACTTTCAAATATGTCATTCCCATACATTGATTCGTTTTCTACTAGTGTTATCGATTGTAGATTGTCAACTTGGCTACAGGTGCTAGAATCTAATCACACATGGCTTCTTTCAATTTATACTGCAACCGCTCTTTGGTAGCTTTTACATGGTAGTTACGGTCGCAGGTTCAGTTATAGAGAAGATGGGACATTTAAAAATGTAAAATATGCGAGAAAATTTTAATCAATAGTTACCACAATTGATTGAAGAGGAAAATAATTATTCCTCAGTAGCGAAAGGTTGTTTCAGTAGCGGGGGTTAACTGCTCCGTAATTTCTCTACATACTTTTGTATAACCCTATCTATTCGCCAATACTCATTGCTTTCCATTAAAAGAGCAACGGTACCTTAATTTACAACACAGTGCCGGTAAATTGTAGCAATTCCTTTCCCGGGAGGTTAAATACACAACATTGTTTTTTCTGAGTAGCAAGATGGGTGTCGGTATAAATCTAATTTGTGCCTGTTTCCCGAAGTTAGTCGGATAGTTAGATGGAACTCTTCCGCAGGCCCTCTGTTTACCGAAACTTCTCTTAGTTTAATTACTTCGAGTTGTAATATTATTATGTAATATTGTTCTGTTTCTAGTTTGTTGATAGCTGGGAAATAATGTATACCAATGACATAGTACAGTATTATACTTTTTCTGATTCTCTCTGGTCTTATTTTATTCCCTGGTTGAATAACAGCCCTCGAACGTTCAAGTGTTGTGGTGTCCAAAGATATTAACGATTTTTTTATCGTTGCATGCCCTGTCACCTGTGCATATGAAGACCTGTACCTGACCGGTTGGTATTGTCGTGGCAGAATTCTGGGCCAAACATAATATTTAGAGACTATATTTGCGCATCGACATGCGTAGGAGAAGATATTTATTACTTTGGTTGAATAGTGTCTCTCGTTCCGTTTAACCTTTGAAAGCACTCTAAATCTTCATTCTTTATAAATAATACAATACACCACTACCGCATAAATAATAAATGAATGCATAATAGTTTACACAGTTGATTGAGTAGCTGCAGAAATCGATGGTAAACAAAATTTCTCATTATATCATGCATGGGCCTGTTCGAGAAATTCTTGACATTTGATACAAAACATTGCAAATTAGATATAGGTGTCTAATCCTTTTTTTTATGGGCGATACAATCATTGGCATTTAACGGGGCAATGCAGCGAGACGCACGGGACCGATCAATGTGGCGACGCCTGGGGGAGTCCTATGTCCAGCAGTGGAAGACTTTCGGCTGATATGATGACGATGAGTTCTTTCCCCCACTCTTTATGCATAACTGCTTGTATATATATCATTTTTTCCCGCGGCTTCGCTCGCATTAATGTTTCCCGCGGGAACAGTACTTTTTTCTGGAGGAAAGGAACCCTATCGGTCGAGTAGAAAAGGCGTGTAAGCGTAAAACAAACAAAATCACATTCGCATTTATAATATTAGTTAGGATTATAACAAATAAATAATATCTGAATATTTTTATTGTTATTAGTATTGCTAATCGTGGCAGGAATGCCATTCGAGTGCTTGTTAAACAATCGAGGTACATTCAAGGTGGTCCGGTGAAGGCAGGAAGAATGCAGTCGGAGCTCATTGAATTATTGTTGGTTCGCCTTGCGAGCACCGATTTCGATTTTTTTGTTTCTTTACCGGTAGTTGGACTGTTTATTAGGTAATTAAACCCGAATCCTAATGGGCACTAAATTTTGTTGATTTTTTATATATATATTCTTTCATTGGTATACTTATAACTGCACTCTCTTCAAATTTTGTGTAACTAACTAGGTGTTTACACTCATTCAAGACTTTTCTGAATTATTTTCACTGTTTACTTTGTGAATTCAATGAGGAAATGCTTTATTTTGTATACACTTACCTACTTTTATTTCAGTCATCGTATATGTATACAACTGATATTTGTACAGTTGGTAAATAATGAGGTTAAGACAAAAGACATAAAGGTACAGATTTTACCTAGTTATTTACTTTGGAAATCCATAGTCCGTGATATACAAATTCTGGTGAATTACCTGAAAGGTAGAATCTAATCACTGTTTGCAGAAATGACGCAATTCCAAGTCATCAAGCTGGCGGAGCGTATAATTTGAACAATGATTCATTTACCTTAGGTCCGTAGTCACACACAGCAGCATAATACAAAAATAAATATTTTACTGTCATGCAACCTGTGCAAGATTTGATGAAGCGCGGTATAACTGGTATCTACAACAATTTGATTATATACAGCAAGATGAATAAGCACCAACATGAATTAGCAAAATAATCATAAACCCACGCTTTATTGTGAATTCTGGAATTAATCAACATTGATTACTGCGCGATAAACTCGACAACGATTCGACACAACTTTCTTGAGAATAACATATAGTCGTGATGGAAATCCATCACGAATGTGATTATAAACATCGAATGACGAGCTCATTTCCCTTTTTGTCATATCCATTGTAGGCTTATAGTTTCTTCGTGTGTGATGATTACATTAGTGCAGTGCGGCCGCGGTACACTCGGCTGTTGCACGCCGGTTGGCTAATTCCTGGACAGAGATAAAGGTCAGTGTCTAATCGTAGTCACAATCGTGTACGATGACTTGCGGCCGTGTGTGCGGGCAGTTGCACAACCATCCCGTGCTTTGGCTTTTGTAAGACGTGTCCACTTTAATTGGACATAAACTGAGGAATGTTGGAATATTACTAGTAGTCCTTAAGTGGCTAAATCTCCGACGTTTACAGGGCTTACACAGAACTCGGGCAGTATCTGCGGTATGCAAACGGTACTACATATTGTAAAACGTTCGTTTCGAGCGTAGATAATCTGAGCATGGCTAATATATATATGTAATAGCCATTGGCAGGCGGAGCTGTTCTGCCGCGTGTGGCTGCGGTCGAAGGTATTGTCGTGATGTGCGGGTAATGGTGGCTAGCGAAGGGTTAAACTGAGTTGCAGCACAATTATTATTTACACCACCTCAATTAGGCGCACCGTTGTACACTAATCCACAATGTATTCTTTCCTAAATCCCTCACGAAAAGTTTCGTGCGTTGTCCGGGTAGTTCGCCGAACTTTGATGTGCAAACATGTGCAACTAGTTGTTACCTAACTTAGTACCACCATCCCTCCCACGGAGCTCCGAGCTCTAGGAACACACACACTGAGATCTCATAGTGTTTGAAATCCAATATAGCACGTACAAAGGTATATAAATTGACTTGTGAGGGAGGGTCCCCACTCGACAAACTCAATTATGATTGACCCTTGATCTCAGCGGAGGCGAGTCAACCGAACATGTCCTAAGTATAAGCGATAACATTAAACGTATGTATACATAAATTTTGTAGTATATACTTCTTTTAAACCCTTTTTTTTTAAAAGGAAACAGGGTAGGCCCCCTGATAAGTGGCTTGATGAGATTAAAAAGATAGCAGGAGACAATTGGACGTCAAAAGCCAAAGATAGAAAACTTTGGAGTAAAATGGAGGAGGCCTTTACTCGAAAAGAGGTCCTTAATGAAGAAAAAAAATAACTAAATTTACATGATTTACTAAAAATAACAATTTATTGTATGTTAAGGATAAATAAATGGCTTAAATAAATAATACATAAATTTAATGTATATACGCTTATATGCACATATAGGGCGAGGAACTTACGTGCATCTACTTACGTTCTATTAGAAGATATTTGTTTAATAGTAGCATTTTGATTTTCTGCTACTTAGACGGAAACTAGGTTGAAAAATACGCTTTGAAAAATATTAAAGTTTTCCCTCCCTTTGAGTTTCACTCAGAATCCATTTGCCTTTAACAAGACTGCAAAGTCACCCACTTTTATAAAGGTAGAATTTTGAATAGTGGTTTCGAAGGAGAAAATAGCTCGCGGCTTTGTTAGTGGCGGAGCTTAAAAGTGCAAATTAAATTTCTCCAGGGCATCAAAGGCCGAGCCGGCTTATCTAAATTGCATGACATCAGGTTTTCATGAATAATAGAGTAAAGGACACAGGAAAACATCGAGATTTCAGCGATTTTCATAATTTATGGTTAGGAGATATCGTCGTGTTCCCTCGTAATAAGTATCTAAACGTATAGTGATAGGACTAAATCATAAACCTCGAGAGATTTCCACAACAAAGGATTAAGGTAGATTTCTGTAAAGGTTGGGATTGTATAAAGTTTTTTATGGCTAACATAGGCCGCACATGAGATCGCAAAATATTTTATGCGACTATATTTCAGACTTGCGAGCACCTAAAATGTTAGGAACACTTGGGAAATACATACATAGATGCTCCTACATAATATACTAAAAGGAACATAATATACTACTCCTACACAGAATTTACGTCGGTGTAGGAATATTTACGATCGACTCCAAAGTAATGTTGCACCATATATGCCATTATTTTATAACGTCGTGTTAATTTCGCTTTCCAACTTTCGGTTTCATAATCATCTTTAGATAAGACTGCAACATTTATCCGTCCATAATGCTGAGTAACTGTGGCCTTCAAGGCACTTTGTTTTTAAAACATGATAATTTGACTAGTTCCAATTGAGGCGTGTTATTTAAAGGCGTTAACTATTGATTAGTGTGTCAATTGTAACAGACAGTTGACAGAAAAGATTTTAGTGGCGAATTTTTTCTGATATTTTATCATATTCAATATCAAGAGCCGCTTATTAGATACTCATGCTACTAATGCACTTATTTTTTCTCAAGTTTATTTTGACGGAAGTCGGCAATTTTACTTTGATAAATGTTAAAGTTTAGATTATTTTTAAGATTTTGCGATATAATGCAAAAAGATAAAAGCTGTTCAGATGAGACAATCTAGTCATAGATTAATACGTCATTGTAGATCTTCACTTGATTTTCACATTCTAATTCGATTGCTTAATAATAGGTACAATTGGTAAACGGAGATAGTCGTTTACATTCTACGTCGGCTCAGCCAAATTGGACTGAGTGGAGTGTATTCTGAAGGTCTTAAGCATATAGCTTATTTGTTAAAACTAGCTAACCTTTCAAGACTAAAATTTATTTTATATATTTTTATTTTATTTATCCATTAATGTACACACACTTATTAAACATACAAAAAGAAGAAGGAACAGAAAATAGGAAGGAACAGAAAATAGGAAGTGTTCATTCACACTCTTTTAAAAAACTGCAAGAGTATGGCAGTCGCTAATGTCAGGCGGTAAAGAGTTGCACAACCGCACTGCGTGCACAGTAAAGGAGTAAGTGTGAAAGTCGGTAGTGTGGGAAGGGGTTAAAAGGAGATGCATAAGATGCGACCTGCAAAGTGCATCGGAAGGACGGGAGTAGGAGAAGCGATCGCGGAGATAGGAAGACGTTTTAGGGTTGTGCAGGACGTTATATAGACACAAAATCCGAGAGTTCCTGCTAAGTCGAATAGGGAGCCACTTGAGCATCTTGCAAAAGCCTGAGCCTGTTTTGATTGACGTTAATCTCTCGATAATGTGGTGTATGTCATCGTCCTTAGTTTCACTTTCCTGAGGTATCAGAGCATTGCCATGGTGTGGTGACGTCGCCTCTCCATTACCACGGCCGGTGCGTTCCATAATTACGTAAACGCCATGGTGTGCGCTCCTGGTTTCACTTTCCAAGATATAACCACCAGTTATGGCATACTACTTAAATTGTGTCCCACTACTTAGCTTGCGTAGATTCTATTGTCATCACTTTCAAGTTCTTATTTTCTTAATTCTAATTCGTAGAACAATATCAACAAAAAAAACCGAACAAGTGCGAGTCGGACTCGTACACGAAGGATTCCGTACCATGATTGCAAAAAACGACAAAAAAATCACGTATGGAGTATGGGAGCCCCACTTAAATATTAATTTAATTCTGTATTTAGTATTTGTTGTTATAGCGTCAACAAAACACTTCGTCGTATCAACAGAAATACATTATCTGTGAAAATTTTGAACCATCTAGCTAGTCATGAGATACAGCCTCGGACAGACAGACAGACGGACCGCGTAGTCTTAGTAATAGGGTCCCGTTTTTACCCTTTGGGTACGGAACCCTAAAAAACGAATTGAAGAAAAGTTTTTTTTAAACCAGCTTTTTAGCTTTTGTGTAAGCATAATTTCAGCTTAATCGGTTGGGGATAACTGTTAAGGCGCAGATTCCCTTGAGTAGCTGATTTTAAAATGAGAATCACGTCTAAACGGCTAGTCGTAATTTATTGGAAAAAATATATGTTATAGTAGACCATTTTCTTAATAATTTCATCTGAGCAAATTTTGAGTTTTATTCGTATAACATAGTGTAATTAATTTGTAAAGTTATGTCTAAAACGGACAAAAACACGACAATCACAACAAAACAGCTGGGCGTATTTTAGTGAAATCGACACCATATCAAAGACAATTTAATTATCTACATTTTGATCTGAAGATTTTTTTTTTAAATTCATAGAATAATAAAAAAAATACAAAAAACTACTCAATTTCGGGTCAAGCGGGTGTGAAACGCGTGCGCGTTTTGTTCCCTCAAGGTCGTTGGCATCAAATTCACTTGAACGATTTAACCCACACATACTAACAAACACAGAACAGAAAAAACGCCCTCTACAATAGAAGTCGCAAGTAGCCGTGACCCGCGTACCCCGAGTTTTGCATAGTTCCGCAAACGTCTGCTGCCCCGCCCACACTACGCACATCATTCTTGTTACAACTGTCACGGTAACAAAAACTTGGAAAAAATACAAAAAATGCCCTATTGTGCTGTTTTAGAATGTAAAAACGATAGTAGAACCAAAAATGTATCAAATGGAGGTATATCTTACCATCGGTAAGTCTTAATTGATTTTATTTCTATAAAAATGTAAAAGCAATATTTTATTAAACAAGACAAGTAAAAGTTGATTTTGTGTCGTTAAATTTAAGGTCTACTTTCTTTTAAAGTTAAACATATTGTTCTCGAAGATTCCAACTATGCACATGTCACAGTCAGCTACTCAATTAGAGATTACCAATATCGATGATGAGTTATCGATATTTAAAACTTACTATATTCTCTGTGTTCTATGATATATATAGCGGGCAAAATTTAAACCTGTGTGAGGCTTTTTTTTGGTGATTCAGTATTAGTAACCAAACACATTTCCATGGCCAAACTTTTTTTATCGAATTAAACTTTAACCAAGTTTAAAACAAATATAACATGGATATAGGTAATCTATTCGTAATATTCTAATCGAGAAATGGTTAATCAAACAAGTGTAATTCACAAAGTCTCAAACCTATAAAAAAATGGTTTCGTATTATTTTGTGACTTCAGATTTCCTAAGGATCCAGACAGAAAAGAAATATGGATTGAAGCGACTGGAAGGCAAAGTTGGTTTCCCGCAAAAACTAGTACAATTTGCTCAGATCACTTCGTAGAACTAGATTTTTTAATTAAAAGCGGAAAAAAATACCTAGCCGACACAGCAGTGCCAAAACTAAAAATTATACATTTTCAAGTAGGTATAGGTATAATTATGTTATTATTTCCCTGTTGTCCTAAGCTATCATTTTTCAAAATCTACAAAATGTATGAATACCTTTAGTTTTGACGTAGTGAAAATAAAAACAGATGAACATAGAACCTTCTTTTTTGAAGACAGTGAAAAAGTGGCTTATATTTTAGTCTTACATTTATGATCTACTGCTGTATAGACCAAAATTTTTCTTCAAAGTCCTTTACGTTGTTAATCAAGCTAAACATAATACGAGTGTAGCCGCAGGCGAAAGGGCAAGCTTCCCATATAATAGCATACCTGTAGTGTAGTCTATCGCATAGATCTATTAATAGAATAAAAAAGTTAAATAAAAAAACCCGACTGCTTCAAAAGTGACCCAAAAAGACGTAAACAAGGAGAAAATCATGCTGTGCAGTCGGAGGATACATATTCGCGGGCTGGCTTACCAAAATCTGGTGTATCCTCCACCTGCACAGCATGATTTGCTCCTTGTTAACGTCTTTTAAGGTCGCTTTTGAAACAGTCGGGTTTTTTGATTTAATTTTTTTTATTTATAACTTTTTGATCACCTCTTAAAACCCTTTATTTTGATACCCCACACGACGGGTTTGGTTTTTGAAAAAAAAAAATGGGTCCCCACAATATGGCGCCCAAAAGCCGCCATTTTTCTATTGTCCAATTTTAATGTAGCCAGTGACACTCGCAGGGTTAAGACAAATCGATTGACGTACGAATCATCAAAATCGGCCAACACGTTTAGTCTCTGGAACGCCGTATAGGAACAAACATACATACATAAATACATACATACATACATAGACTGATAAACACATTACCCTCCTTCGGCAGTCGGGTAAAAACACCACAGGGCGTATCTTTGTATCAATAGAATAATTTTCAAAATTAGATCAGTAGTTTAACATAAAAAATCTTTATCATACTTTCTATAAATCGTAAGTATTAGAATAAATGTATGTAAACACTTGATTTCAAACATAATATTATTTATCGACTCTAGTTGTTGACTGTATTTTGTTTGAAAATAAAACGGAATGTCGATAAATAATTCAACGACAGAGGTACATCCCTACAGGATGACGAATAGTAATGACCTCATTTCGCAAATATAAATCTTATTATTAACGAAATACTGTTTTAAATTGAATGCATTTATTATAGTGACGAGTAGTCTAGCGGCGAGTAGCGTAACTTGCTCATTAAACTATTTCATGTGCGCTTTAAACGGAAAATGTTAAAATACTCAAAAAGAGTAGACAATAAACCAACTCTATGGTCATAAAACTGTGGTTTATTTTTAAAACTCGTGACGACTGACATATTTCCTACTTTCAACTAAAATTAAACTACCAATCACACCAAAGATTTCTTAGTGTTACGAAATACAATTACCCTGTGAGAGTTTGGGTACGCTGGTTCCAATACTAATGAAGCGCTAAGCGACTTCTACTGTCTTCTCTGTTCTGTGCTAACAAACTAATAAAAGCTTATAAAATTCGTCCCACCGTTATTGCATTTTCGTGGTCGTACTTGTCTGCGGGAGCGCTTTAAACCCGCTGAACCCAAGATAACTTCCCTTTTATTATCATCCCGCTACCCTTATCTGGTATCTTTTACCTCAGTGTTTTCCTTTCTTGTCATAACATCTTTTCCACAGGCCATCTAGCTTTTCAAACCTTCGTAATATCTGCAATGTTTTCTTTGTATACTGCAGAAATTATTTTTATGCCTTTAAAGTTTAAAGAAAAGGAAGAAAGAAAATAAATTGGTAGCTTCCCAATAAACTTTTATTGCATGGTGTAAGTACTTGTAACTCATCCTTACTAATTAACCGAGTTAAGCTTAACTGAGATAAGACTTAGTTAACCTTAACTAATTCTTAAATGCGAAGAGTACATAAATATTATCGAGTTCGTCGTTCAATTTAGCTAAATGTTTTAGAGGTTAGTTTAAATACTTGATCGTACTTGTCTAGAGAATTGTGTTTGCTTGCTGAAAGCATCTCAGGCACTCATCTCACTAATTCTTGTATTCTAGAAGAAATATTTATTTTATTTGAAGAATCGTTTTCATGAATAAATTAGTCCTATATTTAGGTATGCAGTAGATTTAGGTATCCAAAAATAAACAAAAGCTAGACAGTAGTGTTTTTATTGTAAAACTGTATAATTAATTTATGCAGGACAGTGAACTAGTAAATAATATTCTGGACATTATCTTCGCCTTCCAGAATTTGCAAAATAGCTAAACTAAACATTTACATATCTAGATAAAATTAGCTGGAAACGAAATATCTAAATTGTAGATACCCTATCCCGTATCCAAAATGAATGTACGAGCATGTCCTTCCCTAAGAACATATATAATAGATACGTAGAATAAACATAGCAGAACAAGAAACATAACTTAGAACATAGACGCAGAGGATGCGAGCGTGTTTGGCAATCGCATCTGGGGTTTAAACATGTTTCTAAGGCTGCATGCAGACACGTTGCACAGACGATAGCGATTTGGATAAATCTAAAAGACAAATACTGTCGTGACACCAGAATCAGTCGTCTGTCTATGGTTTTACTATTTGTGTCTCCTAATTACGACAGATTAAGATGTTGCTTATTTATGATTTTATTCGCAAATACAGTTTGGTTTTATAGAAAAACCGGCCAAGTGCGAGTCGGACTCGCGCACGAAGGGTTCCGTACCATTATCGCAAAAAAAACGGCACAAAAATTACGTTTGTTGTATGGGAGCCCCACTTAAATATTTATTTTATTTTGTTTTTAGTATTTGTAGTAGACAGACAGACAGACAGACGGACCGCGGAGTCTCAGTAATAGGGTCCCGTTTTTACCCTTTGGGTACGGAACCCTTAAAAACTAGATATTTTTATTTCAATACCTAATGAATTAGTTATAAGCTACCGGTACTTATTTACCTAATAACATCAATGCATTAAAATCGAGGTAATATTTTAATACAATAACAGTAATTTTAGTTAAACCAAATCAATACGTGGAAATAAATATAACTCCGTTGTAGAAAAAGTTTGGACCAAGAACTCTTCTTCTAAGGAATTGATAGTGCTAACACTAGCAATTTCAGAAAAAAATGCTAGTATTAGCACTATCAATAAATTGAGCCCTACGCGGTTAAACGCATACAGATGCAAATAACAATAAATCTCAATATACTGAACCCTGCGGCTGCTAACACTCCAGAGCTCTGACAAATTGGAGAGGTCAGTGACTCCGTTACATCACTGTTATCATAAAACATTTTATTGTTTGGTAACACTGACTGATACTACCAATCGTTGCCGGAAATTGCGTCGAGCAGAGAAAGGTAATCATGCTACTCGAGTGTCTCAATCTCAATAGATACTATCTTATAAAAAGCTAATAATATTTTTTTCTTCCGTTTCATAAAACTGTCATCTGATTTTTATTTAATACCTCCGAGTACAGCTAGAGATAATTTATTCTTAATATTCATAGATTACGGACTCTAATTGAAATTCCAGAGTTGAGAATTGGTGTAGTTTCGTGGTATTTTTTCTTTTGGTTGGCTAGCACTTGACCACCATCTCACCTAACGGTAAGCGATGATGTGGTGTTTCAAAGTTTCGAAATCATAAAATAATGAGATGCTTTAAATGTGAATTTGGTAAGGTAACTCTCGTGCAAAACAAAGTGATAAGATTTGGACGCAGCCGCAGATTAACCAGCTAACTAGACAGATATACATAATGTAGAGTCTTAAGACGACGACTAACGCCAACGACCTTGAGGGAACAAAACGCGCACTCGTTTCACACCCGCGCGACCCAATTTTTTTTAGTTTTTTTGTACTTTCCATAATATTCTATAACTTTAAAAAAAAAAAGCTTCAGATCAAAATGTTGATAATTAAATTGTCCTTGAGATGGTGTCAATTTCATTAAAATACGCCCAGCGGTTTTGGTGCGATTGTCGTGTTTTTGTCCGTTTTATACATAACTTTACAAATTAATTACACTATGTTTTACGAATAAAACTCAAATTCTGCTTAGATGAAATTATTAAGAAAATGGTCTAATAAAACATATATTTTTTCCAAAAAATTACGACTAGCCCTTAAAACGTGATTCTCATTTTAAAATCAGCTACTCAAGGGAATCGTCACCTTAAATGTAGTGGCACGTGTCAGTAGGCGACTACTTACTAAAACGATACATTATTATTAATGTGTATCGTAGGTAGAAAGTAATGCACTTGTTAAGTTCGAGGACGTACAGTCCCACAATCCCACATCAACAGGTTGCAAACAATAGCAGGATTCTCTCCCACGTCGCGCACTTTCGTAATTCAGACATCTGTCGCGAATCGCTGATGTATTGTATGCGCATGCACACTATCATGTTTGGGTGCGCAGTGGCCGGTGATGGCGCGTTATCTCAACGCATCTGGGCCATCTTGGCAGTCTTTGGCAATGTAAGCGTTTTATTGCAGAATGTCTCCATTCATAAGAATGCGTCGGTTGTTGTATACAGTTGTTGTGTATGTCGTATGTGTTGTTGTACCTTACCTACTTATGTTAAATATTTCTGTAAAGTGCCGCTGGATCGAGTATTACCGCGCTTGCGGCAACAGCTAAAGACAAGTTAGTTTAGCTTAGTTCGCATAACTGAGGTAAGAGTTCATACTTACACCGCTCAATTTACATAATTTGCTGTCTGTACATAAGTACGAATAATTACCTCAGCTTAGCTTGAACGTGGCAGTTCTACTGCAAGCGGCATTTCACATAATTTTCTGAAAATGAATCGATTTATTTAACTTAATTATTGAAATCTGTTGACAGTGATTACATATGAAACCGAAACGTGGCCGCTCATAATGGGCCTCATCAAAAGGCTTAAAGTCACCCAAAGGGCAATGGTCGTTCCTTGCGTGATCGAATCAGAAATGAAGACATCCGCAAGAGAACCAGGGTTACGACATAGCCCGAAGAATTGCCAAACTTAAGTGGCAGTGGGCAGGGCACATTGCTCGCAGAACGGATGGTCGATGTGGCCGAAAAGTTCTGGAGTAGCGATCGTACCGGAAGAAATAGCGTTGACAGGCCACCCTCTAGGTGGAGCGATGACCTGTTCAAGGCTGTGGGAATCCGGTGGATGCCAAACGCACAGGACCTATCAGTGTGGCGACGCTTGGGGGTGGCCTATGATGAATCATTGAAATCTATCTTTTGCTTTGCAATGCAAGTAGGAAGGTTTAAGTTAACTGTAGCTTTTAAAGCTAATAATATCATTATCATTCATGGTTCAAGTTGATATGGGTAAAAAGTCAGGCGAATTTGAGATACCTAATTATCTATTAGAGATACATTTTTAACTAAACCCTTTACAAACACATCGGTTATCGCCAAGGCCGTCCGATATCAGTGACACGCTGTGTTCTCAGTTCTTTATCAGTGAAAATCTGTGTGCGAAACTTGGCCTTGTGTTATCACATCTCGGAAGTTTTTCTTGTTTGCGAGAGATGTGCTGTTTTGAAATATTTTGATTGATCACTTTGAATGTAGGTGGTAAATGTATCTACATGGTTTTGCTTACCTGAATCTTGTTGTTATATGATACCATTTTGCGGAGATTTTATCGATTATCTCATATACATTCATGTTTTAACTTAAATAGGAATATTAAAAGAAATGAAAATGGATTTGTCACATCGTTTCAGTTCTTTGGAAACATGTTTTACTTCTACAGCAAGGTAAGGTTGAATGTTCTCTCAGACGGATTTAACCCGTTGACTTGTCTGCATACGACGGTAACTGCGATTTTGCAGATGAATTATTTGAGGATTCTTAGCTCAACTCTCAGACGTGGGACTCAGTCAACCTTCGAAGGCATTACGGTGCTGCCTAAATAACTAAACATGACATTTTAATTTATGCTTCTATTTGAATAAGGTTTTATCTCATTTGAAGCAAATAAATCTCCGTGGTACCTTGTAGTGATAAATCAACAACCTGCTTTGACTACTTGGAATAGTTAGAACTTGCTATCATTATAAAATAATAAATTGCTGGCCGTATTTTGCTATCAGTGCGTATTATTTATTCGGAATAGGCAATGGTTCTTATTCATCTTAATTGCGTTTAGGTAATATAAAGTTTGTGGTGTCCGTGTTGAGTATTTACCTAGGTACTAGCATATTACTTATTTCGTCAGCAGAGAGTTGCATTAGTGTTTAACCAGGCCGTTCTAAATAGACCGCCACAACTGCTTTTTAACCGATTTGCTAAGGAGGTTCTCAATTCGGATTTCTGTTTTTTTTTAATGTTTTAGTCTTTGGTACCTATTGTTTTTCGTTTTTCAAAACCGACTTCAGACACCTAGGGTAGGCATCACAGCAATGAAAGGTGTACCAAGCTACAAGTAAAGAAAACTGTAGTAGTATGCCTAAGGATGACCGGCAGCCTAATTGTGTAAGTGAATTCAGCATTTCTTTCCCACAAACGACTTTTCGTATAGCAAAAAGTCGTTTTTGGGAAAGAAACAGTTTGTTTCCTTTGCTGAATTTACTTACACAATTATAGGCTGCGTTATGACCACGATCCAATTTTATTTCCAAATCTTACGGCAATAAATACAGTTAATATATTATCTAAACATAAATACACAAACACTTGCCAAGTATGTACATTAAAAAACAGGTACATAACAATAAAGAAATTGAGACCACCAACAATACTATACTCATACAGCTTACAAAAACACCATAGGTACCGTTCCCTTCAACATCGATGGAGGTATGCCGGCGAAAGATTCCCGTGTCTCGGTCGGCCGTACTCGGAATACTAAGCAGTGTCCTACTGCGCGTAGTATTGAACTTGTACAGAGGAATGTGTACCATCAGCAATGGAACAGGTTCATTATGGTATTTAGGTGACCAGCAATTGAATTTGTAAAACCTTAAAAGTGAACCTTGTCCCATCCACCTAAAACGCCTGTTTCCATTAACACCTAAATTATTGTCTAAATATTTTCGCACTATTGGACTTTCAACTTACGTTCTGTATTCAAGTGTGTAAGTATTGCAGTGTTCGTGAAACCGTCTTAAGTGAAGTCCCATCGAACCGGAGTGCTTCTTAGATAAGCCTATCCAAACAATGGTTGTTCTATAAACTGCTAATATGACTCTACATTTCATGTTTCCTTTGAAGACTTTCACTTCGGCAGTGTTTTTCATTTTCCCTGTTATAGTGATACTAGCTGACCCGGCAAACTTTGTTTTGCCATAAAAAGACCAAACATTTATCTACCCTACCCTACCCTACACTACCCTACCCTACCCTACGTACCCTACCCTACCCTACCTACCCTACCCTACCCTACCCTACCCGCGTCACACGCCCTGTACGTCACTAGTCTCCGATTTTGTTGAAACTTTTTGAGGATATTGTTCTCAAATTGTTCTATTCAGTACCTTCAATGAAAAAAAGTGTACCTCTCGGGTTTCGCTAAAAAATGGAAAACAAAAAATGACGTACAGGGCGTATACGCCCCGTACGTCATTTTTTCTTCTATAATACTTAGAGATGCACAGTATACATCAAATAAATGTTCCCGAATATAAACCTACGAATACTGAATATTGACTCTAGAGCGCCCAACAAACCGCCACAATATTAAATTGAAAAGCGTAAAAATATAACCTAAAAATTTTGGATCCAAAAAAAAGGCATTTTGATAAGATTTTTTTACCTGAAATAAATGTTCTCATTTAGCGCTCCACAAATATGTAATTATATCACAGAAACATGCGATACTTTCATAGATAATAGCAAATCAAAATTAAACTCAACATCACCAACACAGACCTATAGATTTTTGCAGTGCCTAGATGTGGCAATCAAATTTCAAGTAGGTACAAACTATCGTTGATACTATATTGACTTAGGTTTTTTTAATAATAATATCAGTGGTAGTGATATGAGAACGTAAAAAAATCGACGGTATTTTTTTACGCAATTCCTTAATGCTGCTGGCGGAAAGAGTTGCCTGGTAGAAATCGTCACGTAACGAGACGTTCGGTGCCGTCTGGCGAAGGTTCGGCTATTATCATTAATCAATGGCCAACATACATATTGTTACGTGTTTGGTCGCTATTAGAAGTGCAGCTATTACATGTGGACTGTGTGATTTGAAAAAAAAGATGTTTGACTGATTATGGATGAGAATCTCGTTCATTTAAAAATGTAGGTATTTTTCAGTATATATTTTATTCATTGTTCGTTTTATTTAATTTATACAATATTATACATAGATAGCACGTATTCGCGCTCATCTGAAAGAATTTGACGCGTCTTTTCGCTTCGATTCTGTATCAGCTTGATTTGACTATAAGCGCATGTATGTACTACCATCGAAAACACTAAAATGTTCAGATTATGCAAAATTTATGAATTTGTAGGTCCAATTGTGGCAAATAAATATGTTTTCTTTATTTCTTACTTTGTTTGTTTTTACATTTATTTGTCCACGTATTTCTCAGAATCTAGAAATGGAATTGCAATCTGGGAGCACGGCAGTTAAGCAAAAACAAATAAACAACACATCACTACCACACACATCTATTTTTTGAAGCCATTCAGGACATTATGCACCCTCACGTTACTTCGTTGTGGTGGATAAGGCACTTGTCCCACCGCCGATGAGGAAGTGATGAGGTAGCTATTGACTATTTTCTCGCTGAAGAAACGGACAAAAGATATATACGTATTAATAGTTGATCGATGGATGTTCACACTATCGGCGAGAACCCTCTCACCACTATTTTGTCACAGCGACAAGAGCTATCAAAGATAATAATCGCTCAGCGATGCTTGCTTGGCAGTCGGAGCTCACGATGAAAGACCAACCACAACGCCCCGAGCGAGTACTGAGAGTAATCGCCAACCGCACAAGAACTCGCATGTAATAGCCAAGCGACAAAACCATCGAAGTTACACACTCGCTTTGCGCTGCTCGCCAACTCGTATCTAGTGTCTAGCTCTACTCACTTCTCACTGATTGTCGGCGGAAGGCAGAGTGACTAAAGCTAGAAGCCAGATTATTATTACTATCGGAAATTCACGGGCTAAAGCCAAGGAAATATAGCGGCAGTGTGAATTCAATATGAGGCTGAGATTTCCTCGTCCAGCTGCATGTTTTTTCAAACTATTCTACAAGTATTTAATATGCTGCAGCTTTCTGTTGATTGGTATAGATTATATCATATATAATTTTTATCGTGTTTATTCATACGGATTCTTCTAAATCATTTAATTTCAGGCCACGGAGAAGGTGATATTTTTTTTTTGTATATCTCGGGTCCTTAGGGTCCCGGTCCTTTGAAAGGCGTGCGAGAAGCCAAAGCCAACTCGTAGAGGCCCCGTTAGGCATGTATCAGGAAATATGATACCAGATGATGTTATTATTATTACTTTTTATTAACTGTAGTCTCACGTTTGACCACTATCTCAAGATGATAAGCGATAATGTAGTCGAAGAAGAAGCACGCTTGTCTAGAAGTAACCTATTCACCGTTGAGTACTCTTTACTTAAAGAAGACATAATAAAATGAGAGCGAGGGCCTAAGGCGATTGTAGGTATCATGATATTATCATCATCAGTGACTACAGTCATTTTCAGTGACTAAGAAGGCATAATATAACTAGTATGTTCTCAAATTTCCTTAATTTTGTCCTTGACATCATCACCCATCATCAATATTCTAAGGTACTTCTTTTTGATACACAAGCTTCAAATTCTGAACACGATTGTAGTGTTTAAGACGTCAATAATATCAGCCCTATTTTCATATTTTAAAAACTTCTTCTGCCCATGCCAATTTTTTCAAAGGAAGTTTTGCGGAAAAGTGAAAAATTCATTAATCTAACTTTTTTAACAAACAAAACGTCAAACTTACTAACTTTAAACTAAAAAATATAAATATTATAATCACATGTTCAGCATAAAAACGAAACAATTTCGCATGCTGGAAAGAGTGGATAATATTCCATGTATTCCTACTGATTGGGATAGCCAGTTGGGATATACGGAACCGATAATTAAGGTTAAAACAAAGGTTAATAGGTTGTAAAAAAAAAAAAAACTGTAGATATCATTTACAGCATCTTCTCGAAATCGAATTGAAATCTAATTTTCTATTCGATTTCAAGAAGATGTTTCGTTGATGATACTCTTTTGAAATCAACCTATCACCTGCAAAGTTCAAAACTAAAATATCCGTGAATACATGGAAACCTGAAATATGATTAATAAAATTAAAATCGTTTTGTCACTTATTTTACATTTACAGTGGCAAATTATGACAATTTTAAATTAAATTAACTAATTAGCTTAAAAATTATTAAAATTAAGCAATATTTTTCTCGAAAATTATGAGGTGTAAAAAATAATAATATCCAAATCAATTTGATGCAGGTATTATACAGTCGAGGCAGAACCAGTTATAAACAATCTCTAGATAACATATAGTTCTCCAATTTGAAATTTAATTGCCACATCTAGGTACTGCAAAAATCTTTAGATCTGTGTTGGTGATGTTAGTTTAATTTTGATTTGCTAATAACTTTGAAAGTTTCGCATTTATCTGTGATATAATTACATTTTTGTGGAGCGCTAAATGAGAACATTTATTTCAGGTAAAAAAATCTCAACAAAATGCCTTTTTTCTAGGTCCAAAATTTTTAGGTTATATTTTTACGATTTTCAATTTAATATTGTGGCGGTTTGGTGGGCGCTGTAGAGTCAATATTCAGTATTCGTAGGTTTATATTCGGGAACATTTATTTGATGTATACTGTGCATCTCTAAGTATTATAGAAAAAAAAATGACGTACGGGGCGTATACGCCCTGTACGTCATTTTTTGTTTTCCATTTTTTAGCGCAACCCGAGAGGTACACTTTTTTTCATTGAAGGTACTGAATAGAACAATTTGAGAACAATATCCTCAAAAAGTTTCAACAAAATCGGAGACTAGTGACGTACAGGGCGTGTGACGCCCCTACCCTACACTAACCTACATACATACACAACCAATAAAAAAAAAAAAAAAAAAATAGATGTTGAACTATTCTCAGACCTACTGAATATACATATAAAATTTCATCAAAATCGGTCAAGCCGTTTCGGAGGAGTTTGGCAACGAAAACTGTGACACGAGAATTTTATATATTAGATGAACGTATAGCACAACCTCCAAAATACTTAATGGGGTTACGCTGATATAGTAAGACTGATCACTGGTCATATCTGGTTTGAATAGGCCACTTATCTCGGTAGTTGACTAAGCACCCACTTTGTCAATGGCTTTATCCAATATTTCTTCAGTTAGAACTGGTTGACTTTTGACTTTTTCGTAACACCCAATTTGTAGCCATTTTAAGACCTAGGGCTCCTGTTTTACTTGATACCTCAGTCAATCACAGTCTTCTGCACGTAAGCCTCTCCCAAGCTAAGCCCCAACATCTGGTACCCTGCCTTCTGCATCCAAGTTGTATCAGCCACCTTCTTAAAGAAAAGGAAACTTAAAACTAAAATACAAAATATATAGGTTTGAACCTACCTTCTATAATACAGTTTTTTCTTTTTTTTTTTTTATAACCTATAGGCTCGCGCTTGACCACAATCTCACCTGATGGTAAGCGATGATGTGGTCGACGATGAAACACGCTTGCCTAGAAATAACCTATTCACTCTTGACTTATAGACCCCTAGATTGTAGCTATCGGGAAACACAGACTCCGGCAGGGAATTCCACTCCTTAGCTGTACGCATAATAAAAGTGTTCCCGAAACGTTTTGTGCGTATGGGTGGGATGTCTACCATGTATCGATGGCGCATCGCCGTACGTCTGGTAGTCCGATGATGAAACGGGCTAGGTGGAATTATATCGTGCAATTCCATCGCACACTCCCCGAAATGTAACCGATAAAAAACCGACAGGCTGGCAACTCGGCGACGATGTTCAAGACTCTGGAGCTTTGACTTGACCAGCGCCTCATCGCCGATGAGCGTCTTGGCTCGCTTTTAAAAGTATATTTCCCAAAGCAATAGAAACATCTATTCTGATTGGACATTGAAAAGTAAACCCGCAATAAAATATTCCTGTAGTTATTAATGAAGAGTTGTTCACGGTGAACAATAGTCCTTACTTTTCATCGTAATTAGCGGCTATTGTTAGCGGTTATAATAACACATCACAAATGATAGCACTCAATATCAGGCACTACCAGTTTGTAATTATATAAGTAATTCCTATTTCTGTTTACTTCATTCCAACATCTGAACCTATCGCATAACACAGCTGGAAATATTTGACTTGAGCGAACTCATCAGCATTTATCAACTGCCTCTATCTGGGTGGTTTTCGCAATTAAGTATCTACCGCAAATACTTAATTGGCAGCCAAATAACATATATTTGTCCTATTTCACTTTGTAGACTACCTGGTATCTGATCAAAGTTTGTTGGTCCAATTTTCAGTCCAGTAAAATAAAATTAAAATACAGATTATGTGGGGGACTACCCTGCAGAGTGCATGTGTGCAAGGAAACTCAAGAGATAATTAAAATAGCATACTAGATTTATTCTGAGTACTTATAAAAAGTAACACGTATAAAACACACCGAAAAATATTCTGTCAACAAGACAAGCTTCAACAGAACGTTGAATCTTCATATTTTAATTAAATATAGACTAGGCTCTAGCAGCCAGCTATATTATGTACATTAAAACCTAATACGCCCCCTTAATGTGCATATGTATTACAAGAGAGACGCAAAACAAAGTATTTACAAACAATATACGCTAACTATAAACATAAACCTAATCCAGTCATGCACATATAGTGCTTGGCTTTCGGCAAGGCCTTGGTTAATACGTCAGCTAACATAAGGTTGGTCGACAAGTATACCAACTGAATGTTATTGTTCTCCTTCAAGACACTCCGTATAAAATGGTGTCTTATATCTATGTGTTTGCTCCGGGAATGGAATACCGAGTCGTTTGCTAATTTAATTGCCCCAGTATTATCTACATGTAAGGTAATTGATGCAAACTTACGTAATCCGATTTCAGTCAACAAGCTGTTCAGGTATAAAGCTTCCTTCATCGCTGATGATAAACTGACGTACTCGGATTCACACGTCGAGGTACTGACACACTTCTGCTTCTGGGACTTCCATGACATACATGCACCACCTAATACAAAGGCATATCCCGAATATGAACGCCTATCTAGCAAACAACCACCCCAATCCGAATCAGAATAGCCTCGAACTGCTTTACCTGTTTTACTGAACACTAGTCCGTACTCTTTTGTTCGCTTCAGATAACGTAATATTCGTTTCGCAGCGATCCAGGACTCTTTGCTAGGACAGTTAACTACCTGCGCCAATTTCGAAACACTATTCGAGATATCTGGTCTCGTCCCCACGGATAAATACATCAAACTCCCAATTAGTTCGCGATACGGGTATCGCTCTTCTTCGAGTTTTGTATGGGGCTCAGGTAATTTAAGCTTTAAATTTACCTCCATTGGGGTTGAAACCGTTTCTTTACACATATTCAGACCATATTTAAATAATAAATCTTCAATGTATTTTTGTTGTGACAGTTTGATTTTATCACTGTCAACTCGCTCAATGTCAATTCCTAACATATATTTCGCGATGCCATAATCCTTAAGGTCGAATTCACTGGCCAGTTCTTTTTTAAAATTTTCAATGCATACTCTTTTCTGCGATGCCACTAAAATATCGTCGACATAGACTGCAACAAAAAGTTTTGTACCATCACCTATGTCTCGGAAGTATAGACATGGCTCATTTAATGATGATCGCATCCCCATTTTTTGCAGTTGTGTATCGAGCCTTGCATTCCACTGGCGTCCAGCTTGCTTCAAGCCGTAAAGTGATCTCTTAAGTCTACATGCATCACCACCTGCCTGCATGTCTGCTAGCATTTTCTTAGCTCGTTCATATATATTAGAACCTTTTTGTTCCACCTGAAGCAGCTTCTGCAGACATTCTCTTAATATGTCGGGGATTTCCATGTAAATTTCTTCATTTAATGTACCGTTCAAATAAGCGGTATTAATGTCTAACTGATGAATTTCCATACCAAGTTCAACCGCAAGTGCAGTCAGCAATCTGATGGTGTCTAGTCTGACAACAGGGCTGAATGTCTGGTGATAATCAATCCCGTACCGTTGGCTATATCCTTTGGCAACAAGTCTAGCCTTTTTCTTTACGGTTTTATCAACATTTAGCTTCGTTGTTAAGATGTAACGACAACCAACGACAGCGCGTCCCATGGGTCTCTTCGCTATATCCCAGGTATCATTTTTAATCATGCTTCGTATCTCCGAGAGAATGGCTGCCTCCCATTCATCTTTTTCTGAACCAGATAAAGCTTGCCTCAATGATACCTCTGCATTACCCACAAAGTCTTGGCAATCTGAGAACTCTTCTTGTAGTTCAGGTTCCACTTCAACCATACGATAAATTTTCTTTGGGCGTCCCACATGTCCTCTGTCTAGTCGTGGTCTTCCTGGGGCTCGTTTTAAGGTCTTTTCTTCATTATTTTGTTGGACTTCATCTGAGCTAACATGACGAGGTGAACCAGCTTCTGACTCCATATTATCCTGGACATTTTGTACATTCCTCTCAGGTTCAGGAACAAATCTACGTGAACTCGTCACTACCTCTCTTGTGTTGTCAACTGCCCTTCCTGCATGGAAATCTATCTCTACATAATTTGGTTCTGGTCTTTGGCAGATATCAGCTTGTAGCTCTTCATTCCCAAATTCCAGTGGATCAGTTATAGAAGAATTATTCTCATCGCATCGAGTCTCGTTTATGTGAAATTTTACATCTCGCGATACGACATACTTTCGTTCTTGTGGCAACCAAATCTTGTAGCCTTTTCGGTCTCTTGGATAGCCTACAAAGATTCCTTCTTTACTGCGAGGTGCAAATTTATCTTTTCCTTCCTCCTTATCCAAAACATGTATCTTGTTTCCAAAAACATGCATATAGTTTATGTTCACAGGCCGCTCGTACCATTTTTCATACGGCGTTCCACCTTCAAGACTACTTGTTGGACATCGATTTCGAACGTGACATGCCGTCATAACGGCGTCACCCCAAAAACCAGGTGAAAGGTTGGATGAAATTATCATACACCTTGCCATCTCTACAAGAGTTCTGTTCATCCTTTCTGCGACCCCGTTCTGTTGAGGAGTGTTAGGAATAGTTAATCTTCTCCCTATTCCTTCAGTCTGTAAATATTCATCAAAATCTTTATTACAAAATTCTCCTCCATTATCCGTCTGCATATATTTTATTCGTTTGCCAGTCATATTTTCAACATAACTTTTGTATATCTTGAAATATTTAAGGGCTTCACTTTTCTTGGATAGCAGATATACTTCACACCACCTCGATGAGTCATCTATAAACGTAATAAAGTACTTCGCTCCACCTATGGCTTCATGCCGCATCGGGCCTACGATATCGGAATAAATAATCCGTAATTTTTCATCACATGGCCCATCCGTCCTCGAAAATGATGATGCATTCATTTTCCCACTAGCACAGATACCACAATTATGCAATGTACTCACATCCGTCATCTTTATATTCATTCCGGATTTGTTCAAGAGTTTGACAAGATCTCTTCCATTCAGATGACCCAATCGTTCATGCCACAGTCTTACCTTATCAACTGCTTCTGAAATAATGGAAACTGTTCCCATTTGTTCCTCAACGTAATATAGATTACCCCTACGATTTGCTACAAGCATAGTGTTACCATAGCTGTCCCTAACACAAGCTATATTCTTATCGAATTTAACACTATACCCTTTATTCGTAATTCTTGCGACCGAAATCAGATTACATCGCAAGTTTGGAACAAATAAGGTATCTGGCAACTCCACGATTGTTTTGGAATTATTTTTACATGTAATTAATCTAACGGTACCCTTACCTTTAACATCTGTGCTCGAGTTTATCGCTAGATTTAGCTTACCCGACAAAGGTATCAATGAATTGCCAAATTTACTAGGATCGTTGCATAAATGTGATGTACAACCGCTGTCAATGACCCAGCCTCCATTCCCGTTGCAAGCAGCATTATCACCTGCAATACAATTAAAGGTTACAAGGCTGAAATTATCTTTTTGCAAATCACATTCCAAAACATACTTTGCACTATCACGACACTGATCCTTGTCTTTCTTCATATCACATTCAGAAGCTTTGTGGCCATGTTTGTGACATTTAAAACACTTGTATTTAAAATTCGTCTTGTTAGTATCACTCTTTGATTTGAAAGGTTTCTTAATTTTGGACTTTGCAAGGAGAGCTTTTTCTTCGCTTCCTTTCTGACGTCTCGAACATACCTCTTCGATTATTTTAACCTTCAAAGTCTCAGGGTCTGGTAACGTGTCTCTGGATTCGATCGCGCATCGAAAATTCTCGAAGCTTGATGGTAAGCTATAAAGAAGCATTATGGATACTAAATCATCATGCATCTGAATATCCATATCAGCTAGTTTACTTTTTACTTCGAAGAAATGCATGACATGTTCACGAACGTCACCACCTTCCTCCAACTTGTGTAGCAACAACTCCTTCAGCAGCGTTGCCTTCTTGGCAGGTCCCTTAGATGCGTGTATGCTCTCAAGTTTTTGCCAAACATTTCGTGACGTTTTACATCCGCGAATGTGTCTCAGTTCACTTGGACTAATAGCTAGGATTAGATCAGACTTAGCTTTTGCGTCTCCGATTTCCCATTTCTTGGCTTCTTCCGGCTCTGTAGGCTTGCTTACGCTTCCGTCTACATAGCTCCAAGCGTCGTTCTTTATAAGAACCGCTTCAGCCTGAATCCTCCAAGTTTCGTAATTTTCTTGAGTAAGTGGTTCTATTTTAACAGTACTCATATCGTTGACTCTTTTACGTCAACCTTGTTTATTTCATCAGCTGTTCGTACTTAATCAAACGTACCTTAAATATTTGCTGATATTCAATAAATAAGCACGAAATTTTAATATCTCGTTCCTGGGCCCATAACCACTGTGGGGGACTACCCTGCAGAGTGCATGTGTGCAAGGAAACTCAAGAGATAATTAAAATAGCATACTAGATTTATTCTGAGTACTTATAAAAAGTAACACGTATAAAACACACCGAAAAATATTCTGTCAACAAGACAAGCTTCAACAGAACGTTGAATCTTCATATTTTAATTAAATATAGACTAGGCTCTAGCAGCCAGCTATATTATGTACATTAAAACCTAATAGATTATGTCAAAGTAAAATAAAATTAAATCAATATATAAATAATGTCAAATTTAAATAAAATTTAAATAAATAAAATAAAAGTCAAATTTACATAAAATTAAAAAAAATTGAGAAAATTAAATTAAATTAAATGGATAAAATAAAAATCAACATTATAATACAGATTTAAAAAAAAAGTTAATTTTATTGGATATTTGTCATATATCATTTTATAGACCACCTGTATCTGATCAAAGTTTGTTGGTCCAACTTTTACAAAGAAAAAGTAAATAATTTAATTAAATTGCATTTCAAGTCAATTCACAGAGAACAGAAGTTAATTTGGTGGATAATATAACTTGTAGTCAATACGCCTCTTAAAACGGTAATACAATTAAAGACTCTCTTAAACTCTCTTTCACCAGTTATTAAAACATTCACTACATTCCCACTTGGTTTGTGTATTCGCGTCATGTCCATCAAACTGTTTCGTAGTTTTACGACCTATGTAGGTATAATATTGGGAATTCAGACCACTAAGGAAACAATCTAATTCACCCAGAACACGCAGTTGTTCATTTACATTCGAAATTATTGCTTACGTGCTAATGGACACCGTTAGCGGGCTCTTCAAATCATCCAAACATGTATGTCAATTCAATTTGTTGTTCTGGGTGTCCTCAAAATAAAATGGATATCGTTTTTACAACACAAAATACGTTATGAAATTGTAGAGATCCCTGTTTTCTAAACTGCCTGTAAAACAAAAGCGCGTGTCTTCCTTCTTTCGAGGCGAGAGTTAACTTTTAGATAATTTGGGCCCAGTAATTCATGTTTGAAGTCTTAATAGGTATTAGTTAGTCAGCCGTGTTGTCAGGGCCAGGGCCAAAAAGACGGAAGAAAAAAAAGAAAAAAAAAAAAAGGACGGATGTCGGTATTTAATATCTCTTCAGCAATTGTGAATACATTCGAGATCTTTTAAGCACCGTGTGTTGACTTCTGCGTTCCCAAATGGGAATTTCATTATGATTTGGCGATATTTCCGAGGTTTTAGTGTAGCCTGTATATAAACTGCTTATCGTCCTCACGAGTACTTACTAGCCTTTGAGATCAGTAGGTTAGGCGTTGATTAGCATTCTCAGGTTCTTTGCCTAGCACTTTGCATCTAAGTTGATATACTGTACTATAAAACGAGCTATGTACCTGGTACATGTGTCATTTCATTTTATTTAAAATTCATAGTTAATGCAGTGCCGTTCCACGCATAAAAGTTTAATGCAATCGTGAAACTTTAAAAAAAGAAGTGTCTTCTTACAATTGTCATTTCTTAAAAAGTCAGTTAACAATTATTCTATTCAATGAAGACATAAATTTTAAGTAATTATTACGTGCTTGTACCCACATTTTCCAAGTTACCTTTTTTGTATGTGTTAATTGTGCCTTTACAAGTACATACCTATTAAAGTTGTTAATCATATAATTCATAAATGGTGGGCAATTATTTCAGTTTTATTTGTACAGTTGCGTGACCATTACAAGGTGTGACGTGTTGACTGACAATAAAATATCAGCTGGTAAACATGTTAACTTAAAATAACTATTAACCATGCAGCATCACAATAAAAGAGTAGTGATGATATCACTTAATTTTACGCCTGTTAGGCATGTCGAAAAGTATACTTCCTTTCCTATATAGTGTTTTTTTTTTATATACTCCTTTATTTATTCCTCTCTTGGTACAATAAACACAAAATATTTTGTGCTTATTGTACCAAGAGAAAGAGAGATGAAACTGAACAAGATCTTTAATAGTAAACAAATACATTTATGGAGGAGCTACATACTCTAATAAAGCTCAACAAGTACTTAATGGTTGAGATTTACCTGTCTGAACTGCTTCTTACGTAAAGAACAAGTTAATCCAAAGGTGTAAATTGCTATAGCAAGCTTCTTTAATAGCCGATCAGTTCCAAGTAACATGGATGAAGTTGCAGGCTTATTGTATGGCACTTTCGCACACTCACAAAAAGTGGCAATTTGCACAGAATGCACTTTGATCGCAATATGTGCGCATTGGCAGCTAATAACTACCATTGTGGGAAACTGTTAGCAAACCATAAAGGTTTAGCTGCAATTACAGTGGATGGAATGAAAAATGTTGAACTTTCAGGCAAGTTGTTTCTACAAAGTTAATCTCGCAAAACTTTAGGATTTTCGAGATTTTCTGACGGTCAAAAAGTTAATATAGTAGAAACCTAGTACTTAGGAACTTCCACCACACAACACAACACCTTTAAACCACTTCAGCAATACGTATAATTTCCAAAAATCATTCATTACTAGTGCTTACTTTCCTTGTATAAGGAAATCTTGTACAAAATGCTTCTGCAATCTGCTTGCCTCATAAAACAAGTACGATCACCAATCCGCCAAGCGTCATTTTTATGGTTTTCGGTTTAATTTGAAGGCTCATTTTCAGCTGTAGGTAGGTATGGCCATTTACAAGTTAGTACCTATGAATATCTATCACAAAACAGTACAAGGCTATGTTGCTTCAACAAAAAGAATAAACAGCAAACTTATAAGGGCATGTTTATATGCATCAGTGATTCTACAGGAATTCCTTTGGTATCGTATTACTTATGATAAATTATTCTATCACTATTGTGTTATGTTTTTTTTTATGTTTGCAATGATTGTAAAACACATGTTGAATTCTTACGTGTCTCATTATGTATATGAGGTCTTAAGTAGTTGTACACTATATGTCGTACATCGTAGTAAGAAAATTTAATGACGTAATAATAATTGTGCTCCTCTGATTCGCTGGTTACGCTGCCTTGAACAATATGTTTGAGGTCTAATACATATAAATAAATAAGTTCAATACGAGGCTTTTGCCCTGCAGTTGGACAGTAACCAGTTGGTATTATTATTATTTATCCGAGCTAAATAAGAAAACATGCAGCCGTACAAAACCTTTAATAAGATCAATGGCAATATAAAGCGACAGAGTTGCACCTTATGTCCTTCTTCTCTTATTTCTTTTTCTGTATCGATGGCACGAAGGAGAGATAAGTACAAGTACTCCAAACGTTGCAGACGAAAGTACCATCCCTTAGGGAATAGCAAGATCAGTCAATAAATTCCCGACCGATCCATCAAATGATCGTAAAAGTCGTATACAAAGTTAAAACTTGATAACATCAACTTTGTATCTATCACATTATCAGTTGGCTCGTGGACTAACTGTGTTCCTCCTGTACACGTGCAGTATTCAGGCTTTTGATCCACGCACGTGTCTCTGAATAGTAAATGAGACGACTGACTGGCTTTTCATCCAGCTGGGTTTATGTTGATTAATCAAAAGCATCCAGTGTGGTCTGTTTAGTTGTTTCACTGGGACAATTTAGTGACAGTATTCATTGAGAATTTCAGGCGTTAATGTTAGTTCAAATGTAAATTAATTATGTCAATTCTACAATAGCGTATGTATATTGTAGTCTTCTTTAGGTTTCTCAAAAATTTGAAATAGTTCTGCGCACGGAACAGATTTATTTGTTCCGTGGTTCTATGTAACCTGGGTGAGATAAAAGTAAGTACAGCAAATTTATGGAGACTGAGTTTAGAAACTGCAAAGCTATATTTTAGTCCTTGTACATTGTAAAAGGCGAGCTACTTCAGAATATGCAGACGATATTTCATAACAAATTGGGGGTAATGTACTCCATAAATATACCTTACTTTTTCCTTTATCTGCCTTGGAAGTAGGTTGATGCAGATCGACGGGAGTTCAGAAATAATATACGAACGGAAGGTAGGTAGTTGGTCGGTTCAGCCAAGTGGCTTAATCTGGCATCCGACACCTGCATTCTAGACGCTAGTAAATGAACAGGTTCTCGCATTGGTAAGCAAGATTGACCACAAAACCGATAGTGAAAACAGGCGTAGTTTCTTTTACCGTTAGCATACGGTCAGTGGGCCACTTTTTACCATTTATTGGGCGCATCGCTAAACTGTCTGTTATACTTCACTTGGGTTACAAGAATTAATGTAATGTGGGCCAAGAAAACGAGTTTATTTGAAGACTTGTTTTACGCTAAAAAGTAGATCTACAATTATTTTTTTGTAGATTTGAATTCATGAATGCCTAAATAACGAATTCTCGTAGAGTCTAAATATTCAGGCTTTTTCTATGCTTGAAATTCCGTTTTCTTGCACCATAAATAATTATGGCAGTTACGCTGCATTTCCGTTTTAATTTGCACTCAAGTTAAACTGTGAAATATTTTATATTTGCATGTAACATACATAGTTAAAAAGAGTTTCGCGTGTCAGCATGATAAATCTCTAAACTTTCTACTGTATATATTTTATATTTAAAGTCAAGGTTGACGATTTGCGGCATTATGTTAAATTACACATGCAGTAAAAAAAAGTAAAACTGAGGCCCGTTTCACTGATTACGTTTACAGCACCTTGACCTCTGACGGACGGTTTAAAAAGCTCGCTGCGATTCCCCGCGTACGTTTCGTTCACACGCTCATCAAGACTAGCTGTGTACAGTGTCGCTGTAGTGCGTTTAATTTCCGTTCTTCCCACAGCGAGTTAATCCATCGATAGTCGATACTCACTGATGTGTAACTTTATGGAACTTGCGAGACTCTGAGAAATACGGAGATAGAAAAAGTTTGGGCCGACTAATCCGGCCTACGTATCTTGTTTAGGGACTTAACTTTGCGGACTTGTACAAAATATCCACCTTAGCTTTGTGCAAAAAGAGACGGGTGGCCTGACTGACACCTGAGTGGGTTCAGAAATATATCTTTTTTGGGCAAGAAATGCGACGGAGTGAAATAGTTTCAGCTTTAGAGAACAAAGTAGATAAGTAGGTACACATGTTCATATTCACGTCCTAAAACCTCTAGAGATTTCATTTGGTAGGTCCGTCAAGGTCCGTCAAAGTCTAAGTTTCAAGTAGGTAGGTATCTAATATGTAAGCAACCTCTAAGTATATCCGAAAGTTGATATTGATTTAAAACATCATAACCTAAGTATTAAAGTTTCCACGTTAAGCCAAAAATGCGGCAATAGGAACAATGACCTGAAATTACTAAACCAAGTTAAATTGCACTAAAATGAATGCATTAGTCAAATAAGACCCTAATAATAGTTGTATGACGTAGTTCTAAGAAATAAAAAGTCAATTATTAAATTCCTAACCTCAATAAGAACTAAGTACTTCGTAGAAAAGTTCAATGCCATCGAATTGAACATGAATTGATAAATTAATTGAAATAAATTGATACACGCCTCTCTGTCGTTCAATTTTCGAAGATAAATTCTTTATCACGACCTAATAAAGTGTTTCCCTTCAAACAAAAGTAAGTGGGTTATTGTTTTCCTCAATGAGAAGGCATGGGAAAATCGCCATTTGTATTACTTTTTCTCTTTTTTATATAATTTATTTTCTTTTAGATAATGGCATTACGGAATGTATCGTTGGTATTTGGTAACAAAAAATATTTATAGAATGTTTTAATATTATTATTTTTCTCCTAAGCCTGATTAAAAAAAAACAGTGTTCTTATACTTGAAGCTCGAATATCAATTTTCACCTATAAAACGCCTTCACTTATTTCAAGGTTAAACTTATTTACTTGGCTGTAGTAATGCATGTTTTTTATAATAAATAGCAATCAATAAGAGGAAAACATTATTCTTAGTTACTTCCACGTTAGAAATAATTATAGTAGATATAAAAAGTAGCTGGTGCACGTAATTCTGTGTGTTGCATTCACCATTTCAATGTCATTTGCAAGCTCATACGTATAATGCATCATACTGATCTAGCTCTATTGCAGACTAGCTGTTTCCCACGACTTGGTCCACGTCGTCAAACTCGTAAAACAGCAAAAAATACCACTGATTCGGCTTTTGTTCCTGCCTCCATAGGAATCTATCCGTAGCAAGCTAGACTAGCTAGTCCAATGGTCTTATCGCATTAGGAAAACTTTGTTGCACTGGACCACAGAACATGACATGCGCCAAGAGTCTACCAAAACAACACAAAGTTTCCAATTCTTGCGACTTCAGACACTAACACCGTGCTAACATTGTCCGATCCTCTCAGTTTCAAGACTTTCAAGATATGTGAATAAAACAATGTGTCCGATAATGCATTCATTCAATCAAAGATAATCCCGATTTAGACAACAGATTTCGTATCACTGTCTCTCGTGTTCGCAACAATGAAGCACGATTTTATCATTCGTCCCGGAACTCTTCGGTACGTAAATATTTTAAGATATTTACCTTACTTTTGAAGTCAGAATATTCAGAATCTCTGTGTCTATCTCCCTAAGTTGATTGTTGGAAGTGCACGGTAACTTTGGACATTGTAACTTGTAGGTAAGTTCTTTGAAGTTTCTCTAGGAAGTTTGTCTCTTAGTTGAGCAGACTCCGTTGCTTCCACGGTAGATTAAAATCACGTTCTTCTTAAAGCTGTGTGCTTGTTAAAATATGCGGAAGCGATTTAGTTAGAATTACATAAGGAAACAAGTGGTTCCTAACCTTAGGTCATGTGTGTGTGCGTGCGTACACACATAAAAATGCTGTATTTAACTGTAAGGTTTGAAGTAGGACACTTTTAATCCTAAGTACCAACAGCATTTACAGGCGTGCGTGATTAGATACTTTAAACATTAGTGTGTAAGGTGTAAGATTGCCAGAGCGTGGGATATCGATGCTAAACTGTGCTCAATTTCCCAGTTGGCCGCGCACAAGTCGCACACGCAATTAATATTGTTTATCGACTCCTGCGCATGCTTCGATTGAAGCAGTCGCCACTGTCGCCGCTTGCGCAACAACTGTAGCTGTGAAGCATAATACGATTAATTTTGTAATTAAGATATTCGTAATGAAGTGAGCGCATCTTGACATGACGCAAGCTACACATGTCTGTCTGTAAGTGAATGGAATGATGGGTGGCCTCTGCAAATAAAACAATTTCATAAGATTGGTAATACCTACATCCAAAATTAAACCGTGTACCTAACGTTACTTAGCTAAAAAATAAAACACTGTTGCCTTCGCATCGAAGATACATAATTATAGATTTGAGATTATTATAATAAAAACTTACGGTAGAAATATAACTGCGTCACTATAGGAGCTATAATATACAATAAAGAAGAGCCTCCTAACAATCAACAGTTATTTACCTATAATATAACAATTAACTATGCCGATTCAATTAATAGCTCAACACAATTTTCGGCCATTACGCTATTATAGTGATTAGAAAATGCGCCAGATGTACGAGATGTGTCTAGGTGAGAAGTGGGTCAGAATATTGCATATAATGGCTTTAAAATGGCTTTACACATGCAACGCCAGCCACGACAACAGACCGGCGCGACAGATGATCATGACCACGGAATAATCAACAATGGAGTACTAACTGTAAACTGCACCTTTGAATAACCTAGCGCCTTGTAAAACTTAACTGGGTCACACACACACTGGATCATACTTAGTTAGTTTCATGTAAACGTTTACACAATTAAGGATCTGCCAGATACAGAGTTGCCACAGTTTACCTATAAAAAACTGCTCGCATTTCTTGAACATCATCATAATCACCTAATACTATCGAGGTAGCACGAAAATAAAGGAAATTTATCAAAAATCGGGCTGATGCAAATACACGATACGGGCTAGAGAGAGATAAAATATCCCGTGTACACTGTACACTAATATAAGTAGATGATTCAGCTATCAGCTGTCTATGTGGAGGGTCAGCTGATCATACGTTCGTCACTCCATTTATGTCGATACTCCGTGGTTATTGTACTGAGGCTGCACAACATGTCGTAAATATGCGACGTCCTGTCCGTGTTTGCACGTTCCTATTCCCTTATTCATGGGAAGGGAGTTAGGAAGAAAAGCAAAGCTTTGAGAGGTGCTTGTATGGCATGTGTTTGAATCATTTCACTCGCTAACAACATGTTTTTATTTTGTAACACTACATTTTACGGTTTCTTAAACTGTTTTAACTAGATCTAGGTTTGGTATTTAGGTTTTCCATTTTAAACAATTTTTAGTGGTCATGGTCGATGGTGGCCTTGAATTGTTCAGTGTCATTTCTATGTTTCAGGGAGCATCCCTAAAAATTTGTACTTCTATTTTATGACTGGTAAGTTGTTAGAAAAGCAAGAAAATATTTTCTGCCATATTTAACGCTAACGCCAGTGTCAAGTATACAAATCACCTATTTATAGGCATAAAATGTTTTTTTGCTTTTATAACAATTTACCAGTAATGAAATAGGAGTACACAATGAGTACAAATTTTAAGGCACGCTCCCGTTTCAACACTTCTATGCCAGTTGGAATTTCAGCGTGGTCGTGCTGGGAAAAATCTCCCAGCACGACCTTTATATCTGCGGTAATTGAGAGGTATAAAATTTAAAATTAGTGTTATAAAATAGTACAAATTAAAAAGATTTTAGTGCCATCTAAAGTTATAATAAATGCTTTCATGGTCGTGCTAGGAAGTCAAGCTTTTGACTGATGTGGAGTATCCTAGTATTAAGAAACCTCAACAAGCAAATCACTGTCATTTCTGTAACGCGTCTCATAATGGCTTCGATCAAAACATAAATCTCACATGGGGGAGATTGCTTACGCGACTATGTAACCGGTACAAATTACATACGGCGGAACGGTGGCATTTCGTAACAATAATTGTACCGTAGTTTTTCTAGAGCACTTCCTCATTAAATGGAACGAACCGCAGAACGAACAAATGAACGAAGGCTTTTGTGTTGAACGTTCCGTGGCTCTGCATAGAAACAAAAGCTGGAGAGACGGACACTCCCGCCAACAAAGGTTATTAAATAAGTTGAGTTGAGTCGAGGATTGTTTTCACAAATAATTAGGGTTCTTCATGCTCGAGTTTTCGGAATTGTAGGACAATGTTTTTATTTTATCTTTGCTAAATATTTTTCATTGCGAGTTCACGTTTACTTGTTAGATGCGACACATGTTTTTGTTTCAAAAAGAGGTTATTAAAACAATGTTTGAAACTTCCTTATTTTGAATTTATTATTTAGTCTTTCACACGTAACCGTAATGGGACCATAAACCATTTTCCTTTTCTTAGTGAATTAACTTTAGTTTTCCATACATAAGGCGTGTAACATACCTGTAGCACTTTCTAACTCGGCATCGAAGGAAATCTAGTTATGTCTGTTTCCCGCGACAGCTTTCATGTGTGGCTACGGGGAGATATTGCATTCCTATTTTGTATTTTTCTCAATATAAAATATATTCATAGATGTTAAACTGGCTTTATCTATAAAGAAAAGAAATAGATAGATTGAAATCGTTTTTGAAATTATCCCTATAGCAAATTGTTGTTTGAAATGTAAATGTGGTTCTGGGAAGAGACTTTCGACGGATAGTTATAAACGTGCAATGCACGTTTCTATCGCACGCGCATCATTATGTGCTAGGTTTGAAGATCGCATTAGTGTTAGTGGGTTATATTGAGCTAGCCTTTGACCACTGCCTGTGGGAAATCCTCTTTTAACATTAAGACGATGAAAGCTTTCTTATATTAAAGCATGAAGGAATTATTACCACTAATGCATGCGACATTTTTATTATTATTAAAGTCATTTATTTATCCTTATATCTTATACCATATCAATTATTCAATAAGATTATAACATTAATTAAATACAATTTCAATTCAATTTAGTAAAGTTTCACATTTAGTTCAATTTTGATTTAAAGTTAAAATGCATATTAAATTAGATTACAATACTTTCTTTTCGAGTAAAGGCCTCCTCCATTTCACTCCATAGTTTTCTGTCCTTGGCTTTTGATTCCCAGTCTTTACCTGCTGTCTCTTTAATTTCATCAAGCCATCTTTCAGGGGGTCTACCTCGTTTTCTTTTGCCAACAGGGCCAGCCCAGTGTACTATTTGATTGGACCATCTGTCGTTATTCATACGTGCAACGTGGCCTGACCATTTCCATTTTAACTGCACTGACATTAATAGCATGCGACATTATCTACATATAAATCAAAGACGTGAGCATGATTTGGGTTAAAATTTATTACAAGAAAAAAATATTTTCGTAAAAGTACGGGACCTAGTAAAATTAAATGTAGACAATGTATGGGCATATACTTTCGTTTATATCATTGAAAACAATTGACACAACTGTCATTCTAATTAATCATTAATAATCTGTATCTAACGTTGCCTAAGACAACAGTTTAATAACTTAGCCAAAGTTATCAGATAAAATTGTATGCCTAATAAGGCATACGACACATAACTTAAACACAGCTTGTTCTAGTTTACCGCGACAGCTATGCGAGTGTCAAGATTTGTATCTACGACTTCAATGCCAAGAGAAAACAAGTTACAATTAAGTACGGCAGTGAGATTCGACCGGTATTACATGGACTTAAGTGATAAAAAACGCAATTATACATTCTTGTGAGAAATAAAACAGACATTACTTATTTGTATGGTCTTATTTTCACCTTAGACGAAACTTATGCAGACGTGGATACCTCAGCAGAAAAGTTTTGTTTATATAATATTTTTTTTATCATGTTGCACGTGTCATTTTTGGGTACAATAAAGAATTAAGAAAAAAAAATACCTGTTAAATTCTCAATTCTTTATTGCGTACCATAATGTATATAGTTGGTAGGGAAATAATTATATAAGTCACAATTATGGACCCTGTCGGGCACAGCATAGATCAAGTAGGAGAGAGGAGGAAGAACACTGAGTGTTTAATGTGATCAATTTTATTATTGGTTAAGTACGAGTATTATTAAGTAAAATACTGTTTTATTAATACGGAATTGAGAATTAAATCCTTAATCCTTGATTAAAGTCTTTAATCTGAAATGGAAGATTGAAAGCGGTTTGAATCAAAGTTTTATGTATTGCATTTATAAACCCGGAAGAAGTATATAACTACCCGTATAATTACTACTTTTTATTAGGTAATCGAATAGCTATAAATTACTTACCTACATTTTAACACTAATTATTATGCACTTACATCACCGAAAAATGACGCGAAATGCAATCACTAAACTAATCTAGTATCTAATTTCAAAGACTTTGGCAAAAGAAAGAAATAATGGTTATAAAAAAAGGAAATGGCCGAAAGAGAACATTTGTATGGTTCTTAAAATATTATGTCGTAATCTTTCGAGCACTGTAAAGGAGTCAGCATATTGGAGAAATGTCGACGGATTCACGGTTCAAAATATTAAAGGATAAGAAAGGAATCAGAAATTTCAAAAAATCAAAATTTACGAAAGACGAGTTTCCCAAAACGCGTTCACCATCAACACTTCCCAGTGTTTTAGCTGGGAGGAAGATGTGGCGTAACACACCCCAGCAAACACATCTGTGTGTAAAGGTTATTTCGTGTATCACTTTTGTTTAGTAAAGAAGTGCGCTGAAAGTCAACTCGGCGTGACGCAGATCAAACATGGCGGTAAGGCCTTCAGTGTTAGATGACGGAACCGCTAGGAGTAGTGTGTGGACTCCATTATAACTAAAGATTTGGGAGTAGGTAAAGGTTTTGAAACAGGCAACTGAAATATCAGTTGCAGAAACTAACGCATGTCTTTAACTCAGTTATTGTTTGAGTTTCACGGAAGAACTTTAAAATTAACGCCCAAGTCGCTATCTAATTGTAAAGATTTTCATCCAATTAAATCAATAACCCAGAAGCTTATTTAGGTACAAAATATGTCCTTATTTTCGCTAAATCAACGTTACTTTGTCCCTTCTATCTGTGTGACCACTCGTCAAATCCCTCTCATTTGTAAATAAGTAGGCCACAGCACTCTACACTCAAAAAAATCCAACGCCATTGAAACGTGCAGGGCTTTACCGACCCACCAAGTTTGTATAGCATTCATTTATTTTGTAATTTCGAAAGGGGCACGACCATTCAACTGTTTACAGAAGATTGTAATACTTTTCATTGTAAATGTAATATGGTTATGTAATTCAGATTGCGGTCAAGTGATATAAATAACAATTGATATCGAGATATTATCAAATGTACGAGCTATTTACTGCCATGAAAAAGCCTTTCATCGCAAAGAGTTTTAACTTTTTATGATTAAAATAGGTTTTCGAAAACATCTGACCTCCAGCAAGCTGCTTAACCCCACTTGCCCGAAAAACTTAACTCAGAGGCAGTTGCTAACATGAGGTTAAATTAAAATATGTCATACATAAATGTCTTAAGTAACAGGGCTTAGCTACTATCTCGGAGATAACCCAGGGCGTAAGCGGTCATAGACCCACATTCAAGAAAACTTAACACCAGGTTAAGAGGCGGCTTAATTAACTCTGACACCAGAGGTAGCCACCTCACACGAATAGAAGAAGAAGAACACCAGGTTAGTTGCTAATCTCGCGTTAGCAACTAACTCTGAGTTAAGTTTATCGTGCATGTGGCCTATAGAGTTTTACTTTGGCAGTATCTCTATTTCTTTTTTGTTTCTCAATAACAAACTACCGCGGCCTATAAAATAATGTGTCTAAAGAAACACATTAAAAGCTTTTCTTCTTTTTGGATGGCTTAAGGCCCGAACCTGCTTGTTACCGCTACACCACTGATGAGGGTTCATTGTTATATCAGTAACTGCTGTCTCAAGCATTACTTGCGCAACAAGGTACGTACTACCTTCATAAAAACGAAATTATAGGTACTGCTCGTTACATGCAACCTTAATTATTTCGAAACAGTCGTGCACTTTAATTTTGACTAAAGTTCAACTGAAAAGTTACTATCTTTGTTCGACTAATAAACGTACAGTGCTCTGCAATTTTCCATTTCTCCGTTCGCTTATTAATGTAAATTTGACTTACGACTTATGTAGAGTCTGCGTACCATCAAAAGTGGCCCTTATGAACACCTCGCTAGAATTCACAGATGGAAATAAGGGCTTCATTCGTCTGGCAAATTAATTACTGGATAAGGACACTAGAGACTTCGAGGCGAACTTCCAAGAACTTTCCGAATGAATGTGGTTAATTTAACGGTTCTTCTTAACTGTTACGCAATCTTGCAAACATTTGTCTGAAGAAGGATTATGAAAACAAACTTGTGAAACGTTCCTCGGAGAACTTGATCCCTGCGCAAGTAAATCGTAACGAGTTTCTTTTGTTCCCTCCCTTAATATTTAAGTTGAATGTTCATCTGTGATGTCAATCTTAATACCAGTTATGGTAAGAGCGATCGTGCTCTTCGTTTCCCATGTAGGCCAGGAGTACCACGGGCGGCGGGGTCGACGACCTCTCCCCCTCCCCCCGCGTCAACTCTAGACCCTGCACTACTACGTTTCTCCACTCGGGCGCACTGCACGAGGTACCTGCTCAAGTGGCTCCACCAGATCAAATGTAACAAGTTTTGTCCGGCGTTTTTTAAATTAGAAATCTTTACTTTATCTGATCTCGTCTCAAATTGTTTAATTGTTGTAGTAATGTGTGAACTCTGCTTGAATAGTCAGAGAAAGCAAGGCTTCACTGTACATTTGTGTCCATTATTACTGAGACGGTATGCGATGTGTTGTAAAACCTGCTGTTACCGTCACGTACTGTATTTAGCTGTTTTTAACGGTTTGACTTTGGTCAGTAGAAGACTATTGTCGGTTAATAGCACCGTATTCAACGTTTAGTGGGTTTTCGTTCGGGTACTCTGTGTAATTATGGCAACTTGCGGTAATTGCGCGGTTTCTTGAGATGTTCGGTTCTGGCTGAGTGGAGCCGAAGTTATAAGTTACGCGGTCACAGATCGTGATCGAGGTTAATCGAGTTATCTCAAAGATTGCTTGGCACGGGCTGCACCGAGCGACGTGACCAAACGATTGGTCATTTCCGCCTTAATTGGTTGCAATTTTAATAAAAGGGTTCCACTTGGCGCTATCTCGGTTTTTCAATAGCTATTTTGTTAAAAAGCCTCGCACAGCGGGTAAGATAAACGTGTCTCCCAAAGTTGCTTCATATTTTTTTTCATTTTCGGGACAAGATAAAGTTATATCGATACTTCGACGAACCTCATTTACGGCCACAAACGAGCGCCTAAACGGTACTACGCATTAACACACGAAAGATCCCAACATTCAAGTCACGTCTATTATGTTCTTACAACGAAATAAAGCCACAGCTGTATAAAGCTTAGCTTGCAAATAGCCTGAAGCGAGGTAGCATGACTACCTGCATTTCCTCCACTTTCTCGACTGACCTATCACGAGTTTGGTCACTGCGTTTTACGTCCGTAGCAAATCACCTGTCGATAATTTTGCATAGACTACGTAGAACGAGATAACCGAGATTTTAATGTTTGCAAACGCGCTTGTTGGAACTTCTCAAAGAAAGTTCTGTTTTATAATGCATTCGTAATTTCGCAGTTGTGTTTGAATTACCAATAAGTATTTTTCTACAACGCTAGCAGAACGTGCATGTCATTGCCTTTTAGATTAAATTATATAAGCACATTTGTTTTTACAATAACGTTTCTATTCTGAATGCAGTCGTTTAGAGAGAAAGCTCATATTGTGTTACAAAGCACAAGGAGCTGCATACATACAGTCGTATACATGTAACCATCGCCGGCAGATGTATCATCAGTGTTCCTATTATTACGCAAATGGAAGAAGTGCGTTGTTACATGTTTCCAATATCCTGATAATAACGTAGGTAGCCTATATCTATACCAGGGGTTGGCAATACATTTTAAATGGGGCCCGGAGAGTGTTGGAAAATTGTATGGAGGTTCAGAAAAAAATACCTCATATGTGCAATGTAAGTGAGGGTAATAACACAAACAGAAAATAGAATACCTACGCAAACTTTTCAATATTATAGATATATAAGAATATTATTAAAATTGAGATATGGACCGCGGTCCGCCTGTTGCCGACCGATGATCTATACCAATATTAAAAGATTTTTTTGTTTGTTAGTTTGTACCAAACTATTGGACTCATTTAAAAAATTATTTCACCAATAGAAAGCTACATTATTCCTGAAAGACATAGGCTATTTTTTAATCACGAAAGCGGGTCATGTGGGGTGGTCCACGGGAGCGAAGCTGCGGGGAACAGCTAGTATAGCATATAGGGGAATCTAAACATATGATTGACTAACTTCTGCCAGCAGGTTCGTCCGCGTGAAAAGTGTTTTAGTATCCCAAGAAACAATGTACTGGGCTAAAAAGTAGCCTATGTGCTATTCCAGACT